>JAZKJV010005137.1:600000-763642 GCA_037367405.1 Ottelia alismoides
GAAGGTATCGTGTTGGGGCACGTCATCTCCAAAAAGGGAATGGAGGTCGACCCTGCCAAGGTGGATGTGATCAAGAAACTTGAGCCACCAACCAACGTCAAGTCAGTAACGTCGTTCTTAGGGCATGTTGGATTTTATTGAAGGTTTATCCCAGATTTTTCAAAGATCGCCCGCCCACTGACTGAGCTCTTAGGAAAAGACACCGAGTTTATTGTAAATCACAGGTGTCTAGAGGTCTTCGAGCTCCTGAAAAAGAAAATATGTGAATCGTCGATATTACAAGCTCCCGGCTGGTCTCTTCCCTTCGAGATCATGACTAATGCATTAGATTTTGCTGTCGGAGCGGTACTTGGACAAAGAAGAGATGGAATTCCTTATGCGATTCACTACGCGAGCAAAGTATTGGATCCTGCATAGAGAAATTATACAGTGACTGAAAAGGAAATGCTCGCGGTTGTTTGGGCCCTTGAAAAATTCAGATCATACATATTGGGCTCCAAGGTGACAATTTTCACAGATCACACTGCAATTAGATATCTCATGGATAAAAAGGATGCTAAGGCATGACTTTTGAGATGGATCTTGTTAATCCAAGAATTTAATTTGGAGATCAAGGATAAACCTCGAATAAAGAATGTTGTCGCTGATTACCTTTCCCGAATCGAGCAAAACGATTATCCTGACACTGGACCAATTAAAGAGACTTTTCCAGACGAATCAGTTTGTGTTATTGATTCAACCCCGTGGTATTCCGACATAGTGAACTATCTTGTCTCCAAGAAGGTCCCCTTTGGTTGGACCAAGAGAATGATTGATCAATTGAAGTCAGATTCTAGAAAATACCATTGGGATGATCCCTTCCTTTTCTATGAAGGACCGGATTGTGTCTGGAGAAGATGTATTCCTCAGGAGGAATATCAGAGTATCCTCACACATTGTCATTCTCTCGAGGCTGGAGGACACCATTCGGGAAAGAGAACCATGCACAAGGTACTCCAATGTGGATTTTACTGGCGGACCTTATTTCAGGATGCTAATGAATTTGTACGTCATCCAGATTTGTCTTCTTATTTCATTTTTTCATCACACAAAAAAAAGTGTCTGCATTTCACAAACTTGCACTTCATCCAGCATCACAAGCATTTGCATCTGTGAAAAGTCATTGGATTTTGAACCGAGTTGTGAGCAGAAACCGAGAGTGGCCTGGACTTGACCATAATCCACCTAATTTTCAGAGGAACTGCACCGAGAAATAGGATTTTAAGAGCTTCAAGTCTTTTTGACTTAATTCTTAAAGTTCCACATGACAATGTACAGCGTTTGACTCTTAGTGTCTAACCTAATCTCTTCATTCTGGGTATAACTCTGGAATAGGGAATTATTTTGTACTCTCGCACTTTGCACTTAGCTCAACTCAGACGGGATGTTGGAAGACTGTGTGAGTCTCTTTTCTGGTAGCGTGGAAATCTAAAGACCGGAGTACGGGTTGAAATAAAGCTTCGGAAAAGGGATGGACGACTGGGCACAATTTTTTCTAGGACCCCAAAAAATGTACGGAACAAAAAGATTCTATATCTATAGGGGCACAATAAGATCCAAGCAGAACCACCAAAAATTTCAAATACAAAGAAGCAACTACCAAATAAAATCCGACCAAAAAGGTCCAAGATTCAAGAAACCTGCAGATCATGGTGGAGACTCGGCTACACTGGCCATCTTCACAAGGAGAGGTGACGACACTGTCCACCCTCTAGTTCTTTCCCCCTTCTTCTAACTTCTGCCTCATTCGATTGTGAACACAGCGCGACAGACCTTAGAAGGAAATACCTGACTCCCTGAGGACGAGTTACTGGAGATGAGAGGAGCATGGTAATCTGACATTCTGGATGGGAAGAGCTAAAACACTTCACACACATGAGTCGGTTGTTCAATGTTCATAGGGTATACTTTGGGAAGAGGATTGATCTAAGATGACTTATGAGCCGAAACTGTGACAATGATGTGTAGAACTTGAGGGCTATTGATTTTAAAATTCTAAGTCTCATAGAAGTTCCACCACACTATTAATCCAAAGGTCAAGTTCAGTTTCATTTTCACCTTCAGCTCATCGTTTGGGTATGGAATCCAATCTCATTTCACTTCATGGCATTTCTTTTTGATGCTCAGGGACGAGCATGGTTTATGTATAGGGGGATGATGAATCTCGGATTCATCACTCTAAGTCTCATTTATTAAGCTCAAATCCCTCAAAATCAACATCATTTCTGCATCTATTCTACATAATTAGCATTCATGCATGTTTTCATAAGAATTGCATTTTATCCATAATTTCTGCACAAAATAAGAAGCCAAAAATTCAAGCCACAGTTGATCTGTAAATAGCCTAATTTCCCGGATTTTTAACTCCTTCATGCTAACTCCAAATGACACAAAACCACCTCCACTGTGTACATATCACTAACAAGAATAAATGAAAAATACAAAAAAAAAAATCACTAACCTTGATAAGTGGACCAAAAACCCAAACCCTAGTTATAGGATCTTCGAACTAAAAACCCCATATCTTCCCCATCCAGTGTCCAATCTGATCCTACTCACTTTTGAACTAATTTACATTCAATTACCTTCATAACAAGATAAAGTTCAAATGAATCGGAGCTCGTATGTGAAAGTTGGGTTTTGGGCCTCTTTTGTGCATTGCGCATTTTAGCGGTTTTTGACCCGTATTTTATGTACATACTTTATTAATTAATAAAAATCCAAAAAATAGATTTAGATGTCTTTATTTATCTTTGATTTTTCCATATTTTTTCTGGATTTTTATCTGGTCTAAAAATGACAAAAAAAATTAGAAAACCCAAAAATCTAGGTATTCTATGTATATGGGATACCCCGAAAATTCACATTGTGCATTTAATTGATTTTGGTTTTGATGTCTTCATGTAAGTTGTAGATCTCATCGAGATGAGCATTTTTCGTGAAGGAACTTTTTCGATCCGAGGTCATTTGATATATATTTCTGATTTTACAAAATCTTTTTCTACGGATTTTTCTGGTGCTGACACGTGGCAACCCCAGAAGCCGCCACGTGTTAGCGTTTTTTGGGCTTTATTTTTATTTGTTTTTAATAAAAAAATAAATAAAATAAAAGGGGCTGCACGTGCGTCGCCGGTGCCTCACAGGCACGTGCTCCACACGTGCCCCACTCTCAGCTCGCCCCTCGCCACGTGTCGCATTCTCAGCCGACCGATCTCGGCCGATCGGGCGGCTGAGGTGCATCGTCTTCCCGCGCCCCCTTCTCTGTAACCTTCACCTTTGATCTCCAACGGCCACCGCCCCGTGATCTCCGCTCCAGCCAACCGCCTCTGCGAATCTCGCGCGTCGCCCTAACAACCTCCGCAACCTCCTCCGCGAGCCTTGCCTCCATCGCCAGCCCCTCACCCTCTTTCCTATTTAAAGGCCTTCGACCCTCCCCCGTTCCTCATCCGTCGATCCCTCATCGAGTCTCTCTTCTCCGGTGGTGACAGCCCGTGAGCGAATCCCTCGCCGGCATGATTCGAGGGCTACCACCCTCGTCGCAGCCGCTCCCTCCAGCGGCTGCTCCAGCTCCGGACCTCACCGTCGAGCCCCCTTCCCCAGGTACACCTCCGTCTTCCACCTCATCTCCTCCATTTTCGCCTCACTCCGATCAACCCATCGAACACGTTATCTCCATCTCTGATCGCCCTTTCTCGCGATTATCATCTCCGACCCACATCTTCTCCTCCTTCACCGCAAGCTCCGCATCTTCGATGACATCCTCCAACTCCATCTTCGCCGTGTCAACGACTATCGCCTCCGAGCTTCTCATTGAGCCAACCTGCGTTAACGACGACCTCCGTCGACACCGCTCCACCAACGCAGTCGCCACTCTGCCGTTGAACCCCTCCCAGCTCCGCCGACCACTAGAGATGCCTTCGACAACGTCAAGAGCTCCTTCACCATCATCGACTTCACCACGCAGCTCTGCCCCTCCAGCAACTCGAGCTCGACCCTTCACCAACTACGCCGCCAGTTTTCGACGTCTTCCGTCGCTCCATCAACGACCCTCGAACGTGAGTTGGCCAATGGCTACCGCTTGATCAACCAGCATCCTCCATCAGCACCGTTGATATCTCGGTCGCCCTCACCGCCATCCGATCAAAGAAAGCCTTGATCTCATCGTTCGATCATCAACGTCCCTTCATCGTTCTATCAAATCCGCATCAACGGTCCAGATCATCCCAAAGCAGATCACCAAGCCACTTGCCTCGTATCACGTCAAGGCACAGAAGCACAACAAGTGGCAGTCTGAGCCAATATTCCTCCGAGCCAGACTTCGCACGTGAGGCGTCACGTGAGCAGCGGAACTTTTGCAGAGAGGTCCCCAAGACTCCTTACTATTTGCGCATCAGCCCTGCCGACCCAAGGGCACGTGCCAAGAACGTGCCCTTCTGGAGAAATTGTAGAAACACCCTCCATAGATGTGGTAATTACAAATCAGCCCCCCTACATTTATTTTTATTTATTGTATTTATATTTACTGTATTTACACCCCTGTGTTCTCCCTCTATTTTGAACCTCTTCTAGACATTATTTTATATTCAGAAAATAGCATGATGTTCATCTTGTAATTCTCTACGTCTTGACATATCATGGATATTTTTGTGATTGGCGGTTAATTAGTAATTGATTATTTTGTGGAAAATTGCAAACTTTGCCCATTTTATTCTCTTAAAATTTCCATTGATTAACCATTACTCTAAAAATTCCCGAAAAATCATACATTGTAGAGACTATTTTTCTTGACATTGTGCCCAAAAAGATTTGCATTTTCATGCATAGTTTGCCTTGTAAAAATCATTTGCATATTTCAGTATTTAATTTTTAATAGATATTCAACCCCACATTTTCGAGGTCTATGATTTTTCTGAGATCTATCCCCCAGTGATAGATCTTAAATAAATTTATTTCTTGAAAATAAGTAAGTTTAATATTTATTATAATTAAATATTGAAAATCATTCTGTTTGCATTCAAAGTTCATAAAAAAATTTCTGTTGTATCCAAAAATTCTAAAAATATTATAGTGCATTCATTTCATCATATTTTTCATTGTGGACAAGTTCCGTATTTTTCGGACATCATTTGAACACAATTTACATTTTAGTCCCTAAAATAGCCGAAATTACATCTCGCATCCCTTATTTGCATTTAAAAATTCCAAAAAAAGATTGCCTCGAAAACCGTGTACGAATCTTGATAGAAATTAATCTAGGTTGTTCCTTTGCCTCCTTGTGATCGACCTTGGGACTTGCCTAAGTAAAATAACCATAAAACCACTTGATTGAAATTGAATAATATTGGTGGTTATTTCTTGACCGATTCCGATCGCCGCCTACAACGAACGACAAACCATTCTTATTTTTGGCATGAAAGAGAATAAAAACAACTTCTTAAAGCAGCGATCTACGCATCCGCTAGGCACCGCCACTGCCCTGTGCCCCCCCTCCGCCTTCAGAACTGCGCTGCCTCGCGTAGTCCCTTACAACGTCCGCGTGGTGCAGCCACCCGCCATGCGCCACCACAGCGAGCATCCCCGCTCCTACCACGCCTTCCAGAGCCTTCAAGAACACCATCCACCAGCAACCGCGCAAGGCGGTCTTGCATCCCTGGCTACCTTCGCGTAGGCCATCACCGTGTGGTGCAGCCGCCCCCATCCAGATCGCCCTCTGCGTGGTGTGGCCAGTGCCACCGCGGCTGCCGCCAGAGCCCCTACACCAACCCATCACGGCATCGTCGACCTCCATCGCTTCAAATCAGAGGCGGCGGCATGTGCGCCCTCTTTGCCTGAACGAAACAACCTCTTTAAACACTACGTGTTTTTAAAATAAAAAAACGGGTAATTTTCACTTTCTTCCTTTTATTCATTTATTTATTATTATATAACGATGCAAAAACTTTGAGTATTTATAAGTCCATCCCTATAATTTCCAGACATTAAATCTGCTTGAACTTTTCATCAAAATAAATGTTTTTAGTCTTCTAAAAATTCTGTAAAAATTCTGTTTGCTCCTGCTATGTGCTTAAATATTGTGTGAATTTTTCATAGCACTTTATTACCATTTAATATTTTTAAAAATAAAAAACAATATCTTTTTGCATGCCTGGAATTAGAAAATTCATAAAAATTCAAAAATTTGCCTAAAAATTCTAAAAAATTACTTTAGGTGTATTTTATTATCTTTTAATTTATGTTCAAATTTTGTTCTTAGATTATTTATAAAATTCCAAAAAATTGCTAAAAATTAAAGAAAAATCCAAAAAATCTGATTTCAGCCTCTGTTTGTAGTTATTTGTCCTTATTTTATCATAAAAATAATTGGAAGGAGTTTTAGGCATTAAAATATTTTCAAGTTGCAAGTTACTCTAGGCTGTACACCGTTTCGCATTTTTGTCACTGTTTGATTTTTTAGATAAATACAAAAACATCTAAAAATTCTAAAAAAATCCTAAAAACATTTCAGAATCTTTAAAAGATGAAAATATTTTCTCTAGATTTTTTTGAATAATTTTGATATAATTAAAAATTATAAAAATAGTTGGTGTGTGTATTTCCTATTTTGTGCATATTGTTCTTGATTAAAAAAATTATAAAATTGAAATTACTAAAAAATTGAAAATTAGAAAATAAAAATAGAAATAAAAAATAAAAAGTTAAAAAGAGAAAAATTTCACAAAAACCAAGGATAGTTCGCCTTTGAGATTTCCTTTTTCTCTCAATTGATTTTTTTGTCGATTAATTGAATAACCCTCAAGAATTGTAGCCTCCCTGAGTTCGATTCTGTCCTCTATACAGGTAAATAAGTAGCAAAAATTTCTCTTGCTTCATTATTCGTTTTTAGTTAATTTTGCAGCTTGAGAAGAAGAAGAAAAATTGTTTGTTTGTCACGGGAATTTTGGGGATAGCAACGACATCCATATCCTTAATTTTCAATCCTCGAAGGCTTGTAGCACAACAAAATGGCGTCGTTGTTAGGGATATAAAATAAAAAATCAAAAACCTCAAAATTCACGTGTACCAACAAAATAGTGTTGTTGCCGGGGAGGCATGGCGAGGGTAGTTAGGTTTCTCTTTTGACCTGCTATTCTTGGTTGTACATATATGCTTACATTTTACCATTCACTTCATTTGTTCATATCCACTACATTCATTTCATTTTTTTCTTTCTCATATTTGATAATTGTGTTTCTTACACATTCTCTTTTCTTTTTCTTGTGAGGGCTCGCGGAGCGAAGAAGGCGATCATAGGAGAGCCGAAGCACCCAAGCTACATGGAGGCGGCTTGATTCTTCACCTAGCCGCAGAATAGCGTGAGAAGAGGAAAAGAAGAATTGAAGGAAACAAAAAAAAAGATTCTTTTTTTATTTTTCTTGCATTTGAACTCTTGTAAATAGGCATTCATTTATTGCAGGGTCTGTTTCGCCAAGTGCCGGTGCACTTGGGGGACCTCACAGGTTTTGTTTTCATCGATCTTTGTTTCACGCGGATTTTGTGAGCTACCTCTTGATTTCTTTAATTAATTTGCTTGAGCCAGGTAATTAATTAGGTCCAAACACCATAACAAGACTTTTTGTATTTATAGAGTAGAGCGTAAATTGGACTTAGTCAAATTAACTTGTTCTCACCCATTAATAGAAGTTATCATCTAGGAAGGTTCACTTGCATTATACAAGATAGTTTATTTCAATTCTATGCTAATCACTTGCATGTAGAGTACTAGCGACAAGGTACACATCTCTAGCCCCTGCATGCATCATTGTTTTTAATCGTGCATTGGCATTTCCGATCTCCTTCCTTATTTTCACTCACATAAGTTAAAAAGGAAGTTAGACACTCGGTAGGTGATTCTTTAAAATATTTTAACCAAGTGACAACTTCCTAAAATACGGAGCTAGTAAAGAAAACTCGACCCTAATATAAACACAAGGAAAAATCATTGTTTTGGGGAGAGTAACCCCCTCATTGTTTGGTTTGCTTGAGCGAGAGAGCGACCCGCACACTAGGATAGAACCACGCCCGAACTCTTTTCAGACTACTATCTTGGGTTAGTCGTTCTCCAGTGAGGATCTCTCCAGTAGCCGGTAAAGCGGCCTATGACGTCCTTAATAGATTGAATTGATCGGGTAGCCGGTAAACGGTCCGCAATTCATACTGGCTGGGAAAGATCTAACTTTGGGATTAGGCCAATCTCCTGAGAGCATTGGGTTCCTAACAGCTCGCTCTAACCACTCTGATATATTGTATTCTCAACAAACTCTAAAATTGACAAGATAATTGACCGAACCTTCACAGTCTTCACATTGAGTTGAGTTGGTGAACTGGGGGTTTTGCATTTTATTTGATTGCATGTGTGCATACTCAATCCTTATGTGCATTTGCGCTTTTTTCTCCATATCTTTTGACTTGACCCTCGTGCTCTCCCGATCCTGTTTTTTGTTTCGAAGATGGTCGACTAGAGTTATTTTAATCTGATCTTCGCAGACTTTCCGCACTCTCTAGACGATCCACCTTCCTTTTTACAGGAGGACTTTCTTCCTAATTTTTGTGCATATCTACCTAACCCATTATTTCAGGAGATAGATGATGATTTTCACCCACCCTCATTCAACCCACCCGATCCTGGGATTTTGGAGTCACCTTTCATGATTTCCACACTTGAGATATTGAACCAGATGATGGAGCATATAAATTCAAGGATTAGAAATCTATTTATCATAAATGAGAGCCAGAACGCTGCTCCATTGTTTGAGGATATGGATGCACTTGAGTATAATCATGAAAGCCTGCAATCACCCAAAATACAAAAAATAAGAAAATTTTTAAATCCAAAAAGATTCTGGGAGTGACAATGTTGATTCATTTTATGAGGAGAGGACCAAAATGCCCGATCATTTACCCATATATATTAACACCACATGTCCTGACCTTGACCCCAGGATTCCATTATACAGACTGCTCTTGGCTATCCTCGTGTAAATGTTGATTCCGACCTCCTCCCTTGTATGGATGGGGTCCAAAAATTCAAAAAATATTGGCTGAACTTGAAGTGGTGGCCACCCTTCATGAGATCATTAAAGCCCCACTTCAACATGCCATGACAGATTTATCTACTCTTCAATACAAGAAGAGAAAGCGAAGGAGAAGATCTTAGCATCTCATCTTGACCACGGCCACTGCCTACGCCATCTCTCACCGTCCACATTTTAAGAAAGGGAACACTACCATAACTCTTGTGAGCTGCTCCATCTTTGAACATTCTTGTGATAACACTCTCCTTGATGGCGGTTCTTCAATCAATATAATATCCTTCTCTATGGTACAATCTCTTCATCTTGGGCCTCTCAAGAAAACTAGGATGATAGTTCAATTTGCTGATGGATCTGTCAAGAGGTTGAAGGGTATTCTAAAAAACACTGAAGGATATGGGATAATCCTAAAGCGCATCATGGAAGCGTGAGCGTCGTATCGAATATGACGAGGAACGACTAGTCGCACAAGTTGTTCTATGCAGCGGAATTTAAAAAAAAATCATGCGATGAAACCACATGATCCAAGAACGCTTCTCGGATCGTTTCGTCTAAACCATAAACAAGTAATAGGATTACCTCTTGAATCATGTTTGCGATCGAGTCTCTAAAGGAAGAGACCTCCTGTCTCAAGTCCGATCCGACGGAGAAGACGCTTGCGAGCGCGTGGATGAAACACGTGCTTCTCGCAATCCACGTTGATGGTCCAAGCGGTGAATCTTCTGATCTCGACACACGAGATCCGACATCTTCTTCACGAGCGAGGCACATTGAAGGAGACGGAGATCCATGAGAAAACGATCGGGCATCATAACGATGACACTGCGGTGCTGGAGAACCTCTCTAGGGCATCCATGGTGGACGACCATGTGAGAGGAAGAGAGAAGGCGTGTGGGAAGAGAAGAGAGAGAGATGTGTTTCAAAAGCATAGCCCTAGAGAGCATGGTATGCCTCTCTATTTGTAGAGTTTTGGGATCCATGGATTTCAATTCATGGGACATATAAAATCAATAGATGAGATTGATTTATGTTCAATCCAATGGTCAAGGTTGTTGTTTGTAAAAAAACAACAACTAATAATCTAATTTAAATCAAATATATTTGACATATCAAATATGATTCAATCCTAAAATAGATCAAGCAATTAACGATAAATTAGCATGGACATTGCTCCCCATAAGGAAAGGAGGGATGGCTACCACATTCCTTGTGGGAATGTGTAGCCGTCCACCTTGTCCTCATGGTGGAGGCAATCTCATGCAATCTCATGAGTTTGCATATCTCCATGAATTTCTCCCATGATTTCCAACAACTTTTGTTGTGATTTATTCTTCAAAATAGTTCACAATTAATTCTGAGAATATTGCAATCTTGCCATTGGAAATGTGTGAATCACATTCACAACCCAAAACAAAATATAATTTACATTTTCAATTAATTACACAATATGTAACCAATACACATCAATAATTAATTAACAAATATAAATTATAATTAACTCTCTCTAATGCATTATAAATCACATTTATAATATATTGCAAATAATATGGATAGTGCTATCCATATTATTCATATCCATAATAATTCGATCACATTTAATCATCTTGGATCTCTATTCTCACGTGCCCAAATAATATGAATCACATTCACATTATTCACAACTTTGATAATCAAATCACATTTAATTATCTAAGATAACTCTCTTTATAATATGAATCAAATTCATATTATTTATGATAATTAAATCATATTTAATTATCCAATTTCTCAATGCTCGGATACTTATATCAATAATGAAATTATCCTGAACTCTTTCAAGGATCACGCGCTTTCTCTGCAGATACTTGGATATAAGGACAGGGCGATTGTATTGTTCCACGTATAGTGACTTGGATATTGAGATCACATCTCAAATCCAGATCTCGGGCCTCCCATAGATGCTTGATTAAATTAAGATCGAAAATCTAATCTTCTCATTGCATCTGAATCACATTCAGATCAATGTCCAACATTTGGACTAAAATTAGATTACTTCTCTACTGAGAGGAGTCACTAAAATCTAGACCCATTTCATCACTCCCTAGGAATGGAAGCATCATGGTTATACAACTGTTTATGATCACATCACCCTCAGGTATTCCCAATACCTATACATCCTGCATAATGGAAGACTCAGAATAAACCCGAAGTATAAGATCAATTTTACACGGTCTACTTCAGAGGTTTTATCATTAAGTTTCTCATTCAGTCATTGGGATTCAGTATCGATAATATGCTTTCCAAAAGCATATATCTTACCCTGGTGTTGATCATATACTTTCCAAAAGCATATATCAAACCAACAAATTCAGTCAAGCTTCCTAAGCGAGACGACCGTGCATGGAATTTGGTTTTCCCCAATATCTCATGAGTGAGCTCATGTCTTCCGGTTCAGTAATGAACCTGTATGATCCCTTTGAGAGATCGTATTACTCATATGCCCTTATATGCACACCAGTTCGCCGGTGTATAGACCTTAATTAGGTCATCAACCTATTGGTCTGCCAAATGTACATACTCAGACATATAGTAAAACATCTGTCTCCGGTCAGATGATGTGTGCCTATATCATGATAGCATACGATATAGGACTTTGGTTATCTCGATCTCGTTAAGTCAACTCTTTGACCTAACTAATCTAACACCTCAGAATCTTTATTCCTATGCAGAGGACCTGCATCAAGTGGTCGGTCAGATATCGACCTAAATGAGACAGGATTGCCATCTCCTACTCAGGTTGGAGATCATCTCCAAATAATCATTTGACGGTGCTTGATGAGTCCTCAATCTAACTCATTATATATTTATCCAAGCACCAGCCTCTATGATTCAATAATTGAATCAACAGTTGTATGATCATTAAGATGGCCATGGTACATAACCCTAATTGTACTAAGGGACCTATTATGAAAATTATTTATTCTTCATTTCAGATTAGGGAATGATACTCGCAATAACATTTATTGCATAACGGCTCGCCGTGGGCTCGCATGTCGAACAATCTCCTACTAGCCCAAAGAGCCATTAATAGGCTAATCATTTAAATCCACACTCATGTGACAATCATAGGCTATTTAGAAAATAGGTAAGATGATCAATCACTCTGTTCCTGCGAGACTATGCCAAGTCCTTTTACGGCACTTGCATATCCCGAGTTACAGTGCTTGCATATAATGCGAATGTTGCATCTCATGCAACCAATACTCTATCTTTTTAGTTATAGTGTCCTTGACACTATAGCTTAATAATTATCATAACCAGTATTTCCATAATACTTATCAGAATACCTTTATTCCTGGAGATCACTATCTCTTAAGGTATCTACAGTTAAGATCTTTTAGATCTCTATCTATAAAGTCTTAAGTCTTTGAAGATAAGACTTTGAGATCACTATCTCAAAAAATCTTGTCATTTATGAAGATTTTGTTATTACTGCAATCAAGTGTTTTCTCTCCATAGTAGGATTAGCAACACTTTACTACTCCCACTGCATGACAGATATCTGGCTTTTGTACACATCTAGCATACGCTTAGCTTCTCGTAACTGATGTACAAGTGCAAGTAGTTCTAGCAATCACTTCCTCAACTCTTTGAGGTGCTATCCCTTTAGATAGGTTAGTACCATATCTTAAGGGATGGAAGCCTTTCTTAGAATTTCTAAGAATGGAATATGTCCAAGGTGTACTACAAATGTGACAGTTCCAATATCCTCTTCTCTTTGCTTTGAACAACTTTAGAACTAAGATCTAAGAGATATCCTTGAGATCATATCTTGAGGTATTGAACAACCAGATTATAAAACACTTATTATTATCATCCTTATATCATTCTAAATGATTTGAATATTATCTACATTTAGCATGATGACCACAATGGCACTCCCACTAATCTTCACATGGTTCATCAAGATTTTATCTGAAATCATAACATTTATAATTTCATCAAATCATATGTTCCAACCACAAGAAGCTTATTTGAGTCTAAAGATGGAGTTCTTTAGCTTTCACATCTTGATTTCCTCAACCATGAAGCCCTGGGGCTACTTCATTTGAACATCCTCAGAGAGGTATTCATAGAGGAATGCAATCTTGACTTACATCATGAAGATGTCATAGTCAAGTTGTGTAGATATAGTTAGCAATATTCTGATGAGTTAAAGCAAGGTCACTGGAGAGCAAGTCTCATCGCAAGCGATGTCTTCTCTTCGTTGTGTAGCTCATGTCTACGAACCATGCTCTGAATGTCTCTACCTTCTCATCAGGTTCCCTCTTTCTCTTGACGATCCATTTACACCATAATGGATCTTACCCATATAGTTGGATCCTCGAGGGTCTATATACACCATTTGTATATGAAATCTACTTTATACTTTATTGCTAACATCCATCTTTCCATGATATGATCTTCAGAAGAATCATTACATGAAGTCAGATCATTGTCAGATTCAACTGACACATGGAATCCATCCTCAAATTTATTTGAAGAGGTATTAATGTTTCATCTTTAATTGTATATTTAGTTTCCGATTTCAGGAGCCTCATTATCTTCTCAAGGTTAAATGAGTTCCTTTACTTCATTTTCATCTTGATTCTCAAGAGAGTCATCCTATAAAAATCACATTCTCAGAGATAAGATCCTTTAAGAATCTCAAGGTCATAAAGTAGGTATATAATACCATTCTTTATTTTCCTAATGAAGTAGCACTCTCTGTTGCTAGATTCCAGCTTTCTAGCATGGAACCTTGTAAGGATATATAATGTAGTCTCTACCACATATATATACTTGGAAACTAAGAGATAATTATGCTAAGATTAATCATTGATCAAATCATGTCACACATGATCAATTGTATCTCCTCTATTGAGTTAAGGTTCATTAGGAGGATTGAGATAGGAATGATATCCACATCTCCATAAGGTATTCCTTGAATTCATCTAATATGTACAAGCTACCTTGGTTAGATCAAATTCATTTCATCTTCCTTCAAACTTTGGTTCTAAACCAAAATTATGAAATCTTTGAACATTTCAAAGGTTTCTTAGGTGAAGAGAAGAAATCTCATATCATACATAATCATCAATAGATATCACATATCCATAACGTTTACTATGATGATTCACATACATCAATATGTATGAAATCCTGAATACCTTGACCTCTTACACCTTTCCCAAAGAAGGGTGTATTAGACATTTTACTTTGAATACAATATTCATAAGTTTGCAAGTTTTGAAATTTTAGACATTCTAAAGTCTCATCTCTTACTTGTCCATTGATCTCATCAACAAACATATGCCAAAAACATGATGCGAGATCATTGTCAAATGATCTTCATCCTCCTATTGATTCAGTATTAGAAATCTTAATGAACCATTCATTAATTTTCTAATTTAGCAGAGTCCACTAGATGTTAGATTACTATCTGAAGTATATCCATCATAACTCTCTATGATAGGTTTATTCCAGAATTCATGTTTATTTTCAACATTTAGAATAAACTATGAGTGTATTCTAATATCCAAGTCACGGAGACATTCTCTAAGACTAAGTGCTCCCACTGAAAATATGGTCTATTGATCCAATAGAGTTTGTTGCAACAATTGTATTAACATCCATGTAGATGACTATTAAACTTTAAGATCAAATTTCTAATATACATATGCAGCCAATTGCAAGTGTCATTAGAAGATTGAGATATAATTATTAGACTTTATCTTATCAAATAAGTAAGTCAATTTCAATGATTATATGTAGATTATTCTGATGTACTATCAGATTCCTTCTCTAAGAATTCTAGATAGATTTGATAGTCATACTATCAACACATCAACTTATTGCAGTATTGGCATACATCCAACTCTTTAGATGTCATATGGAAGTCACAGAAGTACAGCCAACTCTTCGACTATACTTCTTACATGGGTCCAACCCACGCTTCCACTACGCTCCCTTTATCTATAAGCAATCATTGCTCAAGACAAAGGATCTCTTATGTTGAAATCAAAAATTTTAATGTAAGAGTATTTCAACATTTATACATGCTTCATTCAATTCATACAATATGGATATTATGAAGCTTCATGAATGACTAGAGTATAGATAGTAGAATGACGATACTCATCGTATCTACGTCTATTTAAACTCTTAAAACTTACGTTCAGGTATGTACTCAAATAATTTGAATACATCATCTCTTATAGAGCCACCATTCTGCATAATGCAGAGAAACATGTCATTCATGATTATATGTCGAGAGCACATATGCCAGAACATCTTCTTAGATTTTATAAGGATTATTTGATAATTACGATCATTATCGACATGTAACTTCAAAAGTACATTCGATGAGATCAAGACTTATAGAGACATACAAACCCTGGGGTTTTAGTCATATTGTCTATTTAATTATCATTCCTTATTATTATGAGGAAACTTGCATATTGCAACCACATACATTATGTGTCCAATTGCAAGTACGATATTTGGATCATGGGTCCAATCCATGATATCCTACTGGTTATTATTGAGTATAACATTGAGTGGGATTAAAGAAGGATTATCTGAAATAAAAATTTTGCATAAACATATATAAATATATAATTTACTTTGATTTAGGAATTTTTATATCAAAGTTATCTTGCCTTGTTAACACTGAAAGTTCATTCCCTTAATCACTTTCAATATAAGAGATATACTTACCATTATATCTTAGCAAGATCTGGGATCTTCTTCCTTATCTTTGTTAGATCCCAATAATATGAGAATCTGTAACTCAGATAAAAAGAAGCAAGGACACATTCCACATTGCAAGTCCAACTTGCATCTCCCAATTCGGTCTTTAACACCCGTGCCCACCACCCCTAAGGTGATGTTGACCCATCATTAATTGAACCAACCGTCAACAGGAATAGTACTCGTTATGCGCAATCCAATATCGCCCCAATAATATGAGGATCCGATATTGGGGTCACTACGTATACGGCTTTACTCTATCGAGAAGCAAAGAGCCCGATCTAGATGCGCTTGCATGTAAGAGCTGTCACTTCAGACATGCGTCTCTTACATACAATCCCGGGCGACGGAACCCTTTGCCTTGACGGGAGACCATGGATGTCACTTATGTTATCCTCCATATCATATTGAAATTCTAATTAATTATCATGAATCATATTTACATAATTAATTCTTCCAAGAGAAATAACACATCTATTATAATACAGTGTTTTTAATTGGATATAATTAACTTAATCACATTAAATTAATAATCAATAAACTTGATTTTACTTAAATATATAATATTATCTCAAAGTACGTATTAATTTAAATCTTAATAATTAGAAAATACATCATGATCTCTCAGGCATCATTCGTTCCCTACCCGTTGTCATGGCCAGTACCGGCGGGAGTGGAACAGATCGCAACCGGTGCGACCCGCTACCCCAACGATCCCCGACTAGATACCATATCAGCCTCGGGAAAAAAATAATACCGAGCCAATCACTTTGTACATGAGATGATCATCAGTTCTTCAACCGAAATTATACCATATAGTAATAATCAAAACAAATTTTATTATAATGAAATTTGTTATCCAAATTCCCAATCCTATTCAAGCAAGGAGTTTGATGATTGTGTTTCCAATTATGATCTAGATCAAATCTAATCAATTTATTGGTTGAGGCCAAGTCAATTAAGGAAATAATCATCATTCAATATTTCTCAAATATTTTCCATAATTATTTCATGAAATTAACAATTAATTTCATTGATTGATAATCACATTGTTCTTGATTTGGACTATAATTTCAGCAGTGACTCCTACTTACTAAAATTAACATATCTCAATCAATTTAAATCCAAATTAGACAAAATCAACTTTCAAAGATTGCTAATTGGACTTAGGACAGAACCTAAGCGATATTTCATGCATTTAGAGGTGGATCAAAACAGTAATTAACTCATTAAGCATGTTAAGATTCGCAGTTCCCGCAACAGTGAACAGATGTTCATTAAACAACCATATCTCGAGCAAACGGAATCCAAATTATGTAAACTCAGATCCTATGGTTTCCTTATTTAATGGGGAACAAAATACAATTTTTATTTTTGTGATTAAACAATTTATACAGGTCAGAAAATAATCACTAAACAGAGATGTGAAAATGAAATGCGATAAAACTTTCGCAACCCTAATGAACCCAAGTCGCCTTTGGTTTTATGGATCGTATCCAAAACCTTTGACCTAAGGCTCTGATACCACTTGAAGGATATGGGATAATCCTTAAGAGCATCACGGAAGCGTGAGCGTCGTATCGAATACGACGAGGAACGACTAGTCCTACTAGTTGTTCTATGCAGCGGAATTAAAAGAAAATCTTGCAACGAAACCACATGATCCAAGAACGCTTCTCGAATCGTTTCATCTAAACTACAAATAAGTAGGATGATTACCTCTTGAAGCGTGGTTGTGATCGAGTCTCTAAACGAAGAGACCTCCTGTCTCAAGTCCGATCCGATGGAGGAGACAATTACGAGTGCGTGGATGAAACGCGTGCTTCTCGCAATCCATATTGATGATCCAAGCGGCGAATATTCTGATCTCGACACACGAGATCTGACGTCTTCTTCACGAGTGAGGCACACCGAAGGAGATGGAGATCCATGAGCGAATGATCGGGCATCATAACGATGACGCTGCGGTGCTGGAGAAACTCTCTCGAGCATCCATGGTGGATGGCCATGAGAGAGGAAGAGAGAGGGCATGTGGGAAGAGAAGAGAGAGAGAGAGATGTGTTTTAAAAGAATAGACCTAGAGAGCATGGTATGCCTCTCTATTTATAGAGTTTTGAGATCCATGGATTTCAATCCATGGGACATATAAAATCAATGGATGAGATTGATTTATGTTCAATCCAATGGTCAAGATTGTCGTTGGTAAAAAACCAACAATTAATAATCTAATTTAAATCAAATATATTTGACATATCAAATATGATTCAATCCTAAATTAGATCAAGCAATTAAGGAAAAATTAGCATGGAGATTAGTCCCCATAAGGAAAGTGGGGACAGCTACCACATTCCTTGTAGGAATGTGTAGCTGTCCACCATGTCCTCATGGTGGAGGCAATCATGTGATTGCATATCTCCATAAATTTCTCCCATTATTTCCAACAACTTTTGTTGTGATTTATTCTTCAAAATAATTCACAATTAATTATGAGAATATTGCAATCTTGCCATTGGAAATTTGTGAATCACATTCACAACCCAAAACAAAATATAATTTACATTTTCAATTAATTACACAATGTTTATCCAATACACATCAATAATTAATTAACAAATCTAAATTATAATTAGCTCTCTCTAATACATTATAAATCACATTTATAATATATTATGAATAATATGGATAGTGTTATCCACATTATTCATATCCATAATAATTAAATCACATTTAATCATCTTGGATCTCTATTCTCACGTACCCAATAATATGAATCACATTCACATTATTCACATCTTTGATAATCAAATCACATTTAATTATCTAAGATAACTCTCTTTATAATATGAATCAAATTCGTATTATTTATGATAATTAAATCACATTTAATTATCCAATTTCTCAATGCTCGGATACTTATATCAACAATGAAATTATCCTGAACTCTTTCAAGGATAATGTGCTTTCTTAGCAGATACTTGGAGATAAGGACATGACGATTGTATTATTCCACGTATAGTGACTTGGATATCGAGATCACATCTCAAATGCAGATCTCGGGCCTCCCATTGATGCTTGTTTAAATTAAGATCGCAAATCTAATCTTCTCATTGCATCTGAATCACATTCAGATCAATGTCCAACATTTGGACTAAGATTAGATTACTTCTCTAGTGAGAGGAATCACTAAATCCAGACCGGTTTCATCACTCCCCAGGAATGGAAGTATCATGGTCATACAACCGTTTATGATCACATCACCCTCAGGTATTCCCAATACCTGTACATCATGCATACTGGAAGACTCAGAATAAACCCGAAGTATAAGATCAATTTTACACTGTCTACTTCAGAGATTTTATCATTAAGTTTCTCATTCGATCATTGGGAGTTGGGATCGATCATACGCTTTCCAAAAGCATATATCATATCCAGGTGTTGATCATATACTTTCCAAAAGCGTATATCAAACCTATAAATTCAGTCAAGCTTCCAAAGCGAGATGACCGTGCACGGAATTTGGTTTTCCCCAATATCTCATGAGTAAGCTCATGTCTTCCGATTCAATAATGAACCTGTATGATCCCTTTGAGAGATCGTATTACTCATATGCCCTTATATGCACTCCAGTGCACCGGTGTATAGACCTTGATTAGGTCATCAACCTATTGGTCTGCCAAATGTACATACTCAAACATATAGTAACATATCTGTCTCCGATCAAAGGATGTGTGCCTATATCATGACAACATACTATATAGGACTTTGGTTATCTCGATCTCATTAAGTCAACTCTTTGACCTAACTAATCTGACACCTCTGAATCTCTATTCCTATACAGAGGACCTGCATCAAGAGGTCGGTCAGATATCAGCCTAACTGAGATAGGATTGCCATCTCCTACTCAGGCTAGAGATCATCTTTAATAATCATTTGACGGTGCTTGATGAGTCCTCAATCTAACTTATTAGATATTCATCCAAGCACCAGCCTCTATGATTCAATAATTGAATCAACAGCTGTATGATCTTTAAGATGACCATGGTACATAACCCTAATTGTACTAAGGGACCCATTATGCAAATTATTTATTCTTCATTTCATATTAGGGAATGATATTCGCAATAACATTTATTGCTTAATGGCTCGCCATGGGCTCGCATGTCCAATAAACGCTATCATTCTTATTCAGGGCATGAATTTCACTTTGAATTTTGTTGTATTGCCATTGAAGACCTCCACCCCTGTGGTTCACCCTCCAATTATCCTGGGACGGCCTTTCCTCGCCTCTACGGGAGCCGTTGTTAATTATGGTTCATGAGAGATTCACTTCCATTCTGATGTAGGGAGCGATGTGTTGATCACTACACACACTATTGACCAGAGACCTGCATCCCATGAGAGCCTGCCTGTGTTAGCCAACCCCAAGGTATTTGACCTCAATGATAATATCAGAGATTCTTGTTATATGTTGGATGATAAGGAAACCCAAGAATTCCTCTTGAAGTAGGAAGACTCAGAAAGTATAGACCTTGGAGTTCCCCCTTCTGGTATGTGGAGATGCATTGGTGACATCCGCGGAATTTAAAAGATAGACACCTTAGAGCGGAAGGCAGACTCTGAGACTAGACAAGACGGACAAGATTTGACTACTTTAACTGATGAGTTCATTCCTATTCACCCTGATTCAGATGTGATCGATCAGGCCAAATTTGATTTGATTGCGTTTATAAAGGAATTTGGGCCTTTTGATAAAAATGATGATCCGGTAGAGGCTCTCCAGGCTGAAATTGATCATACTTTTTCTGATAATGATTTCGAGCCATTTTACTTTGATTTTTGCGAGACTTCCCAGGCAGGACATGACTACACTACTTTCAATAACAGGTTTAGGCCTACACAATCCGAAAACGCTAAGGACACATTCTTGGTCATCATGATCAGTTCATATCTAATGATAACCCAATATCGACCTACACCTTGTCAAATCCATACCTCAGTGGTCCCGCAAGAAGGTTCGCTTTCGACCTTCTTAACTTTTGTACGCCCACTCCTCTTGTAAATCCTTTTGTTTCACTCTTTCTTCTTCTGTTTTATCATTCACCCCTTTTCTGTGTGTATATATGATATACTTAGGATGTGCTTTATCCTAAATATAGGGGGTGAAGGATTTGCGTCATTTATATTCGTCCTATTCATCACTCTTGTTGTTGCCTATACTTAGGTATACTCTAACCTAAGTATAGGGGGTGATGTTATTCATATCGTCTTTTTATTTTTGAGTATGTACATTCTCTCAATCGGTTTTCCCCTTTTGTTAACTCTACTATACTCAGGATTACTTGATCCTAAGTATAGGGGGGATCACCAAAAGAAAAAAAGAGAAGAAAACAAAATAAAATCTTGTATATACTTATATATATTTTATTAACCCTTTTTACTTTTTGAAAAAAAAACTACAAAACCAAAAATCTATAAAAACTTGCATAATTAAAAAAACCTTTCTTTTACATCTGCATTTTTCTCAAAAAAATCCATAAAAAGTTCAAAATTAGAAATTGTTTTTTTTAAATGTTCTTTTCACATGTGCATCATTTTTTCATAAAAAATGCTTTCTTTGCATTTTACATATTTTCTTGCATTTACATGTGCATTTTTCAGTATAGTATTGACATTTAAACTATGTCTGGAATAAAATTGAAGAATGGAGCTTAGTTGGGCCTTAATCCACTTAATATCAGAGGAACCTTATAAAAAATGGTGTTAAGACTTTTCAGGTCCTAGTGACTTAATTCTTTGAGTCCATAAGACTATGTTCACATGTCATCTTGATTAGTATAAGTAGAACATTTAACAACACATGCATGATTCTTTCAGAACTTGGCTTATCTTGGACAAGCACTCTACACGTAGCTCTTCATGGATGAGGTAGTGAGGAGGCAGAATCTTTTGGCTTGGGGTAGCATACGAGGGTAGTACATCTTGGCGGAACATCTCGTCTTCCTCTAGGGAAGGAAGTGCGTCTCAACCTGGTCTAGTGATGTTGAGGTCTAAAGATTATGTTGTTGGGTTGCAATAATGCTTCAAAAGAGGGGACAGTCTACTAGCTCAAGAGGAAAAACTCCTTATGTACATGTTGCACCCTGTATATGCTTTAAAAAAAGTATGGAAAAATGCAGAATCTCCAAAAGTGGACATGCCTGATTGAAAAGTAAAATGCCTGTCGGAGTGTAAATACAAGGATAAAAAATTAAATAAAAAAATTCAATAAGAGCTTCAAAGACAAATTTTTGTAAGCTTGCAGCGGATGACTTGGCTACACTGGCCATGCATCCAAGGATACGTAGCTTCACTGGTTACCGCCCATTCTTTTCTCCATCCACTCTTCTTGAGTTGGTTGTACTTGAACTTAGAAGGGAATATCTCTGCTCCTCGAGGAAAGAGTTGCCAGATCGGGGAACTAAAGTTACCTTGTTGAGGGAGGTTGTTTCTTTGCTACTTCTGAGATGGGGAGCTATACCTCACTTACACCATACAAGTAAAGATTCATAGTCATAAGAATTGGTGTATGTAGACTTGTTCTGACCGGACTGTTGAGGAGACCTGAATAGGATTCCTATGGAACTTAGAGGTTGTTAGGTCTTAAATCTATCTCCCATTAAGGTTCTGACACACCAATAATCCAAAGGTCCGACAGATCTCCAAACTACAATTTTATGAAGATAAGTTTAATACTCAATATTGTCCTACTTTCTTTATTTTCTCTTTCTTTTTCTTTTTCTTCACTTATTCTTTCAAATAAGTATTTGCTAAGGGACTAGCAAAGATAAAGCATAGGGGGATGATGAATCTGCGATTCGTCATCTTTATTCATTTATTTTAGCTTAAAATCCCTTATAAAATATGTGTATATAACACTAACTCCACATTCTTACTAACTTGCATTTGTGTGTAAATATTGTATATTTGTATATTATTTTTACCTAAAATAAATTAATAAAAAAAGAAAGAAAAATAAAGAAAATAAAATAAAAAAGGAAGACTGTAAATATGTAATAGATACAGGCTGACCCGAACCCCGAGAGAAGGTC
Source organism: Ottelia alismoides (assembly GCA_037367405.1). NCBI lineage: Eukaryota > Viridiplantae > Streptophyta > Magnoliopsida > Alismatales > Hydrocharitaceae > Ottelia > Ottelia alismoides. The sequence continues at coordinate 622,967 of JAZKJV010005137.1, forward strand.
AAGATTTGACCTGATCGACCAGGAATAAAGTAGGGGGAGATAGGGTCCTTAATCAAAAAATTCCAAAAAAATTGTGTGCTGTGTATATTTGTATACTACACTATTTTATTTGTATATTAATTGACCTCAAATCAAAGAACTTTCAAAACCAAAGTTGTAAATATAAATGTGTTCTAATTAATAAAAATAATTGCACAATTAAATCAAGTACAGAATAAAAGCAACCACACATGGAAAAAGCCACTAAGCACTAATTGAAAGATCAATTCCGGCTCCATATGAACTCAAATTGAACCAATCTCACTTCCATTGTATTGTAAATAAAATTATCTTTCAAATGGCTATGATTTCATAATTTTGGAGTTATGGTTGAAAAGTCGGTTTTGGTGGTTTGTGCAATTTTCCCATGTATTTTGTACATATTGTATTTGTATATATTTGTAAATATTTTTACTAATTATTTAAAATAAAAATAATAAAAATTATTAAAAAACTAATTTTCTCATTTACCCATGTATATAATGTCATATATGTATATAGTATATGTATATAGCTGCTATTCTTAATTAATCACCATAAAAAATTACATTTTTTATTCAAATAAATAAAGTGACAAAAATACAAAAAAATATTTAATTATTGTAAATATTTTTATCTCTCTTTATCTTTATCTCATTTCAATTTTCATCTCTCTTATCTCTTCAGCTAAAAATTCGAAAATTCAAATTTCATTCTCTATCTTTTTTAGTTATATGGCTCCTTCTCCATCATTCCAACTCGATCAATCTTTGGTGGGAGGAGCCCGATCTCCAAGAGTCTTCTTATCGAGAAAGGTGCCTAACCTTCGAGCCGTCCGGTGACAACGTGTCGGCCTTCGTCGAGGCGACCACGATCATTTCCGCTACTAAGCTGAGATCCACGTTTCTCTTTTCTTATTTTTATTCTAGATTAATTGTAGTTTAATTTTCTTGCATTTGTTATTCATTGATAATTTTTTACATAGATCATAAAATCATATCACGATTTGATCCGCATCGATCTCGAGTTTTCACCTCATTTTCTCAATCTCTCCATGTTCATTTTCTATCTCTTATGATCTATCAACTTCGACCACGCACGGTGGTCAGAGAACAGGGTTCGATTCCTTGCATTTCTTCGGATTCCCATTCACATATTCCGTTTGATTTTCGGATTGAAACGTTGTGTTCGCATCCTAATTTGTCTATAAATAAAAGGAATAAAAAATAAAAAAATGTTTTCCTTCTCTCTAATATTTCTTTTGCAGGATCACCAAAAAAATTTAAAAAAATTTAAAAAAAAAAGATTTTTATTCTCTGTTCTCTATTATAGTTTACTAAAAATAAAAAAAATGAAAAAAATTCGCAGCCTGCAAGCTTCAACCCCGCCGCGTGCGGCCATCTCAACGGCCTTGTGCAGCGCGGCACCGCCACCGCCCTACGATGCCCCCCCTCCCTCCTCCACCTTCAGAACCGTGCCACCTCGTACGGTCCTCTCCAGCGTCCGCATGGCGCAGCAACCCCGTCGTGTGCCACCACAGCGGGCAAGCCCCACTTTGACCTTGCCGTCCAGAGCCTTCAAGAATGTCAGCCACTAGCAGCCGCGCAAGGCGGTCCCGCATCCCTAGCCACCTTTGTGCAGGCCATCACCGCACGGTGCAGCCACCCCCATCCAGATCGCCCTCCGCGCGGTGCAGCCTGCGCAACCGTGGACGCTGTCGTAGCCCCTACGGCGCCGTCGACCTCCATCGCCGCAGATCAGAGGTGGTGGCGAGTGCGCCCTCTTTGCCTGAACGAAACATCCTCTTTGAACCCTAAGTGTTTTTAAAATAAAAAATTGGGTAATTTTTACTTTCTTCCTTTTATTTATTTATTATTATATCACGATGTAAAAACTTTGAGTATTTAAAATTCCATCCCTGTAATTTCCAGACATTAAACTTGCTTGATCTTTTCATCAAAATAAAAGTTTTTAGTCTTCTAAAAATTCTATAAAAATTCATGTTTGCTCCTGCTATGTGGTTAAATATTGTGTAAATTTTTCATAGCACCTTATTACCATTTAATATTTTTTAAAAAATAAAAAGTGTCTTTTTTCATGTATGGAATTTGAAAATTCATAAAAATTTCAAAAATTTTCTTAAAAATTCTAAAAAAATTACAATCAATTGTCATGAAACAGCCTATGAAAGTGCAATCAACTCTCAACCGCATTCGCGACTATCAAAAAAGCAGCTTTTTTGTGCTTAGATCATTTATAAAGCTCAAAAAAGATGTGAAAAATGAAAAAAACTTAAAAAAATTGTAGAAAAATAAAGAAAAATAAAAAAATCTGATTTTAGTCTTTGTTTGTAGATATTTATCCCTATTTTATCATAAAAATAAGTACCACGAGTTTGGAGATTAAAATATTTTTAATTTGCAAATTACTCCAGGTTGTTCACTATTTCACATTTTTGTCACTATTTGATTTTTTAGAAAAATATAAAAACATCTAAAAATTATAAAAAAAATCACAAAAACATTTCAAAATCTTTAAAACACAAAAATATTTTCTCTGTATTTTTCTGAATATTTTTGATATAATTGAAAATTACAAAAAGAGTTGGTGTGTATATTTCTTATTTTATATATATTGTTCTTGATTAAAAAATTACAAAATTGAAATCACAAAAAAATTTGAACATCAGAAAATAAAAAAAAGAAATAAAAGAATTTAAAAAGATAAAAATTTCACAAAAACCAAGGATAGTTTGCCTTTGAGATTTCATTTTTCTTTTAATTGATTTTTTTGTTGATAAATTGAATAACCCTCGACAATTGTATCCTCCCTGAGTTCGATCCTATCCGCTATACAGATAAATAAGCAGCACAAATTTCTCTTGCTTCATTATTCGCTTTTAGTTAATTTTGCAGCTTGAGAAGAAGAAAAATTTTTTTTGTGTGTAACGAGATTTTTTAGGATAGCAATGACATCCATATCATTATTTTTCGATCCTCGAAGGCCTGTAGCACAACAATGAGTCACGTTCTTTATGCGATTATTAGTCTAAGTGGTTAAATAATAACAACGAAATACATGGCTTTAACTAAGTCAAGATATCACATGTGTTGCACGCGTTACAATTCGAGCAAGACCTAATAGCAAATAATATAAAATAAAAGGGGATCAAATGTAAATGTTCAATCAAGATAAGTCTCAAATGTATCAGGTTGGGACTTATTTACAAAACCATAGAAACAATGGTCGAAAGGAATAAATTTCCACCTAGCACGTGGCATGCATGTGTGAATCTAACGGTGTGGCTTCGCTCTAGAGGACCTGGATCAACGGTCATGATTTGGGGCTTTTTTGATTATGGAGATTCAATATGAAGTCTTCGTTCTTGATCGGACGGTGGCTGGAAGTGTTGTAAGAATACGGAAGAAGGACATCGTCGATGAGTTTTGATCGATCGGATCTTGGCCGATCTCCCCTCAATCAATTCCGGAAGATCTCTGCATGATCATGCTACTCGATTATGTCATCTGGAGGTATCCTGAAGTCCGATGATGCCCAATCTAAGGACCTGGAGCTCTCGAAGGTCAGAAAGTGCAGCTCGATCCCCAGGCGACCAATCCTCGTCTAGATGCAATCCTCACTTGTAGGTGAATCTTCTGCTCGGAGGTGAGACTTCGTCCAACTTTAGTAGCAAGAAAGAAGAAAAGTAGGGGTGGATGGATGACTCCAACAGAGATGGTCTGAAGGGGAGTCACAAACCAAATCTAACAGTGACTTAGGGGATCAGATGTGATAGGAAGATGGAGAATGTGATGGTGTGAATGTGAAGGTCGGGTCATGTATGAAGATAGGTGAATGGAGTAGCTCCGATCATGCATATCGGAGCTCAGGTGAAGGTTGATCGAATTTAAACTAAAACAAAAATAAAATGCAAACTGAAAAGATGAATTAAACGGGGAACTATCTAGATCTACATACGGTGGTTGTAGCCTCGATCTGCGACGTCAATCAGAGAAGCTTAGACGCCTCCTGATGGATCTCCAGCAGACGTATGGATCGCATCCTCTTGCTGATCTGACACACTCCCAGCTGTAAATATGAAGCTCTGTCACTGCTACGCTCTCTAGAACTCATCCTCGGGCGAGAAATGTCCAGGAAAACAGACCAGCCATCAAAAGTGGAGATCCAGATCTATATATCAGTATATGTGACGACGAGCTTTGAATTTCAAAAAGTACATAAACCAAGGCGTGAAAAACAGAGTTGATGATCCGACGATGGAGAAGATTGTTAGGGTTAACAAATTAGAGAAGAAATCGAGGGGTGCTGATGACCATAGCATGCGGGGAAAAACGATGAAGTAGGTATGGCAAGCAAAAGAAGCGGGCCAGGCTGGAGGTTGGAGAGTTGACCCGGGTCAATAGACCCGGGTTCAGCCAATTAAAGTGCGACCAATTAAAAGACAAAAATAAAAAACAGAAAAAAGGCTAAAATGAAATAAAATAAAAAATAAAATCGAAAATTAATTGAAATGAAAAGGTTTTGAAAATAAACAATGTTAGTAATTAAATATGCTTATTTATGGTGATTTTTAATAATTTAAATAAGTTATATACAAAGGTAAAATAAATAAAATCGTTTATTCATAGGTATATATACCTATATATACAACACCATGATTTTTAATTATTTATTTTTACATAAATATATATAATTTTACAATTTAATATTTTACAACATTTACAAGGAATTTAATCATATTTTTATTTTATTTTATGTAATAATTTATTAGGATAAATAAGTAAGGGTATTTTACAATATACATAGTGATACATATACAATATATTCACGATTTTAATTTCTGTTTCTTTTTTTGATTTTGTGATTTTTATTTTTATTTTATATAAATCAATTATAATATATACAAATAGTCAGAAATATAATTTATACAAAAAATACAAGGAAAATATGCATAAATAATATACATAGGTATAATATACAATGGCACCACTAAAAGCCACATTTCACATCTTAACTCTGAATTTTATGAAATCACTTCCATTTTAATGATTATTTAATTTGGAATGCAATCCAAGTGAGTTGGTTTATTTTGAGTTTTTTATGGAGAAGATATTGATATGACAAGATGAGCTTTATGGCTTTTTCAAAGTGTTGTTACTTACAAACTGCGCAATGATTCTTCTTAAATTATTTTTAAAATCTACAATTTGTTTTTATGCACAAGATTCAAGAAGAAAACATTTTTATTTGAGGTGAAATTAGTGACAGATAAAATAGAGTAAGGAATATGTAATATATACAAAAGTGTACAAGTAATGAATGATGATGAATATACATGTGAGGATTAGTTTTATTGATTATTTTGGTTAATAAGACTTATCTCCTCCCACTTTATTACTTGTCGATCAGGTCAAGCCTTGACCTCATATTGGGGTCAGAGTCATCATGTATTTATTTCATATATACTATTTTTTATTTTCTTTTATTTTCTTTTATTTCTTTATTTATTTATTTTAGGTTAAAATAGTGATAAATATATAATATTTACACAAGAATGAGGGTTAGTAAAAAGAGAGATTTATTAATATTTATAGGTATTTTATAAGGGATTTTAAGCTAAAATAAATGAATAAAGATTATAAAATGTAGATTCATCATCCCTCTATGCTTTACCTTTGCCAGTCCCTTAGCAAACACTTATTTGAAGAATAAGATACTAAAAGCAAAATAAATATCTTAGAACAATATTGATTATTAATCTTTTCTTCATAAAATCAAAGTATGGAGCTCGATCAAACCTTTAGATCATTAGTTTGGCGGAACCTTATTGAGAAATGGAATTAAAACCTAACAGACTCTAAGTTCTACATGATTCCTATTGAGGTCGCCTCAATAGTCAGGTTAGAACAAGTCCTCATATGTAAATTTTGATGACTATGAATCTACTTGTACTGTGTATGTGAAATATAACTCTCCACATCAGAAATGACAAAGACCGACCTTCTCTTAGAAAGGTAACCATAATCCCCTTGTCTAACTACTCTTTCCTCGAGGAGTGGGATATTTCCGTCTACGTTCAGGTACATGTTGTGTCCATAATCGAAGGGGGAGAAGTAGAAGGATAAGAAGAGAACTGGAGTAAGGCTAGTGTAGCGACATCTCCTTGTGAAGTCGACCGGTGTAGCCAAGTCTCCACTAAGATCTGCAGTCTCTCTAAAGAAGGTCCAATGTGGTCAAATATATACATGAATACTTTCTTTATCGGATACATATTTGTTTCTATATCATCAAAAGAATTGTTGCACTGCATAGATTTTTACTATACCCTTAAGGATATAGAATCTTTTTTCCCACATGTTTAGGGTCATAGAAAAATTGTGCCAGCATACCATCCCTATTTTGAAGCTTTATTTCAACCCACAACTCCCGTCATTAGACGTCCATGCCACTAGACTAGGTTGGGATGCACTGGCCACTCAAGGTGACTGCGTATATTTTCATTTGCATGCATCTATTGTCAGGGGATTGTAACCCTTATCACCTCATCAGTGAAGAGCTATGTGTAAAGTACCTATACAAGTTAGGTAACCGTCTAAAAGAACCATGAATGTGTATGAAATATTCTACTTAGACCAATCAAGATGACATATGAACATAATCTTGTGGACTCAAAGAATTATGTCATTAGACCTGGAAAGTCTCAACTCCAGTTCCTATAAGGTTCCTCTACAACTAAGTGGGTTAAAGTTTTAACCAAGCCCCATTCTTCGATTTTATTCTAGACTATGTTAAATATCAAGGCCCTTCTGAAAAATGCACATGCAAATGCAACACAAACTTTTTTTTAAGAAAAGAAAAGGACATTTTTTTGAAAGAAAAAAAGAGTTAGTAGATTGAATGTATTTACAAGGATTAATAAAGATTATGCACACATTTACAAGAGTTTTATACAATCAAAAATAAAAGATTATACAATTTTTATACAAGATTTATTTAAAAGAGGGTTTTATTTACAATTTTAAGTACAAATTAAAGGATTCTATACATAACAAAGAATTTAATTTACATAAGTAGAAGTAATTAAGGCTTTTATACACATGTAAATTTTACAAGAAACATATACATCCCATAATTTAATCCCATGTGACAATAATTTTCCAGAAATCTAACAAACTTTTCAATTCATTTTACAAAAGAATTTGCAAATATTTACAAAATATTTTACAAATAATTTTAAAAATGCTTTTCAAACTATTTTACAAATATTTTACAAAACATTTTACCAAAATAAGCTTTGCGACTTTTTCAAACTGTTATTATTTATGAACTGCACAATTATTCTTCTTGCAACTATTTTTAATATTTACAATTATTTTTATGTATACGATTAAGAAAAAAACATTTTTATTTGAGGTGAAATTAGTGACAAATAAAATAGAGTAAGGAACATGTAATATATATAAAAGTGTACAAGTAATGAATGATGATGAACATACATTTTCTTTATTTTTTTGGTTAATAGGCCTTATCTCCCCCTACTTTATTCCTTGTCGACCAGGTCACGCCTTGACCGAATCTCGTGGTTAGAGTCATCCTGTATTTATTTCATATATACAGTCTTTTATTTTCTTAATTTTTCATTTATTTATTTCTTTATTTATTTTAGGTTAAAATAGTGATAAATATAAAATATTTATACAAGAATGAGGGTTAGTAAAAGGAAAGATTTATTTATATTTATGGGTATTTTATAAGAGATTTTACGCTGAAATAAATGAATAAAGATAATGAAATGCAGATTCATCATCCTCGTATGATTTACCTTTGCCAGTCCCTTAGCAACCACTTATTTGAAGAATAAATGACTAAAAGAAAAATAAAGAACTTAGAACAATATTGATTATTAAACTTTTCTTTGTATAGTCAAAGTATGAAGCTCCGTCATACCTTTTGATTATTAGTTTGACAGAACCTTATTGAGAAATAGAACTAAAACCTAACAGGTTCTAAGTTCCAGATGACTCCTATTCAGATCTCCTCAATAGTTAGGTCAGAGCAAGTCCTCATACACAAATACTGATGACTATGAATATACTTGTACTGCTTTTGTCAAATATAGATCTCCACATCAGAAATGACAAAGACCATCCTTCCTTTAGAAATGTAACCCTAATTCCCTTGTCTAGCTACTCTTTTCTCAAGGAGCAGAGCATTTCCTTCTAAGTTTAGGTACGCGTTGTGTCCACAATCGAAGGGGGAGAAGTTGAAGAATAAGAAGAGAACTGGAGTATGGACAGTGTAGCCACATATGCTTGTGAAGCCGATTGGTGGAGCCAAGTATCCACTACGATTTGCAGTCTTCAGAAGCAAGACCAATGTGGTCAAATATATACAGAAATGATTTTTTATCGGATACCTATTTGCTTCTTTTCTGCGGAAAGAATTGTTGCACTGCATATATCTTTATTGTGCCCCTACAGATATAGAATCTTTTTTGCAAATGTTTTAGGGTCTTAGAAAAATTGTGCCAACAAATCATCCCTCTTTTGAAGCTTTATTTCAACCCACAGCTCCCGTTGTTAGACGTCCATGCCACTAGACTAGGGTGGGGGCACTAGCCACTCATGGTGATTGTGTATGTTTCCATTCGCATGTGTCTCTTGACAGAGGATTCTAACGCTCATCACCTCATCAGTGAAGAGCTACATGTAAAGTGCTTGTCCAAGTTAGATCACTGTCTAAAAGAACCCATGCATGTGTACGGAATGTTCTACTTAGACCAATCAAGATGACATATGAACATAGTCTTGTGGACTTAAAGAATAAAGTCGCTAGACCCAAAAAGTCTCAACTCCAGTTCCTATAAGGTTCTTCTAAAATTAAGCGGGTTAAAGTCAAAACCAAGCTCCATTCTTTGGCTTTATTCCAGACTAGTTTAAATGTCAACAACATTCTGAAAAATGCACATGAAAATGCAACAATGATGAATCGCTAAATGCATGAATTAAAATCGATCTGTTGTAGCACGGGCACTTAGCTTATCATACATAACCGAGATGAATCTCAATGACGAGGTTCTCAGCATTAATTTATAACCTGGGAAGTTCAGGGTTGAACACAAGGACGCAAGCAATTTACTGATTAAATTTAAAGATCAAATATTTTAACTAGCAATTCTTATGTCAATTATGATGAGATTATGCACATGACACAATTATATATATTTTTGACACACCTTTTTATTCAGTTAAATTAAATGCAAACATTGGTGCACTAACAAAATTAATAGAACGTACTCACTTAAATGCACATGCCAAATAACTTGGATTAATTATGAAGATACCCTGAGTTGATTAATTAAGGTAGTGATTAAGCAATATAAAGGATATGGGAAAAATCCTCAAGCGCATCACGGAAGCATGATCTTCGTATCGGATACAATGGAGAACGACTAGTCATACTAGTTATTCGGTGCAGCGGAATTTAAAAATTTTCATGTGATGAAACCACATGATCCAAGAATGATTCTCAGATCGTTTCATCTATAACCACAACAAGTATAATGCAATACCTCTTGAAGCATGGTTGATCGAGTCTCTACGAAAAGAGACCTCATGTCTCAAGTCCGATGGTCGGAGAAGCGGCTTGCGAGCGCGTGGATGAGTCGCATTGTCCTCGCAATCCAATGAATTGATCCAAGCGCGGTGAACTCCTGATCTCGTCGTACGAGATCGAACGTCTCCTTCGTGAGCGTAGCACTCCAAGAAGAGGAGAACCGCAGAGCGTCGAAGCGGCGGCGTGGTGGCGTAGGCGACGACGAAATCCTCCCCTAGGGTTTTGGTGGTCGGCCATCAAGAGAGAGAGAGGAAGAGGGTTAGCATGTGAGGAGAAAAGAGAGAGAGAGAGATGTGCTACAAAATAGCATGTACAAGAGAACATGGTATGCCTCTCTTTTTATAAGGTTTTAGGATCCATGGATCTCAATCCATGGGACATATAAAATCAATGGATGAGATTGATTTATGTCAATCCAATGGTCAAGATTGTTGTTGGTAAAAACCAACAACTTATGATTTAATTTAGATCAAATATATTTGATAAATCAAATATACATTAATCCTAAAATTAAACCAATCAAATAAAGAGATGATTTCAATGGAGATCATGCCTCCACAAGAAATAGGGTGGACGGCCACCAATTCCATATAGGACTTGGTAGCCGCCCACCACATTCCAAGTGGGGGCAATCTCATGGATTTTCATGAGATTGCATATCTCCTTGAAATTCTCCATTATTTAATCCAACAACTTTTGTTGGGATTTATTCACCAAAAATAATTCACAATTAATTTCGGAATATTGCAATCTTGACATTGGAAAATTGTGAATCACATTCACAACCCAAAACAAAATATAATTTACATTTTCAATTAATTAGACAATGTGTATCCAATACACATTAATAATTACTCAACAAATATAAATTATAATTAACTCTCTCTAATACATTATAAATCACATTTATAATATATTATGAATAATTGGATATTTCTATCCACATTATTCTTATCCATGATAATTAAATCATATTTAATTATATTGGATAATTCCTCATATATCATTATAATTGAATGACATTTAATTATCAATTTCTCAATACTTAGATCTTATGGAATTATTCTTGAACCCTTCAAGAATAATGCTATTTCTCCTCAGATACTTGGAGATACGGACATGGCGATTATATTGTTCCATGTTTAGTGACTTGGATATTGAGATCACATCTCAAATCCAGATCCCATGGACCTCTCATAGATGCTTGATTAAATCAAGACCGTAAACCTAATCTTCTCATTGTATCTGAATCTCATTCAGATCAATGTCCAGTACATGGACTAAGATTATGTCACTTCTCTACTGAGAGGAGTCACTAAAATCCAGACCTGTTTCATCACTCCCTCTGAATGGAAGTGTCATGGTTATACAATCGTTTATGATCAAATCACCCTCAGGTACTCCCAATAATTGTACATCCTGCATACTGGAAGACTCATGATCATCCTGAAGATATAGATCACTTTTACATTGTCATCTTCATGGTCTGATCACTAAGTTTCTCAATCTTGATCCTTGGTATATGGTACAGATCATATGATTTCACAAAGCATGTATCTTGCCTTCAAATTCATGTCATGCTTCTAAAGCATGACGGCCATGCATGGAATTTGATCAGTCCCAATACCTCATGAGTGAGCTCCTGTCTCCCAGTTCACAAGTGAACCTATATGATCCCTTTGAGAGATCGTACTACTCATATGCCCTTACATGCACACCATTTCGTCGGTGTATAGACCTTGGTTCGGTCATCAACTTATTGGTCTGCCAAATATACACACTTAGACATATAGCAATACACCTGTCTCTGGTCAAGGGATGTTTGCCTGTGATGTGACAGTATTCATCATAGGTCTTTAGTTATCTCAATCTCGTTATGTCAACCCATTGACTCAACTAATCTGATACCTCTGAATCACTATTCCCATGCATAGGACCTGCATCAAGAGGTCGATCAGATCTCAAAATAATGAGAAAGGATTGTCATCTCCTACTCAGGTTGGATATCATCACTTGTCAATCATTGATGATGCTTGATGAGTCCTCTATCTAACTCCTTAGATATTCATCCAAGCATCAGCCTCTATGATTCAATCAATGAATCACTAGCTGTATGATTATCAAGTTGGCCATGGTACATAACCCATATTGTACAAAGGGACCTTATAGTGCATTCATTCAATCAAATTTAGAAAGGGAATAAAACATAATCAATAACTTTTATTGATAAATCGTTTATTACAATAACATTTGTTGCAGGAATGGTTCGCATCGGGCTCACATTGCCAACAATCTCCCACTAGCCCTCAGAACCATTCAGGAACAATCCTTAAACCCAAACTCATTACATGCTGGTCGAAAACCTTCTGTATCAGAGGTTTGGTAAGAGAATCAGCAACGTTGTCGGCAGAGGCCACCTTGGTGATGATGATGTCACCACGCTTTTGAATCTCTCGAATGATGTGGTATTTCCTTTCTACGTGCTTGCTCTTCTGATGCCATCTAGGTTCCTTCGCCTAGGCAATGTCTCCCGTGTTATCACAGAGTAGCGGGATGGGAGTATCAGAGGAAACTACGCCAAGCTCCAGCACGAACTTGCGCAACCACACCGCCTCCTTTGCAGCATCTGATGCGGTAATGTATTCAGCTTCTGTTGTTGAATCTGCAGTAGTGTCCTGCTTCTTGCTTCTCCAGCTCACAGTACCACCATTCAACAAGAACACAAACCCTGATGTCGACTTTCGATCATCAATATCCGATTGGAAGTCAGAATCTGTATATCCCAAGACTTGGAGATCAGCATCTCCATAGACCAAGATGTAATCTTGTGTCCGTCTTAGATATTTAAAAAAGTTCTTTACTGCATTCCAGTGTTGTTCTCCATAGAAGGATTGGTAACGACTTACCACTCACACTGCATGGCAGATATCTGGCCTAGTGCACATCATGGCATACATTAAGCTTCCTACATCCGATGCATAAGGGCATCTAGCCATGGCTTTCTTTTCCTCAACAGTTTGAGGAGCCATTCCTTTAGACAGGTGGATACCATGTCTTAAGGGTAGGAATCCTTTCTTGGAACTATCCATACACAATCGTTCAAGAATCTTCTTAATGTATCCATGTTGTGACAATCCCAATATTCCCTTCTCTTGGTTTCTGAACAACTTCAGACCCAAGATGTAAGAGGCTTCTCCGAGATCTTTCATCTCAAAGGTATGGGATAGCCAAATCTTCACATTGGTCATCATCCCTGTATCATTCCCAATGATAAGGATGTCATCTACATAAAGCACGATGAACACAATGGCGCTCCCACTAAGCTTCTTGTATACACAAGGTTCATCAGGATTCTGCACAAAATCATAACTCTTTACGGTTTCGTCAAATCTGATGTTCCAGCTATGAGAAGCTTGCTTGAGCCCATAGATGGATTTCTTCAGCTTGCATACTTTTCCATCCTCAGTCATGAACCCATGGGGCTTCTCCATGTAGATATCCTCCTCGAGGTATCCATTGAGGATAGCCGTCTTGACGTCCATCTGCCAGATGTCGTAGTCAAGATATGCAGCTATAGCTAGCTATGTCCTGATGGATTTAAGCATAGCCACAGGAGAGAATGTCTCATCATAGTCGATGCCTTCTCACTGTGTGTAGCTCTTGGCTACGAGCCGTGCCTTGAAAGTCTCTACTTTCCCATCAAGTCCCCTCTTTCTCTTGAAGATCCATTTGCACCCAATGGGGTTTACCCCTTTAGGTGGATCTTCTAGGGTCCATACACCATTCTTATGCATGGAGTCAATTTCTGACTTCATTGCTAGCATCCATCTATCCATGTCATGATCCGCGGGTGCTTCATCAAATGAAGTAGGATCATTGTCAAACTCACTTGACAAATGGAATCCATACCTTTTAGGTGGTGCAACCACCCTCGAACTCCATCGAAGAGGTATGGGTGTTTCATTTTTATTTACTTCTTCAGTTTCTGGTCTAGGAAGCTTAGAATCCTCAGGGATTATATGAGTTACTCTACTTCACTCTTCTCTTGACCTTTAAGGAAATCATCCTCCAGAAATTTCACATTTCTAGAGACAAAAACCTTTTGGGTCTCAGGGTCATAGAGTTGGTATCCAATACCATCTCTAACATACCCAATGAAGTAACACTCACGAGTGCGAGATTCCAGCTTGCTTGCATCCACATTCTTCGCATGAACCAAGCATCCCCAAACCCTCAAGTGATTAACACTAGGTTTGGTTCCATACCAGAGCTCATGAGGAGTCTTAGGTACAGATTTGCTGGGAATCTTATTCAGGATATATATTGCAGTCTCAACTGCATATCCCCAGAAACTAAGTGGTAAATGTGCTTTACTCATCATTGAACGGACCATCCATGATGGTCCTGTTGCGTCTTTCAGCAACACCATTAAGTTGGGGAGTTCCAGGAGTAGTGAGATTGGAGACAATTCCATTCTCTTTAAGGTATTCCTTGAATTCATCTGAGAGGTACTCGCCACCTTGATCAGATCGAATCCGTTTAATCTTCCTATCGTTTTGGTTCTCAACCAAAACATTGAATTCTTTGAACTTTTCAAAGGTTTTAGATTTATGATGTAATAGGAAGACAAATCCGTATCGCGAATGGTCATCAATAAACGTCAAATAATATCGATATCCATTTCGAGTCGTGGTACTGAAGGGACCACATACATCAGTATGTATTAAGTCAATAATACCTTCGCATCTAGTAACCTTGTTACGGAAAGGTATCCTAGTCATTTTACCTCGAATACAATGTTCACAGGTAGGTAAAGACTGAACCTGTAGAAAATCCAAAGGTCCATCCTTTATCAATCTATTGATCCTATCAACAGATAAATGACCAAGCCTTTGATGCCAAATCATGTTTGAATGATTTTTATTATTCCTTGATCTTTTAGGGTTTTTATTAGTGGTTGTAACATTCACGACATGCTCATTAATGCACAATTCATAGAGTCCACCAGAAGTCAAAATACCATCTGCAATATATTTATCATAATGATTTATGACTAACTAATTACAAAATAGGAATGAATATCCACTTCTAACTAGCTTAGATACAGATATTAAATTCCTTCTGACTTCATGTACATAAAGAGACTTTTTAAGTACTAGGACTCTACCACTAGATAATGATAGCCGACAAGTCCCGACGGCGATTGCTGCAACTCTTGCATCAGATCCCATCTGGATGACTATCTCCTCTTCTTCAAGTTCTCTAGTTTCTTGAAACAAATGCAACAAATTTCATACATGAACAGAAGCACCAAAATCAACAACCCAACTTCCTTCTCATCCAACGAGAAAACCGGTTTCAATGATAAAAATAGATTTCATACCTCCTGGAGCTTTACCTTTGTCGACTGACTTCAGGTAATCCGGGTAACTACGCCTCCAGTGCCCCAGCTTTTTGCAGTGGTGACAGACGTCGGTTTTCTTCGATGCCATTAGAGTGGATGCATTGGAAGATGAGCCAACACTTTGTCCCTTCTTCTTTCTCTTTTGGGCTGGGCCCTTCCGCGAATCATGCTTTCGACCGCGCTTCCCTCTGACCTGTGCAACCATTGCACTGCCAGCGGGACCATCTTTCTTCATTACGTCTTATGCAGACTTTAACGCAGCAAGAAGCCCAGCGTTTGTCAATTCTAGCTTGTTCATGTGGAATGAAACCACAAAGTTATTGAAAGACTTGGGCAATGATAACAGAATGAAATCAGATTGCATGTTTGCATCCATGGTTGCCCTCAGAGTCTCCAGCTCCACTAAGTACCCAAACATTTTGAGTACATGTTCACGGACCGAGGTCCCTTCCTGTATCTTGCAGCGAACGAGTTCTTTCATAACGTTGTACCGCAGGGTGAGGTTAATGTCACCAAACATATCTTGCAGATTCTGCATAATCTCCTGGCATGTTGTTTCTGAAGAACATTGGAGAGACAACCCAAGATGTAGTATCTAGCCAAGACATGATCTTCATCATACTTGTCATTGTATGCTTTCTCTTCCTTAGATTTAGGGTTTCCATGCTTGTCTTCTGAGAGCACATAACTTATGCGCTCAGCCGAGAGTACAAGCTCTAGATTACGGATCCAATCCGAGTAATTTGGTTCGGTCAACTGGTTGACCTCCAGAAGCCTGCTTAGTGGGTTCATGGACTTCATTTTCTTAAATTAAGAATGCACTATATTAGAACATATAATCATATATTCAATTTAATTTTATTTGATCAAGGCATTTTAAATCAAATTAGTCTTACTATGTCAACTATGAAAGTTTATTCCCTTAATCACTTTCAAAGTAAGAGATATACTTGCCGCTATATCTCAAGTAAGAACTGGGATCTCCTCTTTATCTTTGTCAATCCCAATAATATGAGAACCTATGACTCCAATAAAGAGAAGCGGGAACACATTCCGCCTTGCAAGTCCAACTTGCATTTTCTAATTCGGTCTTTAATACCCGGGCCCACCACCCCTAAGGTGATGTTGACCCGTCATTAACTGAACCAACCGTCAATAGGAATACAACTCGCTATGTGCAATCCAATATCGCCTCAATAATATTAGGACACGATATTGGGGTCACTACGCATACGTCCTTACTCTTTCGAGAAGCGATGAGCCCGATCCAAATGGATCATATGCAGGAGCTGTTACTTTGAACAGACGTCTCCTACATATAATATCTGGTGACGAAATCCTTCACCTTGATGGGAGACCATGGATGTCACTTGTGTGATCCTCCATTTCATATTCAAATTTTAATTAATTATTATGAACCAAATTCATGTAATTAGTTCTTCCAAGGGAATTGTCAACTCTATTCATAATAGAGTAATTTAATTGTAAATAATTAATTCAATCATATTAAATTAATTATCAATCCATTTCAATCAATCAAACTTGATTGTTTTACTTGCATATATATATATATATGGTATTATTCTCAAAGTACGTATTAATTCGAATTTTAATAATTAGAAAATACAAATTGATTTCTTCGGCATTATCAAGTCCCTACCCGCTGTCATGGCCAAAACCGGCGAGAGTGGGACGGACCACATACGTTGCAACCCGCTACCCCAACGATCTCCGACTAGACACCATATCCGCCTCGGGAAATGATAATGCCAAATAGATCAATTTGTACTTGAGATGATCATCCGTTCTTCAACCGAAATTACACCATATAGTAATAATTAAAACATTTTTAATTATGAGGAAATTTGCTAGACAAATTCACAATCCTATTCAAGCAAGGAGTTTGATGATTGTGTTTCCAATTTTTTTGATCTAGATCAAATCTAATCAATTTATTGGTTGAGGCCAAGTCAATTAAGGAAATAATCATCTTCCAATATTTCTCAAATATTTTCCATAATTATTTCTTGAAACTAACAATTAATTTCATTAATTGACAATCACAAGGTTCTTGATTAGGACTGTAATTTCAGTAGTGACCCCTACTTACTAAAATTAACATATCTCAATCATATTAATTCCAAATTATACAAAATCAATTTTCATAGATTGTTAATTGATTTAAGACATAATCCAAGTGATATTTCACACATTCCGAGGCAAGTCTAAACAGTAATTAACTCTTTAACATGTTAAGATTCGCAGTTCCCGCAACAGTGCATACATGTTCATTAAAACAACCATATCTCGAGCAAACGGAATCCAAATTACGTAAGATCAGATCCAATGGTTTCCTTATTTAATGGGGAACATAATCCAAGTGTTTAATTTGGGTTTAAAAAATTTAAGCAGTGCCTAATTTATTCACTAAACAGAAGTGCGAAAATCAAATGCGATAAAAACTTTCGCAACTTCCACGTACCCAAGTCGTCCTAGGTTTGCGGATCGTATCCAAAACCTTCGACCTAAGGCTCTGATACCACTTGCGGGATATGGGAAAAATCCTCAAGCGCATCATGGAAGCGTGATCGTCATATCGGATACGACGGAGAACGACTAGTCGTACTACTTGTTCGATGCAGCGGAATTTAAAAATTTTCATGCGATGAAACCACATGATCCAAGAACGATTCTCGGATCGTTTCATCTATGACCACAATAAGTATAATGCAATACCTCTTGAAGCGTGGTTGATCGAGTTTCTACAAAAAGAGACCTCCTGTCTCAAGTCCGATCGTTGGAGAAGCGGCTTGCGAGCGCGTGGATGAGTCGTGTTGTCCTCGCAATCCAACGAGTTGATCCAAGCACGGTGAACTCCTGATCTCATCGTACGAGATCGAACGTCTCCTTCGTGAGCGTAGCACTCAAGAAGATGGAGAACCACAGAGCATCGAAGCGGCGGCGCGGTGGCGTAGGCGACGACGAAATCCTCCCCTAGGGTTTTGGTGGTCGGCCACCAAGAGAGAGAGGAAGAGGGTTGGCGTGTGAGGAGAAAAGAGAGAGAGAGAGAGATGTGCTACCAAATAGCATGTACAACAGAGCATGGTATGCCTCTCTATTTATATGGTTTTAGGATCCATGGATCTCAATCCATGGGACATATAAAATCCATGGATGAGATTGATTTATGTCAATCCAATGGTCAAGATTGTTGTTGGTAAAAACCAACAACTTATGATTTAATTTAGATCAAATATATTTGATAAATCAAATATACATTAATCCTAAAATTAAACAAATCAAATAAGGAGATGATTTCAATGGAGATCATGCCTCCCCAAGAAATAGGGTGGATGACCACCAATTCCATATAGGAGTTGGTAGCCGCCCACCACATTCCAAGTGGGGGCAATCTCATGGATTTCCATGAGATTGCATATCTCCTTGAAATTCTCCATTATTTAATCCAACAACTTTTGTTGGGATTTATTCACCAAAAATAATTTACAATTAATTTTGAGAATATTGCAATCTTGATATTAGAAAATTGTGAATCACATTCAGAACCCAAAACAAAATATAATTTACATTTTTAATTAATTAGACAATGTGTATCCAATACACATTAATAATTAATCAACAATTATAAATTATAATTAGCTCTCTCTAAGACATTATAAATCACATTTATAATATATTATGAATAATTGGATATTTCTATCCACATTATTATTATCCATGATAATTAAATCACATTCAATTATATTGGATAATTCCTCATACATCATGATAATTAAATCACATTTAATTATCAATTTCTCAATGCTTAGATCTTATGGAATTATTCTTGAACCCTTCATGAATAATTCTATTTCTCCTCAGATACTTATAGATAAGGACATGGCTATTGTAGTGTTCCACGTTTAGTGACTTGGATATTGAGATCACGTCTCAAATCCAGATCCCATGGACCTCTCATAGATGCTTGATTAAATCAAGACCGTAAACCTAATCTTCTCATTGTATCTGAATCTCATTCAGATTAATGTCCAGTGCATGGACTAAGATTAGGTCACTTCTCTACTGAGAGGAGTCACTGAAATCCATACATGTTTCATCACTCCCTCAGAATGGAAGCGTCATGGTTATACAATCGTTTATGATCAAACCACCCTCAGGTATTCCCAATACATGTACATCCAGCATACTGGAAGACTTATGATCATCCTGAAGATATAGATCACTTTTACACTGTCATCTTCATGGTCTGATCACTAAGTTTCTCAATCTTGGTCCTTGGGATATGATATAGATCATATGCTTTCACAAAGCATATATCTTACCTTCAAATTCATGTCATGCTTCTAAAGCATGACGACCATGCATGGAATTTGATCAGTCCTAATACCTCACGAGTGAGCTCATGTCTCCCGATTCACATGTGAACCTGTATGATCCCATCTCCTACTCAAGCTGGAGATTATCACTTGTCAATCATTGATGATGCTTGATGAGTCCTCTATCTAACTCCAATGATATTCATCCAAGCATCAGCCTCTATGATTCAATCAATGAATCAAGAACTGTATGATTATCAAGTTGGCCATGGTACATAACCCATATTGTACAGAGGGACCTTATAATGCATTCATTCAATCAATTTCAGAAAGGGAGTGAAACATAATCAATAACTTTTATTGATAAATCATTTATTATAATAACATTTATTGCAGGAATGGTTCGCCTCGGGATCACATTGCTAACACAATATGTGAAATAAGTAGTTTCAAAACCTATTAAAACCAAGAACAATTAATGCATGATTTTTAATTCCAAAATAATCATAAAATTCATCAAGAGATAGATTATGAAACAAGCTTTAAAATAAGATCAAAATCACATTAAATGGATTTAAGGATAAAAAGGTATTCAACCATGAATCCGGGGGCATAAATGTAAGAAAAATTCCAAGTTTTATTACAAAAACAGGACATACCGGGATTAAACTATAAATAGAAAACCCACATGGGTTGAAATATAAATCACCCAAAAAGCAAAAGGACTTATCTATAATTATGGAAAAGTATAGGGTAGACAATACTCTTTTTCTCAGTCACATGCTTCAAACACGTGACTTTACAAGGCTCGATAATGAGGCTCGATCCACGTGGTTGCTTCTAGTGCTCTGACAGTTGGCTTGAGTTCAAGCTCGACACACGAGCCTGAGGGTCAAATCGTTGCTTCGGACTGGCTACGTAAATCAACCCCAACCGTTGGATCTCGCCTAATTTGGTTAGATCGACTGTACTTGCTGCTAAGTGTTCTTCCGCCTCCCCCATGCAAGTTGCGCTAAGACTGGGCTCCGGCTAGGGATGCAATGATCCGCCTCACTCCTCCTAAGATTCTGGAGCTTGTATATCCCTCCTATAGGTCCAGCGAAAGCGAGCGAGGGTTGAGGAAGCTGGAAAATGCCTCCAAATGCTCGTCTGATGAAGGCTTGCCAGAGAGAAATATGGAGACCAGAGCTCAACCTCAATCTGCTACCATTGAAGCTTATATGTCCTGCAATGTTAGTCCAAACCACAGTGAAATCCATGCAACCAATTTGAAATGGATGTGAGATGGAGTAAAGGAATAAAATGTGGTGTACGAGAAGATCCCTAGTTGGGTTCCAGGTTAAGGAAAAGCCCAAAAAGAATCGAAGTGATATGATAATGGAGAAGTGAAGAGAGTAACTGAAGATTTACGTGTGAATGAGTGATCAATAGCGAGGGTCATAGATCATTCATATTAGAAAATGATTGTGTAGTATCTAAGGAATAATTTCTAAAGACTACAAAGAACGAAAGATTAAACACTAACCTAGAATTGAAGATTGAAGAAGAATCGATTAAAGTTTAATCGTGAGCCGATTGACAAAGCTAAGAGCTTTGTCATCTTCGCTTGAAGTTCTTAGCAAGAGAACTAAGCTCAAACAGTCGTATCTTCAGCTGTAACTTGGCATGAAAATCAAGGATCCCACCGGAGCTCTATACCTGTCTTCTCTTTATTTATGTATCTCTCTCTGTCATAGGGGAGGTAAGAAAGCTAGGGAAAAACTATTACAAGGGCGGATAGCTGGTGAAGATGGCTGGTGGAGTGATATTTAAATAAGAAAGGGGAAGTGGTTTATGGAAGTTTCAAGGTGGTTTCAACCACCATGCAATAGCGCCACGATGGCCTCCGACGGTTCTAGGGATTGACGCGAAGGAGGGGGTCTTAGAGGAAGGGTTTACCAGTGGAGGTTGGTCGGGGAATATATGTAGGATGTTAGCAAAATTGGCAGAAGTTGCCAAGGGATGATGGGCTGCGTCTTTTGGTAGAGATGGCTGGAGGTTTGGGACGATAGGTCAATCATCTGATCAAGATCAGTCGGTCAACATTTAGGCGGAAACGAGTGGCTGAGATCTGATCTGGAGATTAGATCAAAGGCAGAAATTAAGGCACAGACTAGCAGATGAGATGCTTCTGATCAAAAGGATCGGATAGCTAGGCTTAGAGGATCATAGAACGTCTGATCATCAGATCAGATGCTCAGGATTTAGGCGGCGGTGGACGACTAAGATCTACTTGATTAGATGATCAAGTGATTCAAAATGAGGCGCAACAAATGATAATGATCGTATCTTAATTAGAAGGATCCGAAGGTCAAAAGTGAAGATGGTTGGTGATACTGGAGTGGGCCACGCGGCCAAAGTAGAGGGTGCTTCGTGGTCCAATAGAAATTGAAGAAATTAGATAAATAAGAGATAATTATGAAAGAATTAGTTAAAAGCTGAATCAGAAAAAAGTGTTAAACTTGAAAGTTGTAGATCTCAATGAGATCTACAACTTTCATGTAGAAGTCAAAGAGATCAAAGGTCATTTATACATAGTTAAAAATTAAATATTATTAAAAACCATATAAATCAATTTTCTTTAATTTATCCTTTGCTTATTTTTTGTATTTTTATTTTACTTTATGCTATTTATTTATGTACAATTCAATTCCAATTTTTATTTGATTTTCAATAAGAAATAAATACATAAAATACCACACCATATTAATATATAATAATTAGTGTTAAATATATACAACACTTAAATTAGCAACTAGTGTTAATAAGTCAATGAATCTTGTGATTTAACTTAAGAAAGAGAGTTAATAATGGCGATAAATGATGATAAATCTGGGATTTATCACCCCCGTATACTTAAGCTAAGCTCATCCTCGAGCTAATACAAAAAGAATTTGTTAGAAAGTTAGTTTAGTTAGTGAGATCCCTAACATGTGCAAGTGAAAATACAAGGCTTGATTTGACCTAGAACACAAGGTTTTAGGAATCCTAAAACTCTCAGTTGATCCAATCCAAGAAGGATTTTCAGATCGTTTCATCTATAACCACAACAAGTATAATGTAATACCTCTTCAAGCATGGTAGATCGAGTCTCTAAGAAAAGAGACCTCCTGTCTCAAGTTCGATCATCAGAGAAATGACTTGCAAGCGCGGGGATGAGTCGTGTTGTCCTCGCAATCCAACAAGTTGATCCAAGCACGGTTGCTCCTGATCTCGTCGTACGAGATCGAACGTCTCCTTCGTGAGCATAGCACTCCAAGAAGACGAAGAACCGCAGAGCGTCGAAGTGGTGGCGCGGTGGCGTGGGCGTCGACGAGATCTTCTCCTAGGGTTATGGTGGACGACCACCAAGAAAGAGAGGGAGAGGGTTGGCGTGTGAGGAGAAAGAGAGAGAGAGAGAGAGAGAGAGAGATGTGCTACCAATAGCATGTAGTAGAGAGCAAGGTATGCCACTCTATTTATAGGGTTTTGGGATCCATGAATCTCAATCCATGGGACATATAAAATCAATGGATGAGATTGATTTATGTCAATCCAATGGTCAAGATTGTTGTTGGTAAAGCCAACAAATTATGATCTAATTTAGATTAAAATATATTTGACAAAATCAAATATAAATCAATCCTAAATTACATCAATAAATAAGGAGAGAATATACATGGAGATCAAATCTCCCATGTATAATCAAGGTGGATGGCCACCCATTCCAAATAGGACATGGGTGCCTCCCACCACATTCCATGTGGGGCAATCTCATGGATTTCCATGAGATTGCATGCCTCCTTGAATTTCTCCATTATTTATTTCCAACAACTTTTTTTGGGATTTTATTCATAAAAAATAATTCACAATTATATTTGAGAATGTTGCAATCTTGCCATTGAAAAAATGCGAATCATATTCACAACCCAAAACAACATATAATTTACATTGTTAATTAATTACACAATGTGTAACCAATACACATAATAATTAATCTACAAATATAAATTATAATGAGCTCTCTCTAATACATTATAAATCACATTTATAATATATTATGAATAATTGGATATTACTATCTCCATTATTCTTATCCTTAATAATCAAATCACATTTAATTATATTGGATAATTCCTCATACATCATGAAAATTAAATCACATTTAATTATCAATTTCTCAATGCTTAGATCTTATGGAATTGTTTTTGAACCATTCAAGAACAATGCTATTTCTCCTTAGATACTTGGAGGTAAGGACAGGGCGATTGTATTGTTCCACGTATAGTGACTTGGATATTGAGATCGCATCTCAAATCCAGATCCCATGGACCTCTCATAGATGCTAGATTAAATCAGGACCATAAACCTAATCTTCTCATTGCATCTGAATCTCATTCAGATCAATGTCCAGTACATGGACTAAGATTAGGTCACTTCTCTAATGAGAGGAGTCACTAAAATCCAGACCTGTGTCATCACTCCCTCGGAATGGAAGCATCATGGTTATACAATCGTTTATGATAAAATCACCCTCAAGTATTCCTAATACCTGTACATCCTGCATACTGGAAGACTCATGATCTACCTGAAGATATAGATCACTTTTACACTGTCATCTTCATGGTCTGATCATTAAGTTTCTCAATCTTGGTCCTTGGGATATGGTACAGATCATATGCTTTCACAAAGCATATATCTTACCTTCAAATTCATGTCATACTTCTAAAGCATGACGACCATGCATGGAATTAGATCAATCCCAATACCTCATGAGTGAGATCATGTCTCCCGATTCAAAAGTGAACATGTATGATCCCTTTGAGAGATCGTATTACTCATATGCCCTTACATGCACACCAGTTCGTCGGTGTATAGACCTTGGTTAGGTCATCAATCTATTGGTCTGCCAAATGTACACACTCAGACAAACAGCAATATATATGTCTCTGGTCAAAGGATGTTTGCTTGTGATGTGATAGTATTCATCATAGGTCTTTGGTTATCTCGATCTCGTTAAGTCAACCCATTGACTCAACTAATCCGATACCTCTGAATCACTATTACCATGCAGAGGACCTACATCAAGAGGTCGATCAGATATCAACCTAATGAGATAAGGATTGCCATCTCCTACTCAGGCTGGAGATCATCACTTGTCAATCATTTGATGATGCTTGATGAGTCCTCTATCTAACTCCTTAGATATTCATCCAAGCATCAGCCTCTATGATTCAATGAATCAACAGCTGTATGATTATCAAGTTGGCCATGGTACATAACCCTTATTGTACAGAGGGACCTATTCATTTCTGCTATAATTAGGATATACTTAATTCTACGTATAGTGGGGATGAGTGTATTCAAGTTACTCTTCATTTATTCCCTCTCCAATATCCCAAGCTTTTTATATTTCTTGTCTATGCTTAGGGATATTTCACCCTAAGTATAGAAGGGACAAGCCGAGGCATTATTCTTTTATACCTTCTCATCCTCGATCAACCCCACTTGGTGTACAATCTATTATACTTAGGATGAGTTGACCCTAAGTATCAGGGGGATGACCGACTTCTCATACTTAGCATGAGTTATGTCTTCCTTTTTCTCTCCAACATATGAGGGTGTAACTCAAGCTAAGCATGTGGGGTTGTGTTATCCATGTGAGCACGAGGCGAACCATTTCTAAAATAAATGTTATTGTAATATTTGATATATCGATAAACGTTATTCATATCCAAGATAATTAAATCAAATTTAATTATATTGGATCATCATTCTCATGCATCTAAATAATATGAATCAAATCCACATTATTAATGATAATTAAATATCATTTAATTATCCATTTCTCAATGCTCGGATATACATTTATCAACTGAATTATTCTCGATCTCTTTCAAGAATAATGCTCTTTCTGCACAAATACTTGGAGATAAGGACAAGGAGATTGTACGTTCCATGTACAGTGACTTGGATATTGAGATCACATCTCAAATCTAGATCTCGAGGACCTCTTAAAGATATTAATCTTCTCATTGCATCTAAATCACATTCAGACCAATGATCAAGATCAGATTTCTTTAGGGAGAGGAGTCACTAAAATCTAGACCTATTTCATCACTCCATAGGAATGGAAGCACCATTGTTATACAATTGTTTATGATCACATCACCCCTGATTATTCCTAATAACCGTACATCCTGCATACTGGAAGACCTTTAATAAACTTGATGATTTTTAGATCAATTTAGCTCTGTCTTCTTCAGGGTTTTGTCATTAAGTTTCTCATTCCGTCATTGGGAGTTGGTATTGATCATCTTCTTTCCAAAAGCGTATATCATACCTATAAATCTTGTCATGCTTCCAAAGCAAGACGATCATGCATGCAATTTGATTGGTCCTGATACCTCCTGAACGAGCCCATGTCTTCTGATTTACAAGTGAATCTATAGGATCCCTTTGAGAGATCATATTACTCAAATGCTCTTGTATGTACAACAACTCACCGATGTATAGACCTTGATTAGGCCATAATCCTATCGGTCTACCAAATGTATATACACAAACATATAACAATACATATGTCTCCGATCAAAGGATGCATCCCTATATCATGACATTATACGACATAGGTCTTGGTTATCTTGATCTTATTAAGTCAACTCTTTAACCTAACTTAATTGACTCCTCCGAATCTCTATTCCTATGCAGAGGACCTGCATTAAGAGGTCAGTTAGATATCAACCTTTAGAGAAGGATTGCCATCTCTTTCTCAAGCTGGGGATCACCTCTTAGTAATCATTAGACGGTACTTCATGAATCCTCAATCTAAAATTTTAGATATTCATCAAGCACCAGCCTTTATGATTCAACTATTGAATCAACAATTGTATGATCATTAAGATGGCCATGTTACTTTACCCTAATTGTACTAAGGGACCTCATAGTGCATTTATTCATTTAATCTTAGAAAGGGGGTGAAATAAATCAATAATGTGGATAGTACTATCCATATTAAGCATATATATTATAAATGTGATTTATAATATATAAGAGAGAGCTATTTGTAAATAATATTTACAATCTAAATATTGATGTGATTTGGATTCACATTTGACATTTAATCAAAAATGTACTTTATATTTTATTTTGGGTTGTGAATATGATTCACAAAAATTCCAATGGTATGATTGATATTTCAAAAAATAATTTGGAATTATTTTTGTAAATAATATACAATAAAAGTTGTTGTATATAATGAAGGATTATATGAGATATAATATCTCATATAATAGGAATGAGGAGCCTTTCTTCCAAAATAAGACAATGGACGACAACTGCTTCTTTAGGAGTCAAGGTGGTCGTCCCCCTTTATTGGAAGAGACTTTCCTCCTTCCTAATCCTTCATGGTATATTGATTGATTCAATTAATTTATATTGTTGATTTATTCAATATATTTAATTAATTAAATTCAATTATATATTGTTGTATTTTTACAACAAAATCATGGTTATTGAAAGAAACACAAATCAACCTCAACCATTCGATAAGTATTATCCATGGACTCCCAAAATATTATAAAAGAAGAGGCTGCCCTAGATCTTCTTTTACATCATAGAATTCACAAACTCTCCCTCATCATCATACACCCCCCCTCTCTCTAAGTTGCAGTCCACTTTCTGACCTAGAGAGGATCGTTGTTGTTGCTACGTTGTCGTACCGTTGCTTCGACCACTCGTGGATCATCATATTCCTCGGTGCTTCTAGTATGTAAAGAAGAAGACCTCATATTTCGTATGATGAAATCAGGTGATCCGTCGCTTGGATCAACATCTTGGATTGTAAGAAGGACACGTCTCATCAACACGCTCGTAAGCATCTCATCCGTCAGGCTGGACTTGAAACATATGGTCTCTTGATTTAGAGGCTTCGATTGCAACCATGCTTCTAGAGGTATTCTTATATCTACTTTTTGGTTTGGATGAAATGATTCGATAAGTGTTCTCAAATCATGTGGTTTCATCGTTTTAATTTTTTTTAAACTCTACTACCTCAAGCAACTAGTATGACTAGTTGCTCCCAATCAGATATGATGCAATATTCACACTTCAATGATGTGCTTAAAGTTTTCTAAATAACCTTCAAGTGGTATCAGAGTCAGGTTAAGGTGTTTGATGAGATCTAAAACCCTAGTTGAATGGAGTTCGATTTCAGATGCACGGGATTCTTTTTTTCCATTGGATGTAAGTAAGATTCGAATTTATTTTTCATTAATATAAAAATCTATTGTTTGTGCACTGCTTGGGCATGTTTATTGGTTATTATAATGTATTTATAATGTCTAAATATTTCTCAATACTAGTAACATATTATTTGTATCAAAAGTGCATAAATATGATTCGAAGAGATTCCGCCGTAAAATTGGTTTTGCGTGTATTCGTGAATATGTAAGAAAAGTATTCTTGCTTATCGATTTCCCGTCAACTAATATGAAATAAAAAACTTAGATTGAGTAAAGAATCAAACTACTCAAATTTATTTCACGCTATTCCGACTTTGTTTGCCCAGACATTCCATATTTAGTGGAGATGGGTCGAATGATAATTCGATCATCAAATCTCTTTGTGTAATGTTTTTATAATTTAATAGAAATCATGAAAATTATGAATTTTACTTGATTAATTATGATACCTAATAACTATGAAAATAGATTATTAATCATCATTGAACATTGAATGAATGTTTCATGAAAACCCTAGTTTATCATACAATAGTTGTAGGACAATCTTTACATGCAAAACATGGTTGCTTAATATGCTTAGAAATTATAAAATCTCATAATTATTTAAGATGCCTAATATTTTTGAGTGATTATTATCTAGATTCCGATCATCAAAGTTGATCATTAAAACTACAAGTACATTGGTATTATTTTGTATTGTTCTCAATCGGAATGGTGAAGGTGTCTAGTCTAGGTATGCTGCCTTGGTTTGCTAATTAGCGCATTGCATGTGAAGGAAATTCTCCCTTCCAACATAACTCGAGTGTATTAGACCGATCCATTTTAGAGGAAAGAATAATATGAGTAAGTCAAGTTGTACTCTAATTATTAAAATATAGATAATGTGTACTTATAAGGGTGTATACTATATAGTAATATCAAGCAAATCCTAATTATTTTGTTGGTTGGTTGACTTGGATTGATAATTGATTTAATATGATTAAATGAATTAGATCCAATAAAACACTCTATTATGAATAAAGTTATTTTTCCCTAGGAAGATATAATTATGTGAATATGATTCATAATAGTTTATTAAAATTTTAAATATGATATGGAGGATCAAAAAAGCGACATCCATGGTCTCGCATCAAGGCGAAGGGTTTCATCACCTTGGATTGTATGCAGGAAATGCCTACCCAAAGTGACAGTTTCTGCAAACAAGTGTACTTGGATCTGGCTCTTTGCTTTTGAAAGAGTAAGACCGTATATGTAGTGAACCCAATATTGGGTCATGATATTATTGGGGAGATATTGGATTGCTAAAGCGTGTGCTACTCCTATTGACGGCTGGTTCAGTTAACAACAGGTCAACATCATTGTAGTGGTGGTAGGATCTGGTGTTAAAGACTGAATTGAGAAATGAATGTTGAATTTGCAAGGTGGAATTATTTCCTGCTTCTTTTTATCCGAATTACAAGTTCTCATATTATTGGGACGTAACAATGGTAAAGGAGATCCCTGCTATTGCTAAAGATATATGGCTATGTATATCTCTTGCTTTGAAAGTGATTAAGGGAATGAACTTTTAGCGTTGAAAAGGCAAGACTAATTTGATTAAAAATTCTTAATCAAAGAATTTAATATTGAATATATAATTATTTATATGGTCTAATATAGTGCATTATTAATTTCAGACAATAAAGTTCATGAACCCACATAGTAGGCTCCTGGAGGTCAAGATGATTGGAACAAATTAATCAGATTGGATCCGTAATTTGGATCTTGTTCTATCTATGGATCGCATTTCTTATGTGTTATCCATGAACAAGCACACAAACCCTACGAGACCAGAAGAAATCAAGTATAATGAAAAATATGATGAAGATCACTCATTGTCCATATGTTATATTCCGGGATCCCTCTCCAATGTGCTTTAGAAGCAACATGTGGAAATGGATAATTAACAGGATATAATGCTAAATCTCAAAGAGATGTTTAGTGATGTCAACCGCACATATCGTTATAACATTATGGACGAACTTATTTGCTGTAAAATGCAAGAAGGGACTTATGTTCATGAATAAGTAATAAAAGTGTTTGGTTACTTTTCAGAACTGGAAACTCTCAGGGCTGAGACGGATGCAGACATCCGGTTTGACTTCATTATGCTATCTCTCCCCAAGTCTTTCAATAACTATGTGGTAACGTAACACATGAATAAGTTAAACTTGACTAAAGCGGAACTCATGGCTTCATTAAATGTTGCAAAAGACATTACGAAGAAAGTGAATCCCCCTAGCAGTGCAATGGTTGTACTAATCAAAGGGAAGAACAAGCGGAAGCAAGGATATTGGAAGGGTCCAACTTAGAAAAAAACAAGAAGAGTCAAGGTGTTGTCTTGTCTTGTAATGCTTCCACACTAATAGCATAGAAGAAGATCGATGTCCGTCATCACTACAAGAAGATGGTGCGCTGGAAGCGTAACTACCCTGATTACCTGAAATCTGCGGAGAAAGGTAACCCAACAGGTATAAAATCTCCTTTCATAATTGAAACTAGTTTTCTCGTAGGATGTGAAGGTAGTTGGATCATCGATTGTAGTGCTTTTGTTCATGTATGCAATTTTCTACATCTATTTAAGGAAACTAGGAATCTTGATGAAGGGAAGATAGTCATTCAAACGGGTTCTGATGCAACTGTTGTAGATGTCACCGTCGTGACCTGTAGACTATCATTATATAGTGGGATAGTCTTTACGCTTAAAGAATGTCTTTATGATCCAGATGTTAGAAGGAACCTTATATATGTATCTAAGATAGTTAGAAATGGATATTCGTTTCTATTCAGTAATAAAATTGTCATACGTCATTATGATAAACATACTACAGGTGATGTTCTAACTTCTGGTGGACTCCATGAATTATGCATTGATGAGAATATCATGAATGTTACTACCACTGATAAAACCCTGAAAGAACCTGAGAGGATGGAAATCATTCTAACATGATTTGGCATCAAAGGCTTGGTCATTTATCTGTTAATAGGATCAGTAGATTGATAAAGGATAGACCCTTAGATTTTCTAAAGGTTTAAACTTTGCCTACCTGTGAACAATGTATTCGAGGTAAAATTACTAGGATGCCTTTTCATAACAAGGTTACAAGATGTGAAGGTATTCTGAACCTAACACATACGGATGTATGTGGTCCCTTCAATACCGCAGCCTGGAATGGATATCAATATTATTTGACGTTTATTGATGACCATCTGCGATGCAAGTTTATCTTCTTAATATATCATAAATCTAAAACCTTCGAAAAGTTCAAAGAATTAATGACTTTGGTTAAGAACCAAACTGAAAGGAAGATTAAAAAGAGGTGGCGAGTACCTCTTAGATGAATTTGATGAATACCTCAAAGAGAGAGGAATTGTCTCCAATCTCATTCCTCTTAGAACTCCCCAACTTAATGGTGTTGCTGAAAGACACAACAATACTATTATGGACATTGTCCGCTCAATGATGAGTAAAGCACATTTACCATTTAGTTTTTGTGGATATGCAGTGGAGATTGCAATATATATCCTGTATAAGATTCCTAGCAAATCCGTACCTGAAACTCCTCATGAGATTTGGTATGGAACCAAGCCCAGTGTCAGATACTTGAAGATTTGGGGTTGCTTGGTCCATGTGATGAATGTAGATGCAAGTAAGCTAGAATCTCATACTCGTGAGTGCTACTTCATTGAGTATGTAAAGGACGATATTGGATACCAACTTTATGACCCCAAGACTCAAAAGGTATTCATCTTTAGGGATATAAAATTTCTGGAGGATGACTTCCCTAATAGTCAAGATAACAATGAAGTAAAGGTACTCATTGAATCCCCTAAGGATAGTACATTTCCTGAACCAGAAATTGAAGAAGTAAATAAAGATGTAACATACGTACCTCTTCAAAGGAGATTGAGGGTGGTTGTACCACCTTAAAGGCAGAAATTCCTTGTGTTAGGTGAAACTGATAATGATCCACCTTCATTTGATGAAACACTCACGGATCAAGACATGGATACATTAGAAAGATCTTGGAGTGTTTCCATATGGAAAACTCCAAGAAAGGCTTCCTTACTTTAAGACATGGTATCCTCCTATCTAAAGGGATAACTCCTCAATGTGTTGAGGATAAGAAAGCCATGGTTGGACTCCCCGACGCATCAGCTATGGGAAGCCTAATGTATGCCAAGATGTGCACAAGGATAGATATCTGCCATGCAGTGGTAGTGCTAAGCTATTACCAATCCTACTATGGAGAGTAACAATAGAATGCAGTGAATATCATCTTTAAGTATCTAAGACGGATGCACGATTACATCTTGGTCTATGGAGATGGTGATCTCCAAGTCTTAAGATGCACAAATTCTGAGATCCAATCTAATAGTGGTGATTAAAAGTTGACACCAGGGTTTGTGTACCTGTTGAATGGTGGTGGCGTGAGCTAGTGAAGTAAGAAGCAAGACACTACAATTGATTCAACAACAGAAGCCGAATACATTGTTGCATCAGATGTTGTAAAGGAGGCGGTGTTGTTGTACAAGTTAATTCTAGAGCATGGCGTAGTTTCCTCTGATACTCCCATCTCGCTACTATGTGATAACATGGGAGCCATATCTCAGGAGAAGGAACCCATATGGCATCAAAAGAGCAAGCACATGGAAAGGAAATACCACATCATTCGGGAGATACAAAAGCATGGTGACATCAACATCAGTAAGGTGGCATCCACCGACAACGTTGCAAATCCTTTACCAAACCTTTGATGCAAAAGGATTTTCGACCAGCATGTAATGAGTATAGGTTTAAGGATTGTACCTGAATGGTTCTGTCGGCTAGTGGGAGATTGTTATTTATGTGAGCCCAAGGCAAATCATTTCTACAATAAATATTATTGTAATCTTTGATATATTAACAAAAGTTATTGATTTATTCCCTTCCCTGTCTGAGATTAAATAAATGAATGCAATAGAAGGTCCCTTAGTAAAATCAGGGTTATGTACCATGGACATCTTAATAATCATATAGTTGTTGATTCAATTGCTGAATCATAGAGGCTGGTCCTTGATGAATATCTAACGAGTTATATTGAGGACTCATCAAGTACCATCAAATTATTATTAAGAGATGATCTCCAGCTTGAGAAGGAGATAACAGTATTTCTCTAAAGGTTGATATCTGACTGACCTCTTGATGTAGGTCCTCTGCATAGGAATAGAAATTTGGAGGTGTCAGATAAGTTAGGTCAAGGAGTTGACATAACAAGATCGTTATAATCAATACCTATGTCAAATACTATCAAGATATAGGCATGCATTCTCTGATCGGAGACAGATGTATTGCTATATATTTGAGTATGTACATTTGGTAGACCGATAGGTTGATGGCCTAATCAAGGTCTATACACCGACTAGTTGTTGTGCATACAAGGGCATCTCAAAGGGATCATACAGATTCACTTGTGAATCGTAAGACCTGAGCTTAGTCATGAGGTATTGGGACCAATCAAATTCCATGCATGGTTGTCTTGCTTTGGAAGCATGACAAAATTTGTAGGTATGATATATGCTTTTGGTAAGCATGCAATCGATACCAACTCCCAATGACCGAATGGGAAACTTAATGATAAAACCCTGAAGAAGACATTGTTAAATTGATATAAATCTTCGGGTTTATTCTATATCTTCCAATATGCAGGATGTGCGGGTATTAAGAATACTTGAGGGTGATGTGAACATAAACGATTGTATAACCATGACGCTTCTATTACGAGGGAGTGATGAAACAAGTCTAGATTTTAGTGACTCATCTCAGTAAAGAAATCTGATCTTGGTCATTGATTTGAATGTGATTCAGATGCAATGAGAAGATTAATATCCTCAAGAGGTCCCCGAGATCAGGATTTGAGATGTGATCTCAATATCCAAGTCACTTTACATGTAACGTACAATCACCCTATCCTTATCTCCAAGTATCCACGAAGAAAGCACATTATTCTTGAAAGAGTTAAAGAATAATTCCACTTATAAATGTACATGACTGATATTTCACAAAATATTTTGGAATTATTTTTTTGAAATAATATGCAATAAAGTTTGTTGTATGTAATGAAGGACTATATGAGATATAAGATCTCAGACAATAGGAATGAGGAGCCTCTCATCCATAATAAGAGTGTGGACAACCACTCTTGATTTAGGAGTCAAGGTGTTCGTCCCCCCTTAATTTGAAGCAGGCTTTCCTCCTTCCTAATCCTTCATGTTATATTGATTTGATTGAATTAATTCATATTAATGATTTATTCAATATATATTTAATTTAATTTAATTAATTGTTTTTGTGTTTTTACAACAATGTTATGTCCATTGAAAGAATCACAAATCAATCTCAACCATTGAATTTGTGTTATCCATGGATTAAGATGCATGGACTCCTAAAATATTATAAAAGAAGAGGCAACCTAGCTCTTATTTTACATCATAGAATTCACACGCTCTCTTTCTAATCATACACTCCCCTGTCTCTCTCTCTCTCTAAGTGAATATGTACTTTGTGATTTTGAGAGGACTGACGTCGTTGCTACGTCGTTGTGTTGCCGCTTCGACCGCTCGTGTATAGCCATCTTCCATGGTGTTTTTAGGACTCGCTATGCCGTCGTGTTATCACTTCGACCGCTCGTGGATGGTCATCTTCCTCGGTGCTTCTTGGACTCGAAGAAGACCTCCTATTTTGTTTGATGAAATAAGGAGATTCGTCGCTTGGATCAACATCTTGGATTGTGAGAAGGACGCATCTCATCAATTCACTTGTAAGCATCTCCTTCGTCTGGTCGAATATGAGATAGGTGGTCACTTCATTTAGAGGCTTCGATTGCAACCATGATTCAAGTGGTATTCCTATATATACTTTGTGGTTTGGATGAAATGATTTGAGATGTATTCTCAGATCATGTGGTTTCATCATTTTAAAATTTTTGAACTCTGCTACCTTGAACAACTAGTGTGATTAGTCTCTCCCGATCGCATATGATGCGATCTTTATGCTTACATGATGCACTTAAGGTTTTCTCCATAACCTTCAAGGCAAATATACATTGTATTAACTCTATCCATTACTCTTACTTGCATATTTTCAATAAATATGACTAATATACTATATGGTTAAGGGTATAGAATTAATCAACTATAAAAAATTATATAGTAAATTATGTATAAAATTTTCCAAACACTCATTGTAAATATGATCAATAAATCAGTTCAAAAATGTTTTGCAAAATGATTTGAAAAATGGTTTTAAAATGACTTGTAAAATCTTTTGAAAATCATTTGGAAAATCTTTGTGAAACATTTTCAAGCCTTTGTCAAAATCTTTTGTACATATTTGCATATTTTGTTTATTTATTTGAATAAAATTTTTGAAAAATTAGTTTTCAAGTAATATGGAAAATGATTGTAAAAATATTTTGAAAAATCTATACATACTATTTGAAAAGTCTTTGCATAAAGATTTTCAAATTTTGTAAATGTTTACAAAATTGATTGTAAAAATTATTTGCAAAAACAAAGTTTTTAAATGATTGTGAAAATATTTTCAAACTATTTTTAGAACCTTATACTTAATTATAAAAAATAAAGTTCTCTACAAGCCTTGTACTTAAAAAACTGTAAATAAAACCTAACTCCTGCAAATTCCCTTTGTAAATCCTTCACCCTATTCTTGTAAATATTGACGCACTCTTGTGTAAATATCTGTAAATACGTCTTTCACTAATCTTTATTGAAAACCGCTAAAAATTTTGAAATTTGCAAAAAAAATAAAAAAAATTGCAAATTTTTTCAGAAATGGCATAAAAATTTGCAAACTATTTCATAAATCTATAAAAGTTTAAAAATCATAAAAAAACTTCCCAAAAAGATTTTTTTGCACTGTACATAGAATTTGAATTTCTCAGAATGATCAAGATAATTGAACAAATCTAAAATAAAGTCTGCAGATTGGAGATTGGTCTAGACCTTAATCCACTTAATTTTAGAGGAACCCATTAAGGACAAGAATGGAGATGCTTCAGGTCACCTTGACTTAATTCTTTAGGTTCCATGAGACTATGTTCATGAGTCAATTCAATGTGCCTAACTAGAACCCTTCATGTCATTCGTACGACTCTTGAGACAATGGCTTCACTAAAGACCTCACACTTAGCACTTTCCTCAACCCAAATAAATTGTTGAAAGATCTTGGAGTCTAAGTCAGGATGACACTAGGCTGCATTGTCAAGGGTGACTCATGAAACCATTCCTGGGGACTGCCTAAATCGGTACTTCAACCCACTTCTTCTAATAGCAAGGACATATAACGACTGTAGATTTGATTAAAATAATGCTTCGGATGAGGAGTGGTATGTTAACACAACCTTTTCCAAGACTAAAAGATTTTATATCCGTTCGGGTAAAAACAAGAATGCAGTGTAATGCAAAGAAAAGAAAACATCGAAAAAGAAACATATACAAAAAATTCAATGAATATTGAGCTTCCAGAAAAATCCTGCTTCTTGGTGGAGACTCGGTTACATTGGCAAAGCTTCACATGGGAATGAGACTACACTGGTCTAGCACACACCTGGCCTTAGAAGGAAATATTGTTTCCTTGAGGACGAGTTGCAAAAGGAGACTCCTTGTTCGACGGTTTGTCAGGGAAGAGCTAGCAAATTCACACACTTGGTACTTGTCATTTCAAGGTTGCGAGAGTATGCGACTGAGAGGATGGTTCCACCCAGACTATGAATTGAAATAGATAATAGGATTATGGAACCTAAGGGTTGTTGTGTCACACTTCCTAACCTTAATGTTGTTCCGAACTAACCATGAATCCAAAGGTTTTAACTGAGCTCCAAGTTTTGATTTTATTAAGACAAGTTTAAAAATTAAAAATTATTCCAGGTCTTTTGCTTTCTTTTATTTATTTCTTTTCTTTTTCTACACTCATTAGCATAAGTGTTTGCTAGGGACTAGCAAAGGCAAGTATAGGTGGAGATGAATCTTCATTTCATCACTTCCATTCTTTCATTTTGGCCTTAAATCCCTAGTTAAATGCGTATATAGAAACAATTTGTACATAATAACACTCATTAATAGACCTGGAAATACTATATAATAACATGTATTTAATCCTAGAATAAAAGAATAAATGAATGAAGTATCAAAGACATTGAGTGACCCTAGAACCCAAGACCCAATCATCATGATAACTTGATCGACAAGTAATAAAGTAGGGGGAGATAGGGCAGAGAAACTTTACACATAATATAGATAAAACCCCCAATGTTTTTTCATCAATAATAGGATTTTGGTGCCTATTTTATTTTCCATTATTTATACCTCAAATCATAACCCTCAACATGAAAATATATAAACAATACAAAGAAAAATACAAAATTGATTTCATTCAAAAATAACTCATAGTGTGCATGGGACAAACAAAATAAAAGGCCACCAAGAAAACTTTACAGACTTGTATCTTCTCCACACTGACCCAAAATTAACCAAACTCATCGTTATTATTCATAAAATTAAATTATCTATTTAATGAAAGTGGTTTCATTTAATTTAGAGTTAAGATGGAAAAGTTGAATTTTGGGCCCTCATTATGCACTATACATGTATATAATATTAAATATATTTATTCTTTGAATTTTTAGCTTTCTTATATTTTCTAAAAGTGTAGATATTATTTGAAATACATATGTATAATAAAAATAAAATAAAAGTGTTAAAAACATTAAAGTAAATAATGTACTTTAATATATATATGTAAATTTTACACATACTATACATATACCAATTTATTTATGTATATAAAAAAATAAGAAAATAAACTAAAAATAATAAAATAAGTAACTAAATAAATTATAAATATAAAAATTATGTATACGAAATAATAAAATAAAAAATACAAAGTAAAAATAAAGTATCACAAAACATAGGTAAATATACCTATAAATACACTTATAAAAACTATCACCTAATAAGTAAAATGGTGAATAAATCACAAAAAATAATACAGAAAATAATAAACATTTTTCATGTTTAACTTTTATTTAACTATATCATTTTCTATTTTAGTTTTATTTGTTCATTCTTTTTCTCCCCGTTTTGCCTTCTAGCAGATCACGCCGACCAATGGGAGCTTCCCACTGGTTGATCCCAAGTCAACTTCCCCTATGGCGCCTCTAACTTCTCAGAGCATATTGAGTCCCCAACTTCTTCCCTTTTCCCTATACAAACCACTGATCTAAATGCCTCGCACCATGAAAAAATTGGAGATTTGATCTCCCTAAATGATGCCCTCCCCATTTGTGTATAAATAAACCTCCCCATGCCACTTTTGAAGTTTGGTACCATTTTCCCACTGTAACCCCATAACCTCGAGTCAGATGTATTCCTTGTCAGAGTAATATATCAGTGGAGATGTTGGCACGGAAATAGGAGGCAGAATCGACGGTCCAGAGCTCGCTGGAGGTTATCTCAGGTTCCTGCTCCCTGGAACATTCAGGTTAGGGGTACTTTTTCCTTCATTTTCTTATCCTATTTTGCTTCCATATCATAGTTCAAGTCATAGTTTCTTTAATTAACATTATATTTGCGTAATTTCAGGATCTAAAGTTTTTGGAGCTACAAGATCCAAATTGAAATCATTGTGGACATCTCGCTATTTCGATACATATACACCTCACTCTGATTCCTCACTGTATTCTCCACAAAAACCAAATTCTTCCACCTTGGATTCTAGATGAATCTGAGCCCGCAACTCTTCCTCCTCCGCCCTTCGTTGGAGAGTTTCCACCCCATTCCATTTCAGCCCGATTTCATCCAATAAGGGGACCTTCACATTCAGCCATGGCCCTCGGATCTTTACATACTAGTACTAGCTCCAAAGACCCCCTTTTGGGGTGCACCGTGTCTGAGATGACCCATTCCAGGTGCGCGTGCCATCCTAGAGCTCCAGGCCTCTTCCGACGAGGCTCGGACTCATCCGGCACCTCTAATCAACGCGAAAGGATCCCAACGACCTTTTGAGCCCCTCAGCCACCTTTCAGGTGACCAGAGTGAGTAGATATAGAAGATCGAAGGAGCCCCGCCCGTTAGTTCATCGTCGTTTTTCCAGGATCCTTCATAACCATCCGATTGAGTTCCTCATCTAGACGAAGCAACCACCATCGAATTGGAGCACATGTCCGCTGCCAAATATGCTTCCAGAGATAATCCCAACTGAAGATACATGAACCGTCATAAAATGATGTGGGTGTGACACATGTTTAAGTGAAGCAATCCAAGCCTTCCACTCACGTGCCTAATTTGGGTATTTTGCATCTAAACTCTTTGGCATTTTGTATTCTATTTTAGTATTCAATCTTTCCTCTGTTGTCTAATAGTCTTTTGCATAATTTGTGAAAAAGACCCCGTACATCACCACATTTGCAATTTGTTCTGCACAAGCTCAACTCACGTGGCAGCCCATGTGAGGTGGGTATTTTGTAAGAAAGCTCATACAATTTTATTGATTTCATTTTAGTATTAAAACCTGTAATATTAGTGTTAAATATTTAGTAATTTGTAAGGAGAAGCTTTGACATTATTTATTATTTTAAACATTCCCCTACCAGACACTATTTTATTTATGCATTTCTATTTTGTTTAAATAGCTCTTGTGTGTGTTAAGTTTTTGACAATTTTTTTGTATTCTTAAAATTATGCTTGTTCACGTAATATTTTTATTTTAGCATTTTTTTGCATTTTTCCATTTAGTAAAAATCAATTAGGAGCTATTTATTCATGTTAGACTATAAAAATAAAAATTATAAAGTAAAAACTCCAATATATATATATACACACACATTATGTTACAATATAATGTCACTCCAGACCAAAAATTACAAAAAATAAAAAAACACTAAAAATTGAAAAGCACTAAAAACTTATAAAAATTAATAAAACTTCATATAAATTTCCAAAAATATGTTTATGTTTCTTATTTTTATTTATATTATATACTATATATTAAAAAAAATTTTGGGAGTTTTAAACTACATATATATTTTGAAAACAAAAAATTATCTGACCTATTTAGTATATCTA
Organism: Ottelia alismoides; assembly: GCA_037367405.1. Classification (NCBI taxonomy): domain Eukaryota; kingdom Viridiplantae; phylum Streptophyta; class Magnoliopsida; order Alismatales; family Hydrocharitaceae; genus Ottelia; species Ottelia alismoides. The sequence goes on from JAZKJV010005137.1 coordinate 662,785, forward strand.
CTATTTTGTATATTTAAATCAATTAAAAACATCTAAAAATTAGCGAAAAGTTATAAGAAAAAACATAAAAATAGAGAAAAATATTTAAAACACAAAAACATGTTATTTTGTAATTGTTTAGTATATATCTATATTCATAAATATACAACCATATCTAGATTGTATATACTAAATATTACTTATTTATATATTATATTATTATTATTAACTATATTGCCTAATATATATTTTAGAAACCTTGAAAAGTGGACTTTCCTTGCATATATTTTTGAATATCTATATATATATTATATAATATACATATCATATATAGTATTTATCTTATACATATTAATACATATATATATACTTCTTATATCTAAAAAAGAAGTAGAAATTAAAAAATTTAAAAATAAAATAAAAACATGAAATCCATAAAAAATAAATATAATAAAAACCCATAAAAACAATTAAAAAAAATTATATAAAAACACCTAAGTAGGTTGCTCATTTGTCTCTATTCCCTTTTGCTTTCTGTGGTTCGAGACTCTACATACTTGTCCCTATGCACATACTTTTTAGAGCTAAAAAATTTTGACTCACTTCACTTTGATTGCTTAAATTTTCTTGTGTGGGTTTATTGTTGTTTGAATTTGTGTGTTTGTGTTTGGGCTTAGTGATGATGTTTTTGCCATGTGTAGATTACTAGACCAGCTCAAACCCCTATTCAACAACCAAGTACTATAGGGAAGACGTGAAATGTATCTTGTGATTTCATGGGAGAAGAGTCACTTCATGGTGACAAAAGGAATTGTGGTGGGCCATTTCATCTCCAAATGAGGTATGGAGGTTGACTCGACAACGACGGATGTGATTGCCAAACTTGAGCCACTAAGAGCAGTAATAAAGAAGGTTAGATATTTCCTTGGACTTCTTGGATTTTATAGAAGATTCATTTAGGATCTCATCAAGATTGCCCAACATATCACAAAGATAATATGCAAGGAGATCGATTTCATTATTAATGACAAATTCCTCCAAGACTTTAATCAGCAGAAAGAACTAGTCCCTCTGGCACCGGTCCGAAAACCACCCGATTGGCCTCTCCCATTCGAGATCATGGCAGATGCATCAGATTTCGTCATTGGGGCTCTATTGGAACAATGACGAAATGGATTGCTTTATGACATTATCTATGCTAGCAGATTCGATGAAGCTTAGAGGAATTACATTACACCAGAAAAAGAGTTGTTGGTTGTGGTTCTCACCCTCGAGAAGTTTCGTTTGCATCTTCTTAATTAAAAACTAATTATTATACTAGCTACTCTACTATTAGGTACCTACAATAAAAGAAGGATGTCGTCATGTCTTCTCCGTTGGATCCTTCTACTCCAGGAATTTGATTTGGAAATAAGAGATAAACCTAGAGTCAAGAATGTGGTAATAGATCACTTATCTAGAATCGAATATACATAGACTCTATTAATCAATGTTCTGATTATAGAAACATTTCTCGATGAATTAATCTTAAGTATGGATTCTCTCCCTTGGTATGTTGATATTGTGAACTATCTCATTTCTAGAGAAGTTCCACAAGATTGGAAGCAAGTAATGAAGGACATGTATTTATCTGATATTCATTTTTACCAGTGGTAAGATCCATACCTTTTCGAGGAAGGTGCAAATTGCAGTTGCCATCGGTGCATTCCTCGGGAGGAGTACACCGGTGTCCTCGAGCATTATCATACGCTCGAAGCAGAAGGAAACCATTTGGAAGAAGAACAAAAACAAAAATATTTCATTGTGGCCTCTGGTGGCCTACACTTTTCAAGGATGTCGCAACTTATGTGGAAGTTGCATTGACTATCAGAAATTGGAAGGAACCATTGGTTTCAAAGATTCTATGCCACTCAAGTTCATCCAAATCTCATATGTATACGATGCTTGGTGCATTGACTTTATGGGCCCATTTCCTACTAGTCAAGGATACAAATACATCATGCTTGTCGTTGATTATGTAAGTCATTGAGTAGAGGCTATTCCCACCTAATCCACTGATAGTAGTACTGTTTGTTGCTTTCTCAAGGATAATATCATCTCATGGTTCAAAATTTCTAAGATTCTCATTTTAGATGGGTGTAGAAATTTCATTAATAAAGAAGTCAAAAATCTTGTGAAGGAGTACGTCATTGATCATAGTGTCGTATGTCCTTACCACCCACTATCGAATGACTTGGGCGAGTTATCTAATAGGGAAATAAAGTCTAATCTATAGAAACTTGTTAGGAAAGATAGGAAGAACCGGTCTTAACTTCTTGATTCCCTTCTATGGGCTTATCGGATGACCTATAAGACTCCATTGTGTATGTCTCCCTATCGCCTATGGAAAGCCTTGCCATATGTTAGTTGAACTAATTCAAAAATCTCTTTGATAGTGAACATTTGTAACTTGGACTCACATGAAGGTGATCAAAACCAGAATATTGATCTAAATAGACTCTTGGAATTCATAGTCTATGCATATGATAACAACCGAATGTACAAGGAGAAAGTCAAGTGCTGGCATAACAAGCATATCACAAGAAAGAATTTCAAGCCCATTTAAAAGGTTTGGCTATTTGATGTGAAGTTGAAGATATTCCCTAGTATATTTAAAACTAAATGGACTAGGCCATTTGTAATGAAGACTATGCGTGACAATGGTAGCATTCTTATGATTGAGTTTTCATCTGACGCACAACTGTTTTAGATTCTGTATCAATGGATAGTTGTTGTAGCCGTAATTAGAGCACGATACATTCCTGACTGTTATCGATTCGATCAATGTGGTATTTGAAGAAGAAATCCCAACATCAATAGAAGATTTAAATAATGAGCTAAACAAAAATATTTTCCTTGATTGATTCTTTTTCATTTTCTTCCATTCTTCCATTTTATTCATTTATCCCTTTCATTAGTGCTATACTTAGGATGACTAGATCCTAAGTATGGCTGGAGGAGGGTGAGTGATTTGAGTTATTCTTTTTTGTTCCCTCGACTATCTTCTAACTTATTAATACTTTTTCTAATACTTAAGGATATTTTACCGTAAGTGTAGGGGGAGACAAGTCGGTTGTTGATTTTTTGAATTATAAACCTTGATCATCCTCGCTTTGTGAATAGTATACTATACTTAAGAATAGTTGATCATAAGTATAGGGGAAACGATCGACTTCTTATTCTTTTATCCGAGTCATTGTAGTATAGACTTTTCTATACTTAGCACGAGTTATGTCTTCCTTTATTGCTCTTTGGTCACTATGAGGATATAGTTCGAGCTAGGTATATATAATACACACAAACACACACACACACACACACACACACACTCACACACACACAAACGTATATACATTATCCATAACTCATAATTTCTGCATTTTCAACAATATGGCTAATATACTAAGTACAATAAATCAATTAAAAACTCTTGTAAATATGTGTACTTTTTTGAAAAATGATTGTAAAAATTAGTTTGAAACTATTTTGCAAATGTCTTTGAAAAAATGGTTGTAAAATATTTTGAAAGATATTTTGAAAACCTTTGAAAAATCTTTGTAAAATGTTTTCAAACATTCAAAACATATTTTCATGGAAATATTTGTAAAAAAATGTAAAATATGTTTGCAAAAATATTTGAAAAATTGATAGTAAAATTATTTGCAAAAAAAGTTTTTCAAAATGTTTGTAAAATGTTTGCAAAAATGTTTTCAAATGTTTTGAACATTTTGTACATAATTATATTGCAATAATTGGTTCAAATAAAGATTTTGTATAAAACCTTGTATACTTGTATAAACCCTTTGTTAATATGTACATAATCCTTGTAAATACATTTAATTCACTAATCCTTTTTCAAACATATCTAAAAATGAATTTTTAAAACTCCTAAAAATTTGCTAAAAAAATTGAAAAATTCCATAAAATTTTAAAACTAGAAAATTTACTTCAAAAAAATATCTTTGCATTGCATGAGCATTTTATGGAATGATTTTGACAATTGAACTAGTCTAATAAAAATCTGAAGATTGGAGCTTGGTTTAAGACTTTAATCCACTTAATTTCACAAGAACTTTATAGCAACTGGAGATAAGACTTTTCATATCAATGAGAATTAATTCCTTAAGTCCACAAGACTACGTTCACATGTCATCTTGATTAGCTAAGTATAATATTTCGAAGTGCACTCATGACTCTTGAAGACAATGACCTAACTTGGATAAGCCTTCCGCACATAGCAACCCCAATAGGAGGCTAGTGCACCCCACTCCAATCTAGTGGCATGGACGTCTAAAAACATGACACTTGGGTTACAATAAAACTTGAAAAGAAGGATAGTCTACTGGCTCAAGAAGAAAAATTACTTATGTAATTGATGTTGTACATATATGGTTTTAAAAATGTGTATGAAATAAAGTCTCAAAAAAAAGATGAGCAAAAAGTCAATGAAAAATCATTCCATCGGAGTTATGTATAATTAAGCAAGGCTTATACTTCAAAGTCAAAGACTTCAAGGTTGCCTGCAGCTAGAGACTTGGCTACATTGGCCAAGCTCCAAAGGATATGCAATTACACTGGTCACAATCCATTCTTCTTCTCTACCGCCTCTTATTTGAGCATGTTGTACTTGAACTTAGAAGGAAACACTATGCTCCTCGATGAAAAGTTGCTAGATTGAAGAATTAGGGTTACCTTGTTGAGGAGACCATTTCTTACTATTTCTTACGAAAGAGATACATTTCACATACACTATACAAGGGAGACTTATAGTCATACATGTGTGCGTATGTATAGACTTATTCTAACACGGTTAGTAAGGCATTTTGAACAGAGGACTATGGAACTTGAGGGTTTTAGATCCTATTCTCATCAAGGTTCCAACAAGCTAACAATCCAAAAGTCTTATTGAGCTCATGATTTTGATTTTATGAAGATAAGTTTAAAAATCATAATCATTCTAAGTTTTTTTATTTTCCTTTTCTTTGTTTTCACTTTTGCATCACTTATTCTCCTAATAAGTATTTGCTAGGGACTAGCAATGGTAAGTATGGGGGGATGAATATCCATTCATCTACCTTTATTCTTCCATTTTGACCTTAAATCACTAATAAACTACATTTTAATACTACTAATTTGCATTAATTAACATCTAACTTTGATATGTAATTAGCTTGTAAATACTCGTATTTAAATACAAAATTAAAGAATAAAGAAGAAAATGAAATAAAGGAAGTATCAAAGATACTGGCTGACCATGAATCCCTAAACCAAGTCAAATATTGACTTGGTTGACTAGGAATAAAGTAGGGGGGAGATAAGTGTCAAATATTGTATAAAATACAACAAAACCCTAATTCCATATACTGAAAATAACCAAAATTACGCTATTTTATAAACATTATATACACTTAAAGAATAAAGTATTAAATACAAAATTTACATATAATAATGTATATAAAATTATCAAAATAATAGCCAATAAAAAACATTCACAGTGCACATGGTACACACAGATGAAAAAGCCACAAACAAAACTTCATTGATCAATATCTAATCCATATGAACTCAAATTGAACAAAAATCACCTCTATTGTATTCAAAATTAAGTTATCTATCAAGTGAAGTTGTTTCATTGAAAATGGAGATAAGATGCAAAAGCCAGCTTTTTGGGTACTATTGTACATGGGCATCTGTACAAATAGACGATAATTTTATTATTTGTATTTTTACTCTCTTTATATTTTGAAATAATTGTATATATTATATAAAATATATAAAAAATATAAACACATATAAAACATGTACAAGATAACCAAAATATATACTCTAGTTAAATACATAGGTATACTAAATCTATAATGTATATACATAAATTTATTGAAAAATATATTAAAAATAATAAAATAAAATAAAAATATGTAAATAAATATTAAATATTTTTAATATATAGAATATGTAAATATTATTTCATTATATAAAATATAAAACAAAAATATAATACACAAAATATTGGTATATATACACATATATATATCTACATGTAAATATTAACACCTAATAAATAAGATTGTAATTATAAATAAAAAGCACAATAAAATAGTTTGAAAAAAAAGAAATATTTTTTCATGTTTCAAGTGTTATTTAATAAAATTATTTATTATTTAATTTTATTTTTCTTTCTTTTTCAATTCTATTTTGTCCTGACTTGGTCCTACATGGACCAATCAGGGTGTGGGGAACGTTGACCCACCTCGTCAACACCCCCTGCTTAGACGAGCGCCCCTCCCCGTACACCTCCTCATGCAGACCTCCTCTCTTCTCCATTTTTTCGTGACCATTGCACTCTTTTTTCCCCCAAGCCCTTCACCAATTCTGTTCCCACCATCTCCCACTACCTTGTCATGCCCATAGGCTTCACCAACCAACCTCCACCGCCGCACTTGCAATATCCACCCAAAAACACCCCATCACCATGTCTATAAAATCCATCCTCCACCTTCAATGCAATTTTTCATATGCTTTTAGCAAACATAACACCAAAAGATCAACCGAGGGACATTCCCCTTTGTGACAGGAAGGTGGAGCACCTGATTTGAGGTATGGAGGAACTTGGGCGAGATCCTCCATCGTCAAATGAAGGTCCTGGCTTGGTTATGTTTCCCATGTAAATCCTTTGTTGAGGCATACTTCAAATTAGGTTTTTAGAGTCACTTTTTAAGCCTTAGTGTAGCCATGCATTTAATTTCAGTTATTTCCTTTTCATTTAGCGTAAAATATTATATCGACACTCGTCGAAGCTTAGAGCTTAGACCACTATTTCACCTTGATTCAAACACAATTTTGAACATCTGACACCTCCATCTCAATAACCATGACTTCTACACCTTCGCTGCCATCTATTCCATGCCATTCTATAAGGATCAGGTTAATCAAGTATTCATCTCCACCGCTCATGAAGACTCACCATCCCTCTGCTCCCCTTCGTGATTCTGATTTATTTTTTATCAAGGACACCCCCCCTCATGCCACCAAGCTTTTTGTTCTGGTTGGAGCTCTAGATAAGCCACCTGGAACTCGAATTGGACAAGGAACATAAGTTCCAAGTGCTGGAGAAGAACTGATCTTCCAGGCCTCCTCCGACGAGGCTTGGACACCATTGAAGCCATATGTAGCTGCATAAGGTCCCTAGGAAGGTGTTGAGCCACTTAGGAGCACACCAGTTCCCTACAGCAGGAGGAGAAGTTGATCAAAGCAAGGAACATGCAATGTTCTTCCCTCTTCATGGGGCCTCAAACGTCATTTGATGAAGGAGACACTGCAGATCTAATCAAGAGCGTTGATTCAATATGAAGTGTTTCCCCCTCTCAGCCATATAATTTTAAATGAAGCAATGTGGTAGTGTCTTAGCCGCTCGATTCAAACCACGTGCGCCTTACGTGTCACTAGGTAAATTTGACATGTTCCCTCTGCCATTTTGATTTTATTATTTAGCATTATAATTATTAAGTGTGGTGTAATATTTTTAGTATAAATTGCAAGTTAAACCTAGAACTTTGCTATTATGATAAATATTACACTGCTAGCTCACATATAGTCCCACGTGAGGTGCTGGTCTTTTTGTATGTTAAGCATTATACACTCTAGACCTCTTATGAATTGCATTTCTATTTTGTTTTAATTAAAAATAGGTCTCTGTCTATTGTGTATTTTTATTTCTTGTATTTTTTCATATTAAATATTTTCTTTATGCTAAAAATAATATTGATGCTTGCAACCTTGCTTATTCACGCATAAATTTTGTGTGGCATTTAACTACATTTTCATATTTATAAAAATACAAGAACAAGCTTTATTTTAACTTAATTGGAAATAGGTCTCTACATTTTTCTTTGTTTAGATATTATAAATTCAAAGAAATTAAATACAACTCCAAACATAACCAAAAAAATTATATTATCAATATTCCAACATATTCTACCACATAGGCAAAAATAACTATAAAAATACAAAATATAAAACATAAAAAGATTAAGACCTTAAAAATTTGTTATAAAAATAACAAAAATTCTAAAAAATCCAATACGTTTATAATTATTCTTTATTATATATAATATAAATTAAAAATAGTTATTAATTTATATTGGACATATAAATATATCTTAAACCCTAAAGAATTTCGAGTATTTATTATATTCCATGTTTTGTACATTTTTGTCACTTTAAAAATTCATGAAAAATGGTAAAAATACAATAAAAATTATAAAAATAGAGATAAATATAATAAATATATTCTTATTACTTTATTTTGACTTAAATAAAAATATAAAAATCAATATTATCTTATATATACTATATATTACTTATATAAGATATATATTACTAATTATTTTATTTTAAAAATCAAAAGAAATTTAAACTTTGTAAAACTAGAAATTAAATTTAATTTTAAAATATTAAAAATATTTAAAATCCAATAAAAATAAAATATTTTTAAAAGCCCACATAAGAATAAGTAAAATTAAAAACAAAAACTCATTATTATTAATTAGAAATAATTAACTATAATTTTCTTCCCAACCTTGCATCATAGCGTTTGACACTCTAACTACTTATGCATATAATTTTTAATAGAGATATAATAAACTTTAACTCACGCATATTTTATCTCTTAATATAATTGTGGGTTGACTGTTGTTTGATACTTGGTTAGTCGCAGAACAATTCCTCTTCTAGCTCGTTAGACAGGAGCCGACTGATTGTCGTGAATAATACCATGGCCATCTTTATATCAAACAATTGTTGCTTTAAAGGTTGGATCATATAGGCTAGTGCATGATTTAATATCTAAAGGGTTAGATTGAGGACTCATCTGCACCGTCAAGTGATTATCATGAAATTATCTCTAGCCTAAGAAGGAGATGATAATCCTTACTCCAAAGACCGACATCCGACAAACCTCTTCATGTAGGGCCTCTACATAGGAATGTAGATTCAGTGGTGTTAGATGAGTTAGGTTAAAGAGTTGACGTAGAGAGATCGAGATAGCTAAGATCTATGTCATTTGCTATCATGATATCGACATGCATCCTTTGAAACTAGAGACAAATTTGTTACCATATGTCTAAGTACGTACATTGGACAAACTATTAGGTTGAAGACCTAATCAAGGTCTATATGCCGACGAGCTAGTGTGCATATGAGGGCAGATGAGTAACACAATCTCTCAAAGGAATCATATGAGCTGGTTTGGATAATATGACATTATTTGGATATGAGTAGAGAGGCATCTAAGATAATTAAATTGGATTTAATTACCATAAATAATATTAATGTGAATCGCACTATCCATAAAAATAATGGATTTTTTAGATGTGTTCCATAAGATCTTAAGAGAGAGGAAATTGTGAATAGGATTCACAATAGAAATAATAATGTGAGTTGGATTCGTATTAAGCAATTAAATGTAAATGTCATTTACATAGTTTTTGATGGGTGAATAGGATTAATAATCATCAATGATTTGTTTGCAATTGTCACACATAATTTGCAAATCATTTGATGATATTTTGTTGAGAAATAATTATATGAATAAATATCTAATGTAATAATATTATGTCAAAGGAGATTTGAGCAAAAAATCTCTCTCCAATCCCCATGGTGGACGTACACCCTCCTAATGAGGAAGGATGCTATCTCGTTTCCTCATTCTTGGGTGGTGACTCTCTTCTATCCTTTGTATTCATGAGAATGAGATTTATTTTGAAATTACATTTTCGGGCAATGAATTAATAAATGATTTATGAATTCTAAATTCTATTTTACTTATAGCACAAGTGAAATCATTTAGTCTCAACTATTGATAAAAAAGTTAAGAGTGCTTCTCAACCATCCATTTTGCTATAAAAGAAAGTCTAATCCTAGGTTTTTCTTTGCACAATTAGGTTGAGGGAATTGTTGTAACAACACTATCTCTCTCTCTACACATTCTCTCTCTCAACCCCTTATGGCTGTCCACCTAGGGTTTGTTGAGAATGCAATCGTAGTCGCATTATTGTTTTGTTGCTAGACTTATTGCTGGTGGTTCTCCATAATCTTTGGTGCCTTGTTTACATGAAGGAGCCAAGGCATTTTGTGAGATGAAATCATGATATTATTGATGAATCTCCATTTCATCATCTTTATTCTTTTATTTTGACCTTAAATCCCTAAATAAATGCATATATGTCTCATTAATTTGTCAAAATAAACACTTTGTAAATTGTAAGAAGATACTGTATAAAATACTATATAATTATTGTATTTGATTCCAAAAATGAAAGAATAAAGGAAGAAAAGAAAAAGAAATGAAGTGTCAAAGATATTTAGCGACCCTAGTTGCCAAGACCCAACCATCATGATGACTTGATCAACAAGGATTAAAGTAGGGGAAGATAGGGTAGAGAAACTATACAAAAAAATAAACAAACAACCACAAACAAAACCCTAATTTAATTGCCCAAATATTGTTTTTTATGATATATTTTATTTTATTATGTTTACAACTAAAATAATAAAATCCTCAAACATGAATATTATAGATAAAATTATAAAAAAATTTATAGAATTTAGTACATAGAAAAATAATGCATAGTGTGCTCAGGACACACAAAATAAAAAGACAGAATAAAACTTTACATACATGTATCTTCTCCATACTGTATTAAAATTGACAAAATCATCTTTAATTATATATAATTTTTAATAAGCTATTTAATGAATTTGGTTTCATTTAATTTGGAGCTAAGATGCAAAAGTTAGGTTTTAGGCCCCCATTATGCAATATACTTGTATATTATATTCAATATATTCATTCTTTACATTTTTTATTTTCTTATATTTTTAGAAATTTATAAATATCATTTGAAACACATATCTATAATTAAAATAAATTAAAACCATTAAAATAAAATTAAAATAAATCAATTTCCTTAATATATAGATGAAATATCCCTATATATACCTATAAGAATAATGTGTACAATTAATTAAGTGTACAAATAAAGTCAGAAAATTATAACAAAAATACCTAAATATGTAATTAAATAAATTTAAAATATACAAAAAACTTGAAAAAATAATAAAATATATAACACAAATTAAAAGTAGAATACCCTATATACATGTATATTACCTATTAATATACATGTAAGTATAAACTTTTAATAAATCACATCGAAAAAATAAATACAAATATGTATAAAATACTACATAAAATTATAAACATTTTTATGACAAAAAATTAATTAATTTGTTTAATGTTTTTTACATAAGTTTTAAAATATATTCGACTCCCTTTTCTGGTTGATCCACATGGACCAACCAGGGGTGGCGACCGTTGACCCCCGGTCAACTGTCCTGCCCTTCCAATACACTAGTGTCAGATCACATGAATCCCATCTTTTCTCCAATTTTTCACTCCATCTCCCATGCCTCCTGCACCTCGAGACTTCCATCCTTCCATACCATGTACCTCAGACACCCCCGCCAACCCATCTCCAGCCACCTACCCTTGCTCCATTGCATGCCATCTCACCTTGAAATCCTCCTGTCACCATCCTATAAAACTACCCCCTTCTTCATTCTTTTGCTGTTTTGATACCTCTTCTTCTATTTTTTGCCCCTCAAATCATTCCTATATGCAGTGAGGAGGAGTAGAGGTGGAAGTGATCCAATCCACCACCAGGGCTACCTCCGGCAGGTTCAACCTCCGTGGTCTTTGGGTTGCGTCTAGGTCCTTTTTCCGTCCATTTTAGGTAACTATTACTTCTTATTTTCAAATCCGCCTTTAGTTTCATAGTTAATGTAGTAATTTAGCCCCTTTGACCTAGAGCCAAAGCTCCAGGCCAAATCACCTTCGATTCGCCTGCATCTCAACCTGCCTTCGCCACCATCTCACTCCCCATCATATTCTCCATAAGAATCACTCGTTCCCCCCTTGAATCCTGCTCAGAATCAAGGTCGACGGAGCTCCTCTTACTCGACAATGTTGGAGCTCACCTCCTCCCTTCATTCCACCTCTACCTTCCATCATCTAACGGCCAGGATCATTCGCCATCGCTTCGCCATTCATTGTAGTCTATTTACAAGTCCTGAAGGGGCCACCTGAGACCCAAGCACTTCAAGCCTCGACTCCTAGGAGCGGTGGCTTTCTTCAAGCAACCATGACCTCTCCAAGGGGCCATGGTTATCTTTGAGGCTTCTATCAATTGTGGAGCACCTCTGGCCTTTGATTGAGCATCACAACAGTGTGAGTGGGACTTAGAGGACGAAAAATCAAAGAGGAGAAGCTCATCAGTCAAGCTACTCTTCCATGTTCTTCAGGAAGAGCAGTAGTCATTGGATCTCTTCTCAACCCAGTTTGAAGGACGGTCGTTAGATCAAGGGCTCACTCAATCATCAGATCGGAACCGTGGTTTAATCCAAGTGGTCGAACAATGAATTGGTATCCATAGTCCAGCACTGTCCATGTGTCCAACTGAAACATCGAGAGCCGCTGGATTGCACGTCTTTTTTAGGGTAATTGCATTGATACCCCTTCACCTTTTCTATTTTATTTTTAGTCTTGTAAATAATTATAAACACTTCATATTTTTATAAACTTTCAATTAGGCACATGATCTTTATGTGTATTATGTTTGAGTCCACGCCAGCTCATCTCACGTGGCACCCCACAAGAGCTGGGCATTTTGCAGGAATGCCCTTGTAGTTTTTAATATTTCGATTTAGTTCAATTTTTTTAAAATATAGTTCTTAACTTTTTGTGTTTTTGCATGTGCCCCCTCGTATTTATTTTTAATTCCAAAAGGCCCCTGCCAACTTAATTATTTTTGTGTATATTTGTCTATTTTCCATAAATAACTCCCATGCTTGAAAAATCACGAAAAAATAGGATTATGTGTCTGATTAATTGCTCATTCACACCATAATTTCATTTTATATTTCACACACATATTCTATTTACTAAAAATCAAAAGAACATATTTTATTCCTTTTTTGACTTGAAAATTACAAAAAATATAAAACCTCCACTAAAAATTGCAAAAAAACATATTGCTCATTATAGTATTTTATTGCAATCGATAAAAAAAATCATCAAAAAATGACAAAAGAAAATCCTAAAAATGACAAACCCTATCTAACCCTAAATATTTTGCAAAATATTTTTGAAAAACTCAAAATTTTCCATCCTAGATTTTTATTTATGCATATTAATATATATTAAACTTGGTTTTAAGAAATTTTCACTTTATTTAGTATTTTAAAATCTCAAAACAACTTGACCTATTTAAAAAGTCCATGATTTGTATATTTTGACTTTAAAAATACCTAAACATTAGCAATGAAGTGTAGTGCTTAGTTTTACATTTTCATTCCTCTTTAATTTTTGATGTTTATTTTTTTATAATTATTTGATTGTTCTAACCACTTGTTTCTTTGTTGATCTTTCTTGCGAGGGACAACGTGGCGAAGACCGCTTCTTAGGAGGTGGATGCACCTGAGCCACGAGGAGGTTTGCTCTTCTGCTTGTGAGCAAACCACGAGAGAGAAGGAGAGAGACACAGAGAGAAGAAGAGGAGCAAATAATAGCATATACATTTTTATATTTCTGAGGGGTGTTCTTTTTTATTTTGTATAGTTAAATTATAATAACTCTGGACACTTAGACTCTTCACACTTTACGAGGTCCCTTGCTCGGGTGACTGTTCACCTGGAGGTCTCGATGATTTTTTCGCATTTTCTATTGCTTTCTTTTATTTTGTTTCATAAAGTTTTGAGTTTTCCACCTTTTTTATTTATTTTATGTGTTTGAGCCCCTAGATAAAGGTTTGCATGACTCGGTGGCTAGGTCCAAATCCCTAATAAAATCACGCACCTATAATCTCTTACGCTTGGACTATTCAAACAAATAATTTTCAATTGCTTGATTTTGGAACCACGAGGTGAGAGACTCCATACAATGCTTGCAGGACTTGTTGTGGTGGGCACCGAGGAGTCTCCAAGATCGGACACTTGTATCCATTTTTAAGCAATTAGTGTTTGGTTCGTCCCGATAATATCAATTATTGTTTATGGTGCTTTCTCTCATTGCATATTGCTCATGTAGTATAGGTTTATATATTCTATTTTGCATGATGCATGGAGAGAGATGGGAAGCACTGTAAGTCTCCTTACTTTTCATGCATCATTTGATACGAGAGTGAGATATCAACTTTAATTGCTTTTTCTCCTTCTTAGGATCAAAAAGAAAATACAAAAAAAATCGTTATACACATTGTTTGAAAAAATCAAACAAATTGATAATTCAAAATTTAAAACAAGGGGATTGCTAATAAAACTTTGACCTTAATTAAAATTCATAATGGACATCATTCTTTTGTGTTCATAAAGCCCTCATTGTTTTTAGGTGCATTCCAGAATGAGTGAGGTGTGACACCCTAAGGATTAGAGCCAAAACCCCGATCTGTGGCGTCCTTGACTATCACCTGGGTTGACGAAGTATTGGTGCTTCGATCAAACATAGGCGAGTAGGGCCTTGTAGACGACGGTGTTCCCACCTAGTGTGGAGAATCCCACTTGGTATTAAGTATTAAGCATAGGCCATGCCCTCACGGGGGTGTCTGTCTCATTGTCATGCGGTTGAGTACCTCGCTTGCGAGAAAAGTATTAATTTCACATATTGGCTTCCTTTCTCTTTTATTTGGCTGAGTAGCCGCCTGGACATGAGGTCATGGAACTCAAAGTGTGAAGATCACATGTTACAAAGGAGGTGTAAGAAGTACGGGGTGCATTCTCGATAGTACACACTCCTATAGGGATAACACTCACAAGGACTTGTTACAAGATCTTCGCTGCAAAGCAAAAATAAAATTAAAAAGATAAAAATAGCCAAACTCTTATAGCTTTAGCTGTGTTGAGTTGGTGAACCTAAAACTTATTTGGTGTTTATTTGATTTTAGTTAAGTTCAAAGACCAATACCACACATTTTGTGCCTTTTTATTTCATCTGTTTTATTCCGCATTTGACCCATGCTCACTTTAAGCCTTATATTGTTTTGCACTCCCTTTATTCCTTATTTATCACAGTATCTTTCATCCACTCTCGATTTCCCTCTTCATCTTCGAGATGGCTACTGATGGATGGCTTAGTCAGGACTCCGTTGACACAAACATTGATTCCATGCGCCCACTTTCTCCAATAATTTGGGTGATTCCCAAGAACCCGGTTCGGACTCTACGAACCGATCTCCAGACTCCATACCTTCTTTAATAATCTAGGATCACTCTTGTCCCTAACGCTTTCCATTTTAAATGGAAATTGGTTTCACTCATTATACATCACCATCCTTAATGAAGTTTTGTGTTAACCTTAACATAGAACAATTTTTTACATCTGGTTCTTCAATAGAAACCGATCAGGGCATCATTCCATGTGCATATTACAAGCCTGATCTGGAGCCAGAAATACTCTCGTATTTAGAGACAGTAAAGGATAAGGGGAGATCCTGAAGCATGTCATGGAAGCATGAGAAGCGCATCATATGCGATCGAGAGCGACTAGTCGTACTAGTAGCTCGAGGTAGTGGAATTTAAACAATTTTAGTCTGATAAAACCACATGATCCAAGAATACTTCTCGAATCATTTCATATAAACCAAAAACAAGTATTAGGTTTACCTCTTGAAGCATGGTTGCGATGTAGTCTCTAAATGAAGAGACCTCCTGTCTCAAGTCCGATCTAACGAAGGAGACGCTTGCGAGCACGTTGATGAAATGTGTGCTCCTCGCAATCCATGTTGGTGATCCAAGCAGGAAATCTCCTGATCTTGTCATACGAGATTTGACATCTTCTTCACAAACGAGGCACACCGAAGGAGATGGAGATCCATGAGCAAATGATTTAGCAGCATAATGATGATGCGGCGACGATGGCGACTCTTTCTAGGGCTCCATGGTGGACGGCCACAATAAGCGAGAGAGAGAGAGAGAGAGAGAGACTTGGCATGTAGAAAATGAGAGAGAGCATATGTTGTTGATGTTTCGTGTTTTAACTTGAAGAGCAAGGGGTGCCCTTCTATTTATAATATCTTGCGAGTCCATGGATCTCAATCCATAGACAACACAGTTTCATTAGAAGAGATTGATATGTGTTTCTTTCAATGGTCATTATTTTATTGTTAACAACACAATAACAATTAATTAATTTAAACTAAATATATTGAATAATAATCAATAAAATTTAATTTCAATTAAATCAATTATCCATGGAGATAATTAGGAAAGAGGGAGACATCCTCCCATAAAGGGGGTGGATGGACACCAACTCCTATTAGGAGTTGTGGCCATCCACCATCCCAATATGGAAGGGTGGACTCCTTCTCCTATTATCATGGAATCCAATACTCCATGATAATCTCCAACTTTTGCAATAACACTAGTTGAAAATTATTTCACAAAAATAAATCCAATTTATTTGTGAACATTACAATCATGCCATTGGAAATTTGTGAATCACATTCACAACCCAAAATACAATGTAAATTACATTTTCAATTAATTGTCCAATGCGAATCCAATTCACATCAACATTTAAATTGTAAATATTATTTACAAATAGCTCTCTCTTATATATTACAAATCACATTTGTAATATATATGATTATAATGGATAGTGCTTTCCACATTATTCATATCCATGATAATTAAATCACATTTAATCATCTTGGATCTCCATTCTCATGTGCCCAAATAATATGAATCACATTCACATATTATTCACATCTTTGATAAATAAATCACATTTAATTATCTTAGATAACTCTGCTTATAATATGAATCAAATTTATATTATTCATGATAATTAAACCACATTTAATTATCCATTTCACAATGCTCGGATACTTATATCAACAGTGAAATTATCCTTAAACTCTTTCAAGGATAATGTGCTTTCTTTACGGATACTTGGAGATAAGTACAGGGAGATTGTATGTTTCACATATAGTGACATGGATATTGAGATCACATCTCAAATCCAGATCTTGCGGCCCTCCCATAGATGCTTGATTAACTCAAAGCCATAGATCCAATGTTCTCATTGCATCTGAATCACATTCAGATCACTGTCCAACATTTTGACCAAGATTAGATCACTTCTATATTGATAGGAGTCACTAAAATCCAGATCCGTTTCATCACTCACTGGTAATTAAAGCATCATGGTTATACAATCATTTATGATCTCATCGCCTTAAGGTATTCCGAATACCCGTACATCCTGCATACTAGAAGACCTAGAATAAACCTGAAGTTTTAGAACTCATTTTGCTTGTCTACTTCAGAGTTTCATCATTAAGTTTCTCATTTGATCATTGGGAGTTTGTATCGATCATATACTTTCCAAAAGTGTATATCATTCCTAGGTGTTTAACATATACTTTCCAAAAGCATATGACAAATCTTACTAATTCAGTCAAGCTTCCAAAGAGAGGTGACTGTACATGGAATTTGATCCTTTCTAATATCTCATGAGTGAGCTGATGTCTGCCAGTTCTGTAAATGAACATGTATGATACCTTTGAGAGATCGTATTACTCATATGCCCTTGCATGCACACCAGCGTGCCTGTGTTTAGACCTTGATTAGGTCATCAACCTATTGGTCTGCCAAATGTACATACTCAGACATATAGTAACACATCTGTCTCCAGTCAGAGGATGTGTGCCTACGTCATGACAGCATATGACATAGTTCTTTGGTTATCTTGATCTTGTTAAGTCAACTCTTTGACCTAACTTATCTAACACCTCAGAATCTCTATTCCTTCTTAGAGGACCTGCATCAAGAGGTCGGTTAGATTTTAGCCTACGAGAGAAAGGATTGCCATCTCCTACTCAGGTTGGAGATCATATCTTAATAATCATTTTTGATGGTGCTTGATGAGTCCTCAATCCAACTCTTTAGATATTCATCAAAGCACCAACCTCTATGATTCAACAATTGAATCAATAGTTGTATGATGATTAAGATGGCCACGGTACACTACCCTAATTGTACAAAGGGACCTATTATGCAAATTAATTATTCTTCATTTCATATCAGGGAATGATATTGACAATAACATTCATTACATAATGGCTCATCGTGGTCTCGCATGTCCAACAATTTCCCACTAGACCAAAGAGTCATTAATGGGCTAATTTTTAAATCCACACTCATGTGACAATCATAAGCTATTTAATATAGATTGGTAAGTTGATCGGTAACTCTATTCCTGAGAGACTACGCCAAGTCCTTTTATGACACTTTCATATCTCCTAGCAACAATGCTCGCATCCAATGAGAATGCTGCATCTTATGGAACAAATACTCAATTTAATTATAGTGTCTTTAACACTGCAATTCAATAATCATTATAACCAGTATGTAATTTCAATTATCCTTATCAGAATACTTTTATTCTTGGAGATCTCTACCTCCTAAGGTATCTGCAGTTAAGACCTTTTAGATAACTATCTATAAAGTCTTAGGTTCTTGAAGATATTGTTACTACTGCAATTAAGTGTTTTCTTTCCATAGTAGGATTAGTATTAGTTTACTACTCCCACTGCATGGTAGACATATGGCTTTCGTACACATCTAGCATACACCTAGTTTCTCGAACTGATGCACAAGGGCAAGCAATTTTAGCATTCACTTCCTCAACTAGTTGAGGTGCTATCCATTTAGATAGGTTCATACCATATCTTAAGAGAAAGAAGCCTTTCTTGAAAATTTCTAGAAAATGGAACATTTACAAGGTGTATCACTAATGTGACGGTCCCAATACCCTCTTCTCTTTGCTTCTGAACAACTTCAGAACTAAGATCTAAGAGGTATCCTTGAGATCATATCTCAAGGTATGGAACAATCAGATTATGAAACACTTATTATCATCCTTATATCATTACAAATGATTAGGATATCATCTACATTTAGCATGACGAACACAATGGCACTCCCACTAAGCTTCATGGTCCATAAAGATTCTATTTGAAATCATAACATTTATAATTTCATCAAATCTAATGTTCCGACTACAAGAAGCTTATTTGAGTCCATAGATGGAGTTCCTTATTCTTGCACATCTTGCATTCCCCATCCATTAAGCCATGGGGCTACTTCATATAAATATCCTCAATGAGGAATTCGTAGAGGAACACAATCTTGACTTCCATCATAAAGATGTCAAAGTCAAGTAATGTAGCTATAGTTATCAATGAGTTTAAGCATGGTCACAGGAGTGCAAGTCTCATGGAAAGCAATGTGTTCTCTTCATGTGTATCTTGAGTATAAGAGTCGTTCTTTGAAGGTCTCTACATTCTCATCAGGTTTCCTCTTTCTCTTGAAGATCCATTTACACCTAACAGGTTTTACCCCTATAGGTGGATCCTCGAGGGTCCATTTACAACACTTGTATATGACGTCTACTTTATACTTTACTACTAACATCCATCTTTCCATGTCATGATCTTCAGAAGCTTCATCACATGAAGTATGATCATTGTCATACTTAACTGACCCATAGAAACCATCCTCAACTCATTTGGAGAGGTATGAGTGTTTCATATTTAATTATCCTCTTAGTTTCCGATTTCAGGAGCCTCATTATCTTCTCATGATTCAATTAGTTCCTTCACTTCATTTTCATCTTGATTCTCAAGAAAGTCATCATCTAAGAATCATATCCTTAGCGATGAAATCTTTTAAGAATCTCAAGGTCATAGAGCAGGTATCCAATACCATCCTTTATTTTCCTAATGAAGTAGCACTCTCTAGTGCTAGATTCCAATTTACTTGCATGGAACCTTATATATTGTAGTCTTTACTACATATATACTTGGAAACTAAGAGTTAATTATGCTAATATTCATCATTGATCAAATAATGTCACACATGATCCAATTGTATCTCGCTACAACTCTATAGAGTTTAGGTGTATCAGCAGGAGTGAGATAGGAATGATATTCATATCTCCATAAGGTATTCCTTGAAGTAATCTAATAGGTACTTGCTACCTAGGTAAGATCAAATTCATTTCATCATCCTTCAAACATTGGTTCTAAACCAAAATTTGTGAAATCTTTGAACATTTCAAAGCTTTATAAGGTGAAGGGAAGAAAACTCATATCACAAGTAATCATCAAAAGATATCACATATCATCAATATTTATTATGATATAGATGATCCATATACATCAATATGTATGAGATCTTGAATACCTTGGCATATTACACCATTCCCAAAGAAGGGTGTATTGGACATTTTTACTTTGAAATCAATATTCACAAGCAAGTAAGATTTTGCATCTTTAGACAATCTAAATCTTAATATCTTACTAGTCTATTGATCTCATTAATATACATATGTCCAAGGATTGATGCTAGATCATTGTTAAATAATCTTCATCCACATTTGATATTTTAACATTAACTTTCAGTATTAGAAATGTTAATGAACCATTCATTATGTTTCTAATTTAGTAGAGTCCTCCAGATGTCAGATTATTATCTGAAGATTCCAGAATTCATGTTTATTTCCAACATTTAAAAATAAACAATGAGTGTATTCTAATATTTGGATCATGGATACATTCTCTAAGACTAAGGGCTCTCCCACATAAATTATGAAGTCTATTTATCCAATAGGGATTGTTGCAACAATTGCATCAAAATCCATGTGGATGACTATTAAATATTAAGATCAAAATTTTCAGTTTTCTAAAAAAATATGCAACCATTTACAAGTGTTACTAGAAGAGCGAGTTCAAGTTAATAGACTTTGATCTTATCAAATAAGCAAGTCCATTTCAATGATTATATGTAGATGTATGATATGTCTATGAACTATCCACGTCCTCTAAGGATCTTAGATAGTCATACTATCATTACATCGTCTTATTGCAGTATAGGGATTCATCCAACTCTTTGAATGTCATATGCATGGAATTCATAGAAGTATAGTCAACTCTTTGACTTTCCTAATTACATGGGTCAGATCCATGCTTCCATTGTGCTCCATTCATTTGTAAACAACCATTGTTTAAGACAAAGGATCTCTTATATTGAATTCAAAAGATTTCAATATAAGAGTATTTCAACATTTATACATGCTCCACTCAATTCATACAATATGAATATTATGAAGCTTCATGAATGACTAGAGTATAGATAGTAGAATGATGGCACTCATCATATCTACATCCATCTTAACTCTTAAAGATTTTTGGTTCAGGAAGGCACTCAAATATTTTGAGTACATCATCTCTTATCGAGCCACCATTCTGCATAATACAGTGGACAATGTCATTCATGATTAAATGTTGAGAGCACATATGTATGCCAAAAACATCTTCTTAGATTTTGTAAGGATTATTTGACAATTACGATCATCATTGACATGATACTTCCAAAGTACATTCAATGAGAGATCAAGACTATAGAGACACACAAACCCCAGGTTGTTGTCCTATTGTCTATTTAATTTTCATTCCTCATTATTATAAGGAAACTTGCACATTGCAACCACATACATTATGTGTCCGACTACAAGTACAATATCTTGATCATGGATCCAATCCATGATATTTAACTGGTCATTATTGAGCATACTATTAAGTGGGATTAATGAGGATTATCTGAAATAATATAATTTGCATAAATATAAATAAATAAATATTTTACTTTGATTTAGCAATTTTTATATCAAAGTTGTCTTGCATTGTCAACACCGAAAGTTCATTCCCTTAATCACTTTCAATGTAAGAGATATGCTTACCATTATATCTCAAGCAAGATTTGGGATCTCCTTTCTTATATTTGTTACATCCCAAAAAATGAGAACTTCAACTCAGATAAAAAGAAGCGGGAACCCATTCTTCCTTGCAAGTCGAACTTACATTCCCAATTCGATCTTTAACACCCAAGCCCACCACCCCTATGGTGATGTTGACCCATCGTTAATTGAACCAACTGCCAACATATTAGAACATGCTATGCGCAATCCAATATCACCCCAATAATATGACGACTCGATATTGGGATCACTATGCATACAACCTTACTCTTTCGAGAGGCAAATAGCCCGATCCAGATGCACTTGTTTGCAGGAGCTATAACTTTGGACATGTGTCTCCCACATACAATCACTGACGACGGAAGTCTTCGCCTTGACGGGAGACCATGGATGTCACTTATGTGATAATCTATATTATGTTCAAATTCTAATTAATTATTATAAAACATATTCACATAATTAATTCTTCTAAGGGAAATACATCTCTATTTATAATATAATGCATAATTCGATATAATTCATTTAATCATATTAAATCAATTATCAATGCAATCGATCAACCAACAAATATTTTTTTTGATTATTACTAGAAGGATGGTATAATCTCAAAATATGTATTATTTAGATTTTAATAATTAAAAAAATACAACATGATCGCTTCAATAATTATCCTTTTCTTACCTGATGTCATGGCCAGTACCGACAGGAGTGGAACAGACCGATCATGGAGCAACCTGTTACCCAAACGCTCCACAAATGGCCACCATATCCGCCTTAGGTCAGGATAATGCGATTTGATCATTTTGTATTTGAGATGATAATTGGTCTTTCAACTGAAGTTATACCTTATATAATATTCATCAAAACTTTTTGATAATATTATAAGGAAATTTGCTAAATAAATTCCCATTCCTAGTCAACTAACAATGTTTGTTGGGATTGATATAACCTATCGTGATGTAGATCATTTCTAATCAATTTTACTTAAGGTAATGCCATTTAAGGAAATAATCATATTTAAATATTTTACAAAATATTTATCAATAATTATTTTAGGAAATTAATCATTAATTTCCACTAATTGATTAACTGACAATCACAAAGTTCTTGTTTAGGAAAGTAATTTTCAACGGTGACCCTCACTTACCAAAATTAGCATATGTCAATAAATTTAAATTCAAATTATGCAAAATAAGTTTCCAAAGTTTTCTAATTTGATTTATAACATAACTCAAGTGATATTAAGGAATTTCTAAGAGTTTTAAAATCGTAATTAACTCTTTAAATATTTCAAGATTCGTCATCCCCGAAACAATGGATATATGGTCACTAAAATGATCATAACTTGAGCAATCAGATTCCAAATCATGTAAACTCAAGTCCTACAATTTCCTTATTTAATGGGTAACATAATCAAAGTAATTATTACGAGTTTAAACAATTTAAACAGGACGAAAAAATCACACAAAATAGAGTTATGTGAACAGAATGTGATAAAATATCACAAACCCTAAAGTGTCATTGTCATCCTAGGTTTATGGATTGTATCTGAAGCTTCCAACCTGGCTCTGATACCACTTGAAGAATACGAGAAGATTCTTAAGCGCATCACAGATGTGTGAGAATCGCATCATATGCGACTGGAAGCGACATGTCGTACTAGTTGCTCGGGGCAGCGGAATTTAAAATAATTTAATCCTATGAAACCACATGATCCAAGAACACTTCTCGAATCGTTTCATCTAAACCACAAACAAGTATTAGGTTTACCTCTTGAAGCGTGGTTACGATCCTGTCTCTAAATGAAGAGACCTCCTGTCTCATGTCTGATCCGACAGAGGAGATGCTTGCGACCGCATTGATGAAATGCGTGCTCCTTGCAATCCATGTTGATGATCCAAGCGGCGAATCTCTTGATCTCGTCACACGAGATCTGACATCTTATTCATGAGAGAGGCGCACCGAAAGAGACATAGATCCACAAGAAAATGATCCGATAGCACAACGACGATGCGACGGTGTTGGCGACTCTGTCTAGGGCTCCATGGTGGATGACCACACTGAGAGAGAGAGAGGCATGTAGAGAATGATAGAGAGAGAGCATATGTTGTTGATGTTTCTTGTTGTAACTTAAAGATCATGGGGTTCCCTTCTATTTATAATATTTTGGAAATCCATGGATCTCAAACCATGGACAACACAAATCCATTGGTAGTGATTGATTTGTATTTCTTTCAATGGCTGTAATTTGTTGTTTAAAACAAAACAACAATTAATTTAATTGAATTAAATATATTGAATAATAATCAGTAAAATTTAATTTCAATTAAATCAATTATCCATGGAGATAATTAGGAAAGAGGGAGACATCCTCCCATAAAGGGTGTGGATGGCCACCAACTCCTATTAGGAGTTGTTGCCATCCACTCTCCCAATATGGAAGGGTGGACTCCTTCTCCTATTATAATGGAATCCAATATTCCATGATAATCTCCAACTTTTGCAACAACACTTGTTGCAAAATATTCACACAAATAAATCCAATTTATTTTGTGAACACTGAAATCATGCCATTGGAAATTTGTGAATCACATTCACAACACAAAATAAAATGTAAATAAACATTTTCAATTAATTATCCAATACGAATCTAATTCACATCAACATGTAAATCTTAATTTTATTTACAAATAACTCTCTTTTATATATTATAAATCACATTTATAATATATATGATTAATATGGATAGTTTTGTCCACATTATTCCTATCCATGATAATTAAATCACATTTAATCATCTTAGATCTCCATTCTCATGTGCCCAAATAATATGAATTACATTCACATTATTCACATATTTGATAATTAAATCACATTTAGTTATCGTTGATAACTCTCTTTATAATATGAATCAAATTCATATTATTCATGATAGCTAAATCAAATTTAATTATCAATTTCTCAATGCTCGGATACATATATCAATAGTGAAATTATCCTTGAACTCTTTCAAGGATAATGCCCTTTCTTTGCGGATACTTGGAGATAAGGACAAGGCGATTGTACGTTCCGCATATAGTGACTTGGATATTGAGATACATCTCAAATCCATCTTGCGGACCTACCATAGATGTTTTATTAAATCAAAGCCATAGATCCAATCTTCTCATTGCATCTGAATCACATTCAGATTACTGTCCAACACTTTAACCATATTAGATCACTTCTCTATTAAGAGGAGTCACTAAAATCCATACATGTTTCATCACTCCCTAGGAATGGATGCGTCATGGTAATACTGTCGCTTATGATTACATCACCCTGTACATTAACATATTGGAAGACCTAGAATAAACCCGAAGTTTTAGATCTCATTTTGACTGTTTACTTCAGGGCTTCATCATTAAGTTTCTCATTTGATCATTAGGACACAATATTGATCATATACTTTCGAAAAGCATATATCTTACCTAGGTGTTGATCATATACTTTCCAATGGCATATATCAGACCATACAAATTCTGTCAAGCTTCTAAAGCGAGATGACCATGCATGGAATTTAGTCAAGTTTCCAAATGCATATATCGTTCGATTCAGTAAATGAACATGTATGATCTCTTTGAGATATCGTATTACTCATATGACCTTGCATGCACACAAGCGCGTTGTTGTATAGACATTGATTAGGTCATCAACCTATTGGTCTACCAAATGTACATACTCAGACATATAATAACACATCTATCTTCGGTCAGAGGATGCGTGCTTATATCGTGACATCATACGACATAGGTCTTTGGTTATCTTGATCTTGCTGAGTCAATTCTTTGACCAAACTTATCTAATGACGAGTCCGAAATCGCACTTGTTGATGATGTTTATATTTTTCGTTCGTGTTAAAAAATGATTTGTCTTGTCGTTTCGTTGTAGGCGACAATCGAAATCGATCAAGAAAATAAACACAAATTTTTATTCAGTTTTTAATCTCGTGGTTCTATGTTTATTTTACTTGAGCAAGTCCCAATAAAGGATGCTAAATGCAATTTCGCCCTATTTTAGGGACTAAAATGTAAATTACGCTCAAACGATGTCCGAAAAATATGAAGTTGGCCAAGATGATAATTATAACAAAATGAATACATTGTATTTTTTTTGAACTTTTAGATGTAATAAGAATTTTTTATGAATTTTTAAATGCAAACAAAATGAATTTCAATATTTAATTATAATAAATATTAAACCCAATTATTTTCAAGGAATAAAATTATCTAGGATCTATCACTAGGTGATTGATTTCAAAAAAATCTCAAACCACGAAAATACTAGTATCAATACCTATTAAAAATCAAACACTGAAATATGCAAAATGATTTTTACAAGGCAAACAATGCATGCAAATGCACATCTTTTTAGGCACAATGTTCAATAAAATTACAATATGTTATTTTTTAGGATTTTTTAGAGCAACGGTTAATGAAATATGAATTTCAAAGCAAGAAATGGGTAAAATATGCAAATTTCCACAAAATAATTATTTATTAATTAACCATCAATCACAAAAATGTCCACAATATGTCAAAATGTAGAGAATTAAATGACAAACATCATGTTATTTTTGATAAATAGAATAATGTCATGTAGAGGTCTAAAATTACTAGGGAACACATGGGTATAACTTCGATAAATAAATAAATAAAAATATAGAAATGCAGGGGGGCCTAGATTTAATTATCATGAATCAGGGGGGCAAGAGTGAAAATTGCAACCATGTCACGTGCCAAGCACGTGACCTGGTCGGTGGGGGCCTGCTTGCAATATAGAGGAGCTCCTAGGGGCTTCGTGCAATTTGCCCAGAAGGGAACGTGCAAGGCACGTGACCCCGGGGTTCTCCTGCTGACGTAAGATGACGTCCCCCCACGCACGTGCGGGTCACGTGCGGGGGGTCTCAGGGCTGGACCCGACCGACGGTGTTGTAGAGGCGGAAGAGAGCGGTGGAGGGCCGACGTTAGCTTCTGGGTGGCCCCCCCTGGCGCAGTGGACACAACGGTGGGGGATGTCGCGTGCGACATAGCACCGCTCCGGAGTGAAGGAGGGGGCGGGGCTGAGCTCAGGCACGATGCTCCTGGTGTGGTGCTGACGTCCGGATGGAGGCGATGGGTTGTCGGAGAAGATGAGTTCCGTTGGAGAAGAAGGCGACGTCGACGATCAGAGGGTAGTTAGTGGTCGGAGTCATAGGCAAAGGCGTTGCATCGTTGGCTCGACGGCTCACGGCCGGAGCTGGGCAGAGGCGGCGGAGAAGCACTGTGGGCTGCAGCGGCGTCAGGGAGGACGCCGGATCTAGCCGTAAATGAAGGCCCTCTGGGCTGTCACCACCGGAGGGTTCTTGAATGGGGTACTCGGAGGATGAAGAACTTCAAGAAGTGGCGGTGGTTTGAAGTAGGGGATGGGTTGGCCAGCTATGGAAGGATATCTGGAGGTCGATCGACAATTGATTCGACTGGCGGCGATTGGATATGGTGCGAAGATGGAAGGCAGATATTAAAGATTGGCGGATATTTCACGGGGCAGCGATCAGTTGCGAGATGGGCGGTGAAGAAATCGGAGGAGCGGCGACTGGAATCGGAAGGAAAGGGGTGACAAAGAAGATGAGTGTTGGGCCGTCCGATCGGCCGAGATCAGATGGCCCAGCGGGCGACACGTGGCGGCCTAGGGGGATAGGAGACACGGCACGTGCCTTGCATGTGCGCGGGCATTTTTAAAATAATTTTTAATAAAAAATGATAATTAAAAATGCCAAAATTGGCTGGCACGTGGCGGCTCCTGGAGCTGCCATGTGTCAGCACCACAAAAATCACAATTTTAATACTTTGTAAAATACAAAATAAATAGAAAATGACCTCGGGTCAAAAAAGTTTCTTTATTAACATTGCTCTTCTCGGTGAGATCTACAACTTTCATGAAGACATCAAAACCAAAATTGATCAAATGAACGAAGTGAATTTTTGGGGTATCCCGTGTACATAGAATACCTTGATTTTTGGGTTTTGTAATTTTTATGTCATTTTTAAACCAAAACCAAATAAAAATCCGAAAAAATATGGTAAAATCAAGAATAAATAATTACCCATTAATCTTTTTTTTGGATTTTTATTGATTAAGGAAAAGAAGGAATAAAATAAAATACGAAAAAGATCAGTTTTGTACAGTTGGTTAGTGAAGACTCGGACTCAATTTGTTTCTTTGATTTCAAGCTCAATTTGGATTTGAATTTTTACTCATTTTAATAAAACTTTCGTCAAAGAAGATAAATGAAAAAGAAATCAACTAAAATAGGTTAAGTATGTAAATAAAATAATAGGACAAAAGATGCTAAAATACAAAATGTACAGAAGAGGCCCAAATCCAACTTTCATATATGAGCTCCGAATCACTTGAACTTGGTCTTGTTTTGAAGATAATTGAATGTACATCAATTCAAAAGTCAAGAGGATTAAAATGGACACTGGATGAGGAAGATATGAGGTTTTTAGTCCGAAAATCCTAAAACTAGGGTTTGGGTTTTTGGTCCACTTATTTGGGTTAGTGATTTTTTTGTATTTTTCATTTATTCTTGTTAGTGATATGTACACAGCGGAGTAGTTTTGGGTCATTCGGAGTTAGCATGAATGGGTTAAAAATCCAGGAAGTTAGGTTATTTACAGGTCATTTTTGGCTGTGATTTTTGGCTTCTTATTTTGTGCAGAATTAGTGCTAAAATGCAATTCTTATGAAAACATGCATGAATGTTAATTATGCAGAATAGATGCATAAATGCTATTGATTTTGAGGGATTTGAGCTTAATAAATGAGATTTAGAGTGATGAATCCGATATTCATCATCTAACACCTCTGAAATCTCTATTCCTTTGCAGAGGACCTAAATCAAGAGGTCAGTTAGATATAAACCTATGAGAGAAAGGATTGTTATCCCCTATTATGGCTGGAGACCATCTTTTAAAAATCATTTGATGGTGCTTGATAAGTCCTCAATCTAACTCTTTAAATTTTCCATGAACCAACGTCTATGATTCAACAATTGAATCAACAGCTGCATGATCATTAAGATGGCAATGGTACATTACCCTAATTGTACTAAGGGTACCTATTATGCAAATTAATTATTCTTCATTTCATATCAGGGAATGATATTCGCAATAACATTTATTGCATAATGGCTCATCGTGGGCTCACATGTCCAACAGACAGATACAAAGATGACTCCCACAGGGAAAAAGAAGGGAATCAACACCCACATCATCCTCCTTAGCAAGAGCAAGGCCATCCATGCTAGACTGTTGTGAATGCCTAGCTTATCACCTCTATTCAGGTGTTCAGCGGCGTCTCACCGATCAGGCATTGGCCCAAGTCACCTTCCAGTACATGCTCAATGGTCTGAGGAGAGGAGAGACAACGCTGAAGGAGAATGAGGAGAAGAGGAAGATATAGCAGATGGAGGTTGTGGGGGCTTGACAGATGAAGCCGGAGAAGAGAGGCACGAGCCTACGCTCAAAGAGACCTACAATCCTAGATGGGGCCAAATGACTGAGTAGATACAAATCCCTACGGTCCATACACACTTTGAGTTGAAGCCTCAACTCTTGGCACTTCACCTTCCATGAGAATGCAAACTAGGAACCATACATCCATCCGCAACAGTTCACTCATATTTGTGGTACAACTCACTACCCGAATATACCATTAGGTGTAGTTAAGATGACGACCTTTCCATTCATCCTTCAGGACAAGGTCCCTTCATTGGATCAACCATATGGGGAATGTTGTGACCACCTAAGAGGAGCTGAAGTTTACTTTCTTACACAAATTTTACCCTCTTGGTCGGTTCAACCATATGCGAGCCTGCATAGCCAACTTCACCAAGGCCACCCACGAGTCTATTCATGAGGATTGGGAGACGCTTACTGATTTACAAGAGAAATTTCCCAATCACTATACTCCTCGGACCAACCTGGTTTAACATTTCCTTAGGGGACTGACAATTGAAATCCAGAAGCTCATGGACACCACTTGTGGCGGGTTGCATTTCAACAAGGACGAGACATGTTCGAGCAAATATTTGAGAAACTTTTTTAGGGAGAGGCCACCTTGTCGTCTCCACATGCATATCAACATTAGACATACACTCTCCAGATGTCATTCATATGGTGGCCTCTCACGAGCCGGACAGGGACAAGAGCTCCAACTTGAGCATCATAGGGATCAACTTGTTTAAGGTAGATATCATTGAGAAACGATTGTAGGATCTTGAGAAGCTTTATGTGATCGAACAAAGGACACAACATCTGGATAAATTTGATGAGATCATCGAGTAATTGGAGTTGTTCGTGAGTACTATTAGCGCATGTCAGTCCATGTCTGCATCAACTTTGACTCCTGATGAGATGAAGGAGCCCTCATCGCCTCAACCTCCTTAGAAGAGTCCCTCATAGACAGTGATTCAACATATTTATTACGTGCAGGACCCTGAGCCTACATCGTCCCAACAGCCCTACAGTAGCTTGTGGTCTACCAGTCCGAGCTCTAGATCTTACCATATCCATGCTATCCTTCACCACCTCTCACTCAGGAGGTGAATAGCGTGTGGAGCAATGATGCACAACTAGCACATCATGGAGGACAACATCAGGGGCAGTCTACAGGCAACCGCCCATTACCTCAACAGCAAGGAGGGAGATTTGTCTAGAACCAGCTTAACACCACCAATAGTCTTCACCATATCAGGGCAATTGGAGATAGAACAAGTACCCGCAACCACAATATAGCCAACACCGATAGAATCAGTAGTACTTGATTGTTCACTATTAGTACCCTCCTCAGCAGCATCTGTAGTACCACCCTTCTCCTCATTAAAATTCCCAACATTCCTACTTGCAGCCTCCACACCATTTCCAGTATCAGCATGGTCATCACGTTGAACCATCCGAGGTTGCTCTTGTGAACCTCTCCTTAGATTGCTTGGCTTAGTTTGTGAAGAGCCTTGCTGAAATGAACCAGAATCTTGATGACCTCACCTCCACCTGAACTTCAATTCTAGTGCAGGTGGAGGCTAACCCCATTTTTAGGAAGAAAGAGCAGGTAGTATGTGATGTTTTCTCCAATATAACAGAGTGGTTGCAAAAGTAATAACTATATATAGATGGAATTAACCTTAACTTTGTATGTGATTGTGGTAAGCTAGAATCTCGCACTTGTGAGTGCTACTTCATTGGGTATGTTAAAGATGGTATTGGATATCAACTTTATGACCCTGAGACCCAAAAGGTTTTTGTCTCTAATGATGTGAAATTTTTGGAGGATGATTTCCTTAAAGATCAAGCTAGAAATGAAGTAGAGGAATTCATTAAAACCCCTGAGGATTATGAGGTTCCTGAACCAGAAACTAAGGAGATAAATGAAGATGAAACACCCATACCTCTTCGAAGGAGTTCGAGGGTGGTTGCACGACCTGAAAGGTATGGATTCCATGTGTCAAGTGAAAATTGGATTGATAATTAATTTAATGTGATTAAATTAATTATATCCTATTAAAGCACTCTATTATGAATAGATGTGTATTTCCCTTGGAAGAATTAATTATGTGAATATGATTCACGATAATTAATTATTTCAATTTGAATAAGAGGTGGAGGATCACATAAGTGACATCCATGGTCTCCCGTCAAGGCAAAGAATTTCGTCGCTAAAAGTTGTATATAGGAGACGCTTATCCGAAGTGGCAGATCCTATATACAATT
This sequence comes from Ottelia alismoides, assembly GCA_037367405.1. Taxonomy (NCBI): domain Eukaryota; kingdom Viridiplantae; phylum Streptophyta; class Magnoliopsida; order Alismatales; family Hydrocharitaceae; genus Ottelia; species Ottelia alismoides. Next base: position 694,465 of record JAZKJV010005137.1, read on the forward strand.
ATTTGGATCGGGTTCTTTGCTTCTCGAAAGAGTAAGGACGTATACATAGTGACCCCAATATCGGGTCCTCATATTATTGAGGCGATATTGGATTGCGTATAGCGAGTATTAGGCCTGTTCACGGTTGGTTAAGTTAATGACGGGTCAACATCACCTTAGGGGTGGTGGGCACGGTATTAAAGACCAAATTGGGAGATGCAAGTTGGACTTGCAAGATTATTGTGTTCCTGCTTCTTTTTATCGGAGTCACAGGTTCTCATATTATTGGGATGTGACAAAGATAGGAAAGGAGATTCCATATATTGCTAGAGATATAATGGTAAGAATATCTCTTACATTGAAAGTGATTAAGGGAATGAACTTTCATTGTTGACAAGGCAAGACAACTTTGATATAAAAATTCCTAAATCAAATTAAAATATGTATATATAATATATATACCCTTATGCAAATTTCTTATTTCAGATAATCCTTCATTAAACCCACTCATTGTTATACTCAATAATAACCAGTAAAATATCATGGATTGGACTCATGATCCAGATATTGTACTTGCAATTGGACACATAATGTATGTGGTTGCAATGTGCAAGTTTCCTCAACATAATGAGGAGTGACAATTAAATAAGACGATAAGACATCACCTTAGGGTTTTTATGTCTCTATAGTCTTGATCTTTCATAGAGTGTACTTTGGAAGTGACATGTCGATGATGATTGCAATTGTCAAATAATCCTTATAAAATCTAAGAAGATATTCTGGCATATATATGTGCTCTAGACATTTAATCATGAATGATATGGTTCTCTGCATTATGCAGAATGGTAGCTCGGAAGAGATGATGTATTCAAAATATTTGAATACCTACATGGACCTAAGTCTCCAAGAGTTAAGATGTATGTAGATATGATGAGTGTCATCATTCTACTATCTATACTCAAGTCATTCATGAAGCTTCAAAATAATCATTTTTTATGAATTTAATGAAGCATGTATAAATGTTGAAGTCCTCTTGTATTGAAATCTTTTGAATTCAACATAAGAGATTCTTTGTCTTGAAAAGTGGTTGTTTATAGATGAAGAGAGCACAGTGGAAGCGTGGGTCGGACCTGTGTGAGAAGGAAAGTCAAAGAGTTGATTGTACTTCTGTGACTTCCATATGACATCCAAACAGTTGGACGAATGCCAATACTGCAATAAGTTGATGTGTTGATAGTATGACTATCAAGTCTGTCTAAAATCCTTAGTGAAGGACTCAGATAGAGCATAAGAATAATCTACATATAATCGTTGACTTTTACTTACTTATTTCATAAGATAAAGTCTGATAATTGTATCCCAATCTTCTAATGACACTTGCAATTGGTTGCATATATATATATATATATATATTAGAAGTTAGAAATTTGATCTTAAGGCTTAATAGTCATCTACATGGATATTGATGCAATTGTTGCAAAAATCTATGTTGAATAGATAGACTTCATATTCTCAGTGGGAGAGCCCTTAGTCTTAGAGAATGTCTCTACGACCTAGAATACACTCATTGTTTGTTTCTAAATGTTGGAAATAAACATGAATTCTGAGATACAACTATCATAAAGAGTTATGATGGATATATATTTAAGATGGTAATCTAACATCTAGTGGACTCCACAAAATTAGAAAATTAATGAACGGCTCATTAAGATTTCTAATATTGAAAATAAAAACCTTTGTAAGATCAATGGGAGGATGAAGATCATTTGACAATGATTTGGCATCAAGTCTTGGACATATGTCTACTGATGAGATCAATAGACTAGTAAGATATGTAACTTTAGAATGTCTAAAATTTTAAATCTTACATACTTGTGAATATTGTGAAAGGTGTAAGATGTCAAGGTATTCAGGATCTCATACATATTGATGTATGTGAATCATTTATATCATAGTAAACATTATGGATATGTGATATCTATTGATGATTATGTATGATATAAGATTTCTTCTCTTCACCTGAGAACCTTTGAAATGTTCGAAGATTTCACAATTTTGGTTTAGAACCAAAGTTTGAAGGAAGATTAAATGAATTTGATCTGACCAAGGTAGCAAGTACCTATTAGATGAATTCAAAGAATGCCTTATGAAGATATGAATATCATTTCTATCTCAATCCTCCTAACACACCTAAACTCAATGGAGTTGTAGGGAGATACAATTGGATCATGTGTGACATAATTTGCTCAATGATGAATTTTTAGCATAAATTCCTCTTAGTTTCCCGGTATATATGTAGTAGAGACTACACTATATATCCTTAATAAGATCCCATGCAAGTAAGCTGGAATCGAGCACTAAAGAGTGCTACTTCATTAGGAAAATAAAGAATGGTATTGGATACCTACTTTATGATCTTGAGATTCTTAAAGATCTCATCTCTGAGAATGTGATTCTTAGGGATTGAGACTCTTGAGAATCAAGACAAAAAAGAAGTGTAGGAACTCGTTTGATCTTGAGAAGACAATGAGGCTCCTGAAATCGGAAACTAAAAGGGACAATTTAAGATGAAGCACTAATACCTCTTCAAATGAGTTTGAAGATGTATTTCATGTGTCAGTTAAGTCTGACAATGATCGGACTTCATGTGATGAAGCTCTTGAGGATCATGACATGGAAAGATGGATATTAGCAATAAATTCTAAAGTAGACTTCATATACAAATGTTGTATATGGACCCTCGAGGATCCACCTACAAGGGTTAGACCCATTAAGGTGTAAATGGATCTTCAAGAGAAAGAGGAAACCTGATGAGAAGGTAGAGACCTTCAAAGCACAGTTCATATCCATGAGCTATACACCGGAAGAGAAGACATTGCTTGCAAAGAGACTTGCTCTATGATAACCATGCTTAAAATCATCATAATATTGCCAACCTTAGCTACACAACTTGACTATTGCATCTTCAAGATGTATGTCAAGATTGCATTCCTCTAAGAATACCTCTCTGAGGATATTCACATGAAGAAGCTCCAGGGCTTCATGATTGGGGAAAGTAAGGTGTGAAAGCTAAAGAAATACATCTACAGACTCGAATAAGCTTCTTGTTGTTGGAACATAAGATTTGATGAAACTATAAATGTATAATTTCAGATATAATCTTGGTGTACCATGTGAAGCTTAGTGAGAGTGCCATTGTGTTCATCGTGCTAAATGTAGATAATATCCTAATTATTTGGAATATATAAGGATGATAATAAGTGTTTTGTGATCTAACTATTCCATACCTTGAGATATGATCTCAAAGATGCCTCTTAGATCTTAGTTCTAAAGATGTTCACAAGCAAAGAAAAGAGGGTATTGGGACTGTCACATTTGTAGTACACCTTGGACATGTTCCATTTTTCTGGAAATTCCAAGAAAGGCTTTCTTACCTTAAGATTTGGTACTGACCTATCTAAAGGGATAGCACCTCAAAGAGTTGAGGAAGTGAATGCTAGAATTGCTTGCACTTGTGCATCAGTTACGAGAAGCTAAGTGTGTGCTGGATGTGTACAAAAGCCAGATAGCTGCCATGTATTGGGAGTAGTAAACTGTTACTAATCCTGCTATGGAGATAGAACACTTGATTGCAGTAATAACAAAATCTTCAAATATGACAAGACTTTTGAGATAGTGATCTCTAAATTAAGACTTTTAGATGGAGATCTAAAAGGTCTTAACTACGAATACCTTAGAAGATAGAGATCTCCAAGGATAAGGGTATTCTGATAAGGATAATAGAAATTACATACTGGTTGTAATAATAATTTTTTTGAGCTGTAGTGTCAAGGACACTATGACTGACAAGATTGAGTATTGGTTGCATTAGATGCAACATTCGCATTAGATGCGAGCACTGTTACTGGGGATATGCAAGTGTTGTAAAAGGACTTGTCATAGTCTCGCAGGAACATAGTGAGTGATCAGCTTACCTACCTATTTTCTAAATAGCCTATGATTGTCACATGAGTGTGGGTTTAAATGATTAGCCCATTAATGGCTCTTTGGGCTAGTGGGAGATTGTTGGACATGCAAGCCCACTGCGAGCCATTATGCAATAAATGTTATTGTGAATATCATTACCTGATCTGAAATGAAGAATAACTAATTTGCATAATAGGTCCCTCTGTACAACTAGGTTATGTACCATGACCGTCTTGATAATCGAATAGCTATTGATTCATTAAATGAATCATAGAGGCTGGTGTTTGGATGAATATCTAATGAGTTAGATAGATGACTCATCAAGCACCGTCAAATGATTAGTAAGAGATGATCTCCAGCCAGAGTAGGAGATGGCAATCCTTTCTCACATAGGCTGATATCTGACCGACCTCTTGATGCAAGTCCTCTGCATGGGAATAACGATTCGGAGGTGTCAGATTGGTTAGGTCAATGGGTTGACTTAGCGAGATAGATATAACCTAAGTCCTATGTTGAATACTATCACAGCATAGGCACACATCCTTTGATCAGAGATAGATGTGTTACTATATGTCTGAGTGTGTACATTTGGCAGACCATTAGGTTGATGACCTAACCAAGGTCTATACACCGACGAGCTGGTGTACATGTAAGGGCATATGAGTAATACGATCTCTCAAAGGGATCATACAGGTTCACTTATGAACCGTAAGACATGAGCTCACTCATGAGGTATTGGGACTGATCAAATTACATGCATGGACGTCGTGCTTTGGAAGTACAAGAATTTGAAGGTATGATATATGCTTTAGGAAAGCATATGATCGATACCAATCCCAATGACCAAGATTGAGAAACATGGTGATCAAACCCTGAGAAGACAGTGTAAAATTGATCTTCATCTTCAGGTTGATCATTGGTCTTCCAGTATGCAGGATGTGCAGGTATTGAGAATACCTGAGGGTGATGTGATCATAAACGATTGTATAACCATGACGCTTCCAGTCCGAGGGAGTGATGAAACAAGTCTGGATTTTAGTGACTTCTCTCTGTAGAGAAATAACTTGAACTTCGTCCTAGTGTTGGACATTGATCTAAATGAGATTCAAATGCAATGAGAAGATTAAGTATACGGACTTGATTTAATCAAGTATCTATGGGAGGTCCGTTAGATCTGGATTTTTGATGAAATCTCAACATCCAAGTCACTATAGGTGGAACAATACAATCACCCTGTCCTTATCTCCAAGTATCTGCAGAGAAAGCACATTATTCTTGAAGGAGTTCACGAATAATTTCTATGACGAATTTTGTATCCAAGCAAGAAGATTTTGATGATTAAATGAGATTTAATTATCAAGTATAATATGAATAAGATTCATATTGTGAGAATGATTATCCAAGATAAGTAAATGAGATTTAATTATCAAGGAAATACAGATCGTGGATATTGTTATCCATAATATCCGTGTATATATTATAAATATGATTTATGATATATTAGAGAGAGAGAGAGAGAGAAGCTTTGTAAATAACATTTGGTAATTATTAATGTAAATTGGATTCACATTAAGTAATTAATTAGAAATGTAATTTACAAATTAGTTTGGGTTGTGAATATGATTCACATTTTTTTCAATGGCATGATTGAAATATTCACAAATTAGTTTGGAATTAATTTCGTGGATATTATTGCAATAAAAGTTATTTCAATTTATTTAGGAATAATAGGATAAAATAAAAAGGAGATAATCACCACCAAAATGAGGTGATGTCACTAATGACTTAGTCATAGGTGACGCCCCCCCAATTTTAGGGGATGATTTGTTATCCCCCTTTTTGTCATATTGTTATCTCTTAATAATTGATATATGTTAAATTAAATTATGTTGATATTAATACAACATATATTTGGTTTGATATAAATTAATATTGTTGGTTTTTAACCAATAATCATCATAGCTGTTGATTGATGCATAGATCAATCTAGCCGTTGGATCTATGTATGCCATGGATTGAGATCCATTGGATCCCAAACTAATATATAAGGAGGGAAACCCTAGCCCTTTGGGGACACAAGAGTACACGCCTACTCTCTCTCTCTCATTCTCATAATCTCTCTCTCCCTATGGTGGTTGTCCACCTTGTGTATTGAGAGAGACCTTCTCGCCTTCGACTTCGACTACTCGAGGATCTCCATCTTCTTTGGGGCTGCTTGCTCTAGAGAAAGGTAACGTATTTTGTTGGACGAAATCAGGGGACTCGAGGCTTGGATCTTCGTCAAGAATTGCGGGAGTCACACATCTCATCATCGCGCCCGCAAGTGTTGTTTTCGTAGATCGGACTTGAGCCAGAAGGATCTCTTGCTTTAGAGATCTCGTGATCGCAACCACACTTCGAGAGGTATTTCAAATACTTTGTGGTTTGATGAAACAATCCAAGAATTGTTCTTGTGATCATGTGGTTTCATCATATGATTTAAAATTTTTTAAATTCCGCTGCACCTAGCGACTAGTGCGACTAGTCGCCCGATCACAAGAGATGCGATCGTCACACTTCCGTGATGCGCTTGAGAATTCTCAATATCCTTCGACTGGTATCAGAGCCAGGTTAGAAGACTCAGGATTCCTAATACCTGATACCTGTACATCATGATGTATACAATAGTTTATGATCGCATTTCATCCAGACCCATTTCATCACTCCTTAGGAATGAAAGCGTCATGGTTATACAATCATTTATGATCACATCACCCTCAGGTATTCCTAATACATACTCCTCTCAGTAGAGAAGTGATCTAATCTTGATCCAAGTGTTGGATAGAGATCTGAATGTGATTCAGATGCAATGAGAAGATTGGATCTACGACCTTGATTTAATCAAGCATCTATGAGAGGCTCGAGATCTGGATTTAAGATTGGATCTCAATATCCAAGTCACTATATGTGGAACAATACAATCGCCCTGTCCTTATCTCCAGTATTCACGAAGAAAGCGCATTATCCTTGAAAGAGTTCATGGATAATTTCATTGTTGATATATGTATCCGAGCATTGAGAAAAATGATAATTAAATTTGATTTAATTATCATGAATAATTTGAATTTGATTCATATTATAAGGAGAGTTATCTAAGATAATTAAATGTGATTTAATTATCAAAGATGTGAAAAATGTGATTCATATTATTTGGGCACATGAGGATAGAGATCCAAGATAGTTAAAATGTGATTTAATTATCATGGATATGAATAATGTGGATAGCACTATCCATATTAATCATATATAATATAAATGTGATTTATAATATATAGTAGAGAGTTATTTGTAAATAACATTTACAATTTAAATGTTGATGTGAATTGGAATCACATTGGACGATTAATTGAAAATGAAATTTATATTTTATTTTGGGTTGTGAATATGATTCACAATTTTCCAATGGCAAGATTACAATATTCACAAAATAATTATGAATTATTTTTATATAATAATTTAGAACAAGTGTTGCTGTAAATATTGGAGATTTCCATGGAACAATGTAATCTCATGAGACTACATGGAGATTGCCACCAATTCCCATTAGGAAATGGTGGATGTTCCCCCTCTTTACGGAAGGAGGCAATCTTCCTTCAAAATATCTCCATGCTTGATTGTTGTTATAAATTTATATATATTTAATTTAATTAAATTAATTGTTGATGTAAATTTACAACAAAATCTTAGCCATTAAAAGAAACACAAATCAATGTCAACCATTGGATTTGTGTTGTCCATAGATTGAGATCCATGGATCCCAAAATAATATAAATAGAAGGGCACCCCTTGCTCTTCAAAGTTACAACAATACAACAAGAGAACAACATAAGCTCTCTCTCTCTCTCATTCTCTAAACGCCATCTCTATCTCTCTCATTGTGGCCGTCCACCACGGAATCCTAGAGAGAGTATCCATTACCGCATCATTGTCGTTGTGTTGCCTAATTGTTTTCTCGTAGATCTCCGTATCCTTTGGTGCGCCTCGCTCATAAAGAAGACGTCGTATCTCATGTGATGAGATCAGGAGATTCGACGCTTGGATCATCAACATGGATTGCGAGGAGCACACATTTCATCAGCGTGCTCTCAAGCGACTCCTCCGTCGGATCGGACTTGAGACAGGATGTCTCTTCCTTTAGAGACTCGATTTCAACCATGCTTCAAGAGGTAACCCTAATATTTATTTGTGATTTAGATGAAACGATCCGAGAAGTGTTCTTGGATCATGTGGTTTCATCATATGAAATTTTTTTAAATTCCACTGCCTCGAGCAACTAGTCTGACTAGTCACTCCCGATCGCATATGATGCGATCCTCACACTTCCGTGATGTGCTTAAGGATCTTACCATATCCTTCACAAACACCCTCGGATAAAAAAAAATCTTCACAAATGTTGTTCGTCACGATGAGTCCTATGACTTTCATATAGAGATCAAAACCAAAATTGGTAATTTGCACAAAGTGATTTTTTGTGATACTTTATGTGTATAAAATATCCAATTTTGGGATTTGCATTTTTTATATTTTTGTATAAGTAAAAGTTGAAAAAATACGATAAAATAAAATACATATATTTTTTATTTATAACAATTAAGGAAATAAAGGTATAAAATAAAGGGGACTTATTGGGCATATTCTTAATGAAGACGCAGACTCAGTTGGCTTCTTGACTTCAAGCTCATTTTAGGTTTGGATTTTTGTGCATTTTAATTAAACTTTTGGAAAAGAAAATAAATGAAAAAGAAATGAAATAGAAAGAGCTAATTATATACATAAAATATCATGTCAAAATGGGCAAAAATACACAATGTACAAAACAAAGCCCAAAATCCACTTTTCACATACAAGTTCTGATTCACTTGAACTTGATCTTGTTTTGAAGATAGTGAATGTGTATTAGGTCAAAAGTGAGTAAGATTGAATTGGACACTGTATGAGAGAGGTATCAATGTTTTAGTTTGACAGATTTGAAATTAGGGTTTTGATTTGTGGGCCACTTATTTATGTTCGTGACTTTTTTGTATTTTCCTTTTATCTTGTCAGTAATATGTGCACAATGGAGGTGGTTTCAAGTGATTTGAAGTTAGCACTAATTAAAAATTTGGTAAGTTAGCTCATTTTACAGGATAAATGGGTTGGGATTTTTGGCTCTTATTTTATGCAATTATGTATGATAAAATGCAATTCTTATTTATACATGCATGAAATGCAATATATGTGATGAAATGCCACAAATTTTGGAGATCTTAGCTTAATTAATATCTTTTAGAGTGATGAATCATAGACTCATCACCCATGCATCAAATATATCTGATATCGGAATCTACATTAGGGGCATGGTATCTCTGGAAGATGGTATTGCCCATCTTCTGGAAGTATGTATAGCCTTTCTCATATTCAGTAGCATATTTAAGAAGTGTCAGCTACCAAAGGCTGCATTGAAGAACTTTCGTTGTCATGTGCTTCCTAGAATGGTGTCCTCTAGATTTTAATTTGTGACAATATTCCAGGACACTTGCGTACTCATCCTTAGCAATGCACCTTCACCATATAAAATCTGCACCTTCATGAAACAAGTAAGGATCCTCCCACTGGTAAAAATGTATCTCAGACATGCACTTGTCCACTTTCAGCTTTGGACAATATTGTGGGATTTCCTTAGAGAAAAGGTAATTCACAATAATATCATACCATGGGAGCGAGGTGACTGACAATATCACCTCATATGGGAAGGTTTCAGTAATTGGAAGGCTTTCCTACTCAGGAGTCTCTATCTCTGTGATTTTGGAAAGGTGATCTGCCACAACGTTCTTGACTCCAGGTTTGTCTCGAATTTCCAAATCAAACTCTTGTAGTAGAAGGATCCAATGAAGTAGATGTGACTTAGCATCCCTCTTGCTTTGCATGTACCATATGGCAGAGTGTTCAGTGTACACAATAACATTCGAACCGAGCAAATGTGACCTGAACTTTTCCAATGCAAACATTACTGCTAGCGGCTCTTTATATGTGACTGTGCAATTCTATTGTGCTCCATCCAATGTTCTACAAGCATAATGAATCATAAATGGCAATCCATCCCGCCTTTGTCCCAACACAACCCCAACAACATAATCAGAAGCATCCATCATGATCGTGAAAGGTAGAGACCAATACGACAGCTGTAGGACAGGAGCTTGGGTAATGATTTCTTTTAATTGATTGAAGGCATGGAGCACTCTGTGATCTATAATAGAATCGGTATCCTTTCCTAGAAGCTCTATCAATGGTCAGGCAGTTTTAATGAAGTCTTTGATGAATCTTCTATTAAAACCAGCATGCCCCAGAAAATTACTTGACTTGTCTAGTGATGTAGGTGGCTCAAGCTTGGAGATCACCTCCACCTTGGTCAAGTCGACCTCCATGCCTCGCTTGGAGATGGCATGGCCCATCACAATTCCATCGGTCATCATGAAGTGACTCTTCTTCCATGAGAGCATCAAATTGACTTCACAACAATGTTGAAGAACTTGGTCCAAATAGGTCAGACATTGATCAAAATTATTTTTGTAAACCGAGAAATCATCCATGAATACTCAAGAAAACTTCCCAACATGTCTGCAAATATAACTAGCATACAATCTTTGAAATGTAGCAGGGGCGTTACACAACCCAAATGACATATGTCAGACTGAGCAAGTCCCAAATGTACTGGTGAAAGTAGTCTTTTCTTGATCTTCAAGTGTGATAACAACTTAATTATACCTCGAGAATCCATCCAAGAAACAGAAATATTCATTTGTTGCCAACCTTTAGACTATTTGGTCAATGAAAGAAACAGAAAAGGATCCTTCTTGGTGGCTAGGTTCAAGCGTATGTACTCCACACATACGTGGCATGATGTCGGTACTTTGGTCAGAATCTCCTCTCCTTTTTCGTTAATTACAATCGTAATTCCCAATTTCTTTGGAACTGCATGTAATCGACTTACCCTTTTAGAATCTGAGATGGGGTATATGAAACATGCATCGCACCACTTCGTGATTTTTATCATTACAACCTCCCAGAGATTAGGTTCAGAAAACACTGAAACTCAAGGGATGGCCTGATGTTTTCTTCCAAGTAGATGTGGTGCAAGCACAATGAAGGGTTAATCCCATGGAGATCTGATATCTTCCTACCTATCACCTTGTATTTTCTTTCCAGAACCGTAAGCAGATGAGATTCTTGGTTTGTGGTCAGTTATTAATTAATAATGACATGAAAAATGTGTGTCTCACTCGCAAGTAAGGCATACTTCAACGATGATGGTAACTGCTTTAGCTTTAGAGGGGTATGAATCAACTCAGTGGCGACCTTTACAATAGTGGTAGGTGTCGGATTAGTCAACTGGGTATTGTGTACCATGGTTACATTTGGCTCTGAGTTTAATGTCTCATAAAGATCTACAATGAATTCCTCTTGATATGATAGCAATGAATGTATTTCAACCAGCTCGATTTGCACATCATCAGATAACACATCTTCCGGGATCAAAGGGAATTCAATTGTGCTTTCCAGGTGCTCCTCCTTGAAGAGGAATTCGTAGGTTAGAAAATCATCCAAGAATAATGTTGTATCTTTGATCTCTACTATGAAGTCACAATCTTCTTTCTTCTTCTGCCCAATCTTTGTCTTTTCTAATATGGTTTATGCAGGTTTTGGTATTTAAAATGTCTCTATCTAGACCTTATCACCGATTGAGTGAAAGGTGATCTTTCAGATGCTGTAATTGACTATTGCATCGTCGGTTCAAAGGAACAATTATCCCAATATGATCGAGGATTAGAGTAAGTGGATAGATGTGTCCATATCCAAGACAATGAAGTCTATAGGGAACTGCATCCCTTGGATTGTGACAATGACATCCTCTAAAATACTCCTTGGCTTCTTAGCTGAAGTATCTGCAACTGTAGAATCATTTTGGTGGGTTTCAGTAGTCTCAACCTAAATTATTTAAGTAGTGAAGTAGGCATCAGATTAGTTGATGACCCATTGTCAAGAAGTGTTCTCTTAAACTCTTGGTTGAACATATTGCATTGGACAAGAAGTGCTCCCTAATCCTTCTTTTTTCTCAAGAGGTTGTCAATAGCATTAACTATTGCCATTGTTATAATATGTTTCACATCTCGCTCGTGTTGATTTTTATAGCAGCGACACTTCGAAATACATGCCTCTTTCATATCTTTCTTCACAATTGACATGTATTCCATGGCATTCAGAAGTGGCATTTACCGGAAAATATTTTGTAAAATTTCAATCACACCCGGATTAGACGAAGCAGTTTTGATTTTTCTAATTTTTTTGTTGTTTTTATTGCTTCAAGAAATGGCATAAGTACATCATCCTTCAAAAAGTGTTCATCCTAATCATCTTTTACATGCAAATAATCAGAAGGGATACAATCATTTTCCCCAGTGGAAAATCTAACAAAAGGAACATCTGCTTCGTTAGCTCGTAAGGGTTCGTTGCTGGTGCTGGCATCTCCTTGGATGCATCGGCTCGGCCTTGTCCTTTATTGCAGAAATTTGACTTTTGGTTTTCTTCATGTTTTTTATGCATATGGTATTGCTCGTTCTTCTTTCTCAACTCCTTTTCTAGAATTATATGCGGGCCTAGCTGATGAAGATTCTCCATGTGAAGCTTCCTTCTTTCCATTCGTACTTGCAGACGGTTGCAGTTTCCTACTACTCATGATATTTAAAGAGTTTGATAACATAATCAAATTATTCATACATGAATCGTTCAAGGATTAGACATTACCAACTACCTACTCCTTGCATCAGAAATTATTGGCATTGGCCACAACCTGCATTGGGATGATAGTCTTTGCAGGGGTGAGGTCATACAGCTTCTGGCTCATTTATCCCAAGCTCTTCGCCAACTATACCAGGAATGGGATTCATAGAAGTTGCCTTATTCTGCTCAGCGTGCAACACCCGCTGACTCGGATACTAGTATGGAGGCAGTGACCGGTGACTCTGATAAGGATGAGGGGGAAACGATTGATAGATATGTTGAGGAGGGGACTGATACTGATTTTGATGATAAGCACCTAGTTGCTAATGGTATTTCTAGCGATATGCTGGATGTTGGTTCTGGTAGCTTTATCTCCATGGTTGGGCTTATTGCGGAGACTGAGGGTTCTGATTCTGTTGGTAGCCCCTTCTAACCTATTGTGGGTGGTATGGCTAGATTTCCAAGTTTTGACTCTGATTTTGTCCACCAGGACATGTCAGATTCTGATCATTGGCTCATGCCTGTTCACCTCTTGGATTTATCGTGGAGGTGGATAGAAGGGTTCAATAAAAGTCGGGACCTCAGGGGTGATACACAACCATCTACACATGCTTTAGAGATGGTGATCCCTGGTATGGTGCTTGCACGCAGTATATGTGTTTAACGGATAGGGGTAGCCCTTGACTTAACTATACTAATTGATGTGGTGTTGGTTCCTTGGGCTCAGCACGAGTCTCACATGTGCTACCATAGAGTTGCAAGAATTTATGGTGCTCACCGGAAGCTCCAATTGTTTCAAGATCTGATCTAACTTATCCAGTTGCTTGGTCCTTTATTTAATCACATTCAATTTTTCAACATCATGTGATTTTTACTCAATAAATCTATCCTTCCAGAGATGGTTCCCGTTGATGTTGAGATTGGAACTTTCATGTCTCTCTTCTTCATAAGATGCTTCCATATACACTGGCTTGGGAGAAATGTACAGGTTCTTTTGGAAGGCATGGGATGAAGACAAGGTAACTGAACCTTCGACCATCTCCTCAAAAATCTATCACATCGCATCTTTTTCCTTGTTGAAGTGGGACCCTCCATAGTCTGCATCCACCAGCTTCTGAGATTGTTGGTTTAACCCATCGAAATGTTCTGCACTAGATTGGTCTTTGGAACTTCATGGTGGGGGAACTTCTCCTAAAGGTCCTTGAATCTTTCGCATGCCTCATGGATAGGCTCATGGGATATCTGTGAGAAGTTGAAGATAAGTACACACATTTGATTTAGATAACCCAAAGGATAGTACTTGTGAAGGAAGGTAGACTTGAGGGCCTCCTAGGTCATCACTACTTTCTTCGTATGGTCTATCCAGTAGAGTGCCTTATCTTGCAGGTGAACGGTAAAGAAGTCATCTTGACTTCCGCTAACGGAATGTTGGGGATAGTGCATGGCATCGTAGATGTGGTTGAACTGTTGGAGATGGATGTAGGGTTCTTCGTTTGTATTCTCATAGAATGCGGGAAGAAGTGAGAGCAACAACGGATTGAGTATAAAATGATAGTGGATTTTAGGAATTTAAATCCACTTGGTAATTTGCTCGGCTCTAGGGTTGTAGTTTCCTTGAAATTCGGCTTTGGTTGCTCTTTCACCCCATTATCACCTCCGGGGCTTCCTTCCGCTTATCTGTCATCTCCACCATGTTGTTCTTCACCTTCTCCCTGGTTCCCTCTCTCTCTCCTCATATCATTCAGTATATACTGAAATGCAACCTGAGTAAGGGCATGATCTGTCAACTATTGTTAGATTGCTTGAATGGAAGTGAGCAAATGGTTGTTGACCTTGTTCCGATGTACTTGATGTCCCTTGCCCTTTGGTGTCATCTCAAGTTCAGAGTCTGATGAATTGATCTATATATTAGGGTCAAAATTTGAAGTAGGAAATTTACACCGATCAGTCTTAAATTAAGTACCAAATGCGGAGAAGAGTTCGGAATCTAGGTCAATTCTGAATTTTATTAGAGTGGGGGAGGAGAATGGAGACTATTCAATCTCCATCTCTAAAGTGGACAATTCAGGACAAGAGTGGTCATGAGATCTCGGTGAAGCAAGAAGCAAGGAGTCTAGGGAATGATTCGCAAGGTCTAAATCGAGTTCCCTAGAATTGCCTTGAATTATTAGGGATGTCAGCATGTGAGCCTCGAAGTGGGTGTTCACAAGGTCCGAACAAAACCTTCTCGAATGCAATGTCTCAACAACGAAAAGGATTGAGATGATGTGGAGTTGGAGCACAGAATGAAGAAGCAATAAAATAGAAAATAGAAGAAAGGCTCAAACTGAGAAAAAGAAAGAGAAGTATAAAAGAAGTGTGAATAAAAAGCACAAGTGCATAATGTTTTTGATCTTGAACAAGAATGTAACAAAGCAATCAAACCTCAATACAAGGGTGAGTTTACCTACTCAACATAATTAGCTGTGAAGGTTAAGCAATTATCTTATCAATTTTATTTGTTTTTAGTTAATCTTTTCAAATTTAATCCTTAGCGACTATCGCTATAGGCAAGTGATTACTTCCAGACAATTGTATTGTACTTCCTACTTCCTTTTTAACCAATATCTAGTACTTTTTTATGATCTTTGCTATTGGGTCTAGATTCACTACTCATCCCAAGAATAGAGGAGGAAGCTGATAAGAGAAACCACTACTTCGAAATTAAGTCTACAAGCAGACACAGCTCTATTTAGATCCGGAATTATGAGACAGACACCTCCGTGAGGGGATGGTCTATGATCAATACTTCAGACTAGGTCTGCAAGCATGCAAAGACCTACTTGCACACGTACGATAGAAGCGCCAATACTTTGTGAATCCAGTCAATAATAAGGCAATATCCAGGCTGAGATTTGGGCTCTATTCCTTAAGGGATGTGCCTCGCTCTGTCAGGAGAGTACAAGACAACAATGAGGGTATTTCTCACCCAATACAATTAATATCCAATTAATTGATTTTATTTTGGTCAATTCTTCTTTAGCATTCCCTTTTTTTAACTTTTGGTTGTCACCTTTTTTTGGATATTTTTATACAAAGTCCTATTAGTTTTATCAATTCTTTGCTTGACCTATTTACTCAAAATCAAAGGGAGAGAATGGAAAAGCAATGCAAGGTGAAAAAAATGATGTGATGCTCAGTCAGAATGTTCACTTTGTTTCCCAGCTCTCTCCATGCGAGATGCACAACATGATTGAAATTTACACTAATGGAATGTAATGAAGAAATCACCCTAAGATACATGCTTATATTATCATGAAGAACTTGTTCTATTTGACTAATTCTAAACATGAAACTATAGGCACATGAATGATATTAGGGCCATAGACCTAATTAATCAAACATACACTCCTATAATCTATGGACTCAATCAATGAAGAAGTGAAATGAAAAATAAGATGAAAAGCACAAATCACTGGAAATAAATGAAAATAAGAGGGAAAATATGGAGGAATAAAGGTAGAAGGTGAAGAAAATTGATAAAAGCTACGTAGGCCCCAAGTGAACAAAAACTTGGTAAAATAGGACCAAAGGTGAACAAAAACTTAGTAAAATAGGACTGATGAGTTTAAGTGTCCTTGACATGTATTATTACAAATTATGTAAATGAATCACTTTGTCACCAAAAATTTACACTAATTCTATACTAATCTACTTTAAACAATTTATTGTCCTCTTTAGAAGCTCTCTCCCGTCGATGAGTGTAATGTCACCAAACTCCACGTCTCTCGAGGGCCTTGAGCCTCACAAGAAAATAGAGAAAATAGAGTAAAGAGAAAAGCATTAATAGTGTAGCAAATACTGAAAACAAAACTAAGTAAACTACTCTACTCAACCATTGCTCCCCGACAACGATGACATTTCATGGAGCGACAAGGAACAGGATGCCTAACGTCTAGTCTTGGAGGGCTCGAATGTCTGACAAGTTGGATCAGACAATCATTGTGTCGACCACTCTCATGACACTCTGCACCTGAATTAAGCGACTCAATCAACAATATAACCACAATGTATGATAAATCAATGCAAATGTGTGAGTCAAGATATATATTTTAATCTACAAAATATGTGTATAGTGCGCAAGTATGTAGAGTTTTGTACCATGGAGAGCAGATGGGATTAGAGAAAAAAGGAATAATCTACTTAGTTATTTTTTTGTGTTCTTGATTTTTTTCAAATGTTTTTGGGTTTTTAATTATATGATTTTTTTGTATTTTTAATTTTACAAATGTTTTTAATTGATTTTTTTCTTTTAATAATATAAATATAATATCATATAAAAATTATAAATATAGATAATGAATAATTATATATGCATATATAATAAGGATATATAATGTAGGAAATTTGCATTTTTTAAAGTTCAAAACATCAAATAAAGTCAAATTTCACAAAATAAATATTTTTTATGATTTTTAGATTTTTCTTTATTTTTTATGATTTTGCAGAATTTTCTATATTTTTTTATGTATTTTTAATAATGGAAAAACACAATACAATAAAAAATAGAAAATCTTGGAATTGAAATAGGCCTAACAAACATCTAACAATCAGATAGAACCCAAGATTAATTTCTCTGTAAGCTAGACAATGTAAAAAGAGATATTTAAAACACTATTTTTGTATTTTCAGGGAATTTTTATGATTTTTATAAGATTTCCAACATTTTGTATTTTTTAAGGTTTGGTTTTGTAATTTGTTGTGAGTTTTGGGTATATATTATAATACTATAAAATATAGTCAATATATTTTTTGGGGATTTTACGGAAGGTTTAGAAATTTTTATAATTTTTCTAAGCTAAAAAAATGAAATACGTAATGTTTTTAGATTTTTATAAATAGAAAAATAACTTTAATTGCTCCAAGAAAAATGTATGTGATAAAAAAGAGGTCCAGGTTACTAAGATAATTGTCTAAAACTTTTGGGCATGAAATGCTATTTAAAAACACTCAAAATGCACAAAATAATTTAATTCAGGAAATAAAGGACCCAAAGTCAATTTCCAAGAAGTTTAAATTCAATTCATAATAATATATTAAAGTTGAAGACTATTTATGCAAATAATCAAAATATATCGCATTAAATAAGCACTAACATCGATAATTTTGAAAATAAAATAACTTCCACGATCAAAGATGTAAATGTCACAAAGTTTTTAAACTTAATCAATAATATTTGGTACCAAAAAGAAATAAGGAAACTCGTGGGTATCCTTGCAAAATATCTAGGTGCCTCACGTGTATGGGCACGTGAGGTGACCAGGCAAGGGACCTAAGTGCAATATTTAATAGTCCAAGGGTCTGATAATAAATATTATAGAAATATTACACTTGTAAATGAAAGTTCAAATACCAAAAAACAAATGCTCAAAAGGCGGGGGTTTATGATGAAAAATACCCAGTCGCATGCTCATGTGCGGTCCATATTAGATCACTTAGGTGCATTAAATGGTCCACAATGTCTAACACTTCGCCACGATCCATCAGCTGTAATTACACCTAGAGTGTATTCTTCATCCAATGGCGATCAAGGTGTTTGGAAGAACTGATGAAGAACATGATCTCGAGTTGCTTCGATTAGTCAGATCTCGCTCCACAAAGAGCCTTCTGAGTTGTTGAGATCTCTCCATGCTCTAGGGTACTAAATTTGGGGGATTTTGGTTCTTAGATGAAATCAAAAGAGATAAAAGGCATAACTACGCTAAAATTTGAAATGTGAAGGTAAATGGATGAGAAATGGGCCTCACCTCACAAAGGAACAGGTGGGCAGGACATCATGGTTGCGCTTTGCCGGAGATGGATTTGAATCACCTCACAAGCACTTCTCCTCACCTTACAATCGATGGGGGCTCTTCCTGTCATGAATAGAACACTCCTGGGATGGTTCTTAAGGGGTTACTATGTAGTTCAGAGGGATTAAATTTGAAATGAGGCTCAGATAAGGGTATATATAATAGAGGTGAAAGGCTAACATGTAAAGAGGGTTTCACATGGATCGATGAAGCTCGATTGGATCTTAATTCAGGGCATGAATCGTGGATCTCTAATCAATAATTTTCATTCAACATGACAAGACAGATAATGAGTGTATCATGTGGGGAAAATGGCGGAAAATAAAGGTCTGACACAAAACAAAAGTGCATGGGGGCTTGGGGAGAAGAGAGGGGATGTTAATCCCAAGTCAACAGTCACTAGCCTGTGAATGGTCCACATAGGACCACTACAACACAAATAAGAATTCAATAAATTAAATAAACTAGAAATAAAATAATAAATGATTCTATTTCAAATAAACTCAAAACACAATAAATGTTTCTTATTTTAGAAGCTATTTTATGGTTATTTTTATGTATTTTATGACTTTATTAATTACGTGTTAATTTTTACAAGTGTATATATAGGTATAAATACTTATGGTCAACATGTTTTATTTTTAATTTGTATTTTATATTTATTGTATGTACATATTTTATATATTTATAAAATATTTAAATACATGTTTAAATATTTTTATTTTATTATTATGAGCTTATTTATATACTTAAATAAAATGGGTGTATATATTATAGGTATGGTATGCCTATATGATATATTACATTATTTATTTTACTAATTTTTTATTGATTTTATTTTGTGTTTATATTTTTAACATATTTTAAATAATATTCATAAGTATTTATAAATGTAAGAAAGGTAAAATTATAAAGAATAAATAAAATGAATAAAATAATCAAGTATATAATACAGTGGGACACCGGAAAGCAAGCTTTTGTACTTAACTCCATTTTCTGTAAAACCATCTTCATTAAAAAAATAATTTAATTTTAAGAACAATAAAGGTGAATTTGGTTAATTTTGAGTTCATATAGAGGAGGTATTGGTCTTTGAAGTTTGGTTTGTAGCTTTTACATCGGTGTGTAGCAAGTGCATTATGCATTGTTTTTATGTGCAATTATTTTATATTTTTCTATGTATTTTTATGTACAAGATTCATGTTTATCAATTTGTCATTTTACTCCGTATAATGAATAATAAAATAGAGCAAAAATGGCTTTATTGAAGAAGGAGTATGAGGATTTTATGTACAATATTTGACCCTTATCTCCCCCTACTTTATTCATTGTTGACCAAGTCAATATTGACTTAGTCTTGGGGTTTAGGGTAATTCAATATCTTTTATACTTCATTTATTTTTATTTTATTTATTCTTTTATTTTGGATTTAAATACTTATGTGTATATAGTATTTCTAAAGAAATCGTGAATGTTAATTTTTACAAGATAGCTCTATTAACATGTGTTCTGATAAGGATTTAATGCAAAATGAAAGAATAAAGGTAGATGCTAGTTTATTCATCATATATGAAGCTTTCTGTATACCATGATATGCACAAAGACTAGATATCTTCCATGTAGTGATAGTGTTAAACTTTCTTATTGTGGAGATAAAAAACTTGATTGTAGTAATAAAAATATATTCAAAAATACAAGATTTTATAGATAATAATATCAAAGTCATGCCTTCGAGAATAATACTTTAGATTTAGTGATCTCAAAGTCTTATCTAAAGATACCGGAAAAGACTTAAGACTATGTCTTAGTCTAAGGAGATAGAGATCTCCAAGCACAAGGATATTATGAAAGGATAATTAGAAATCCCTTACTAGTTATGTTGATTGTCATGATGTGGTGCTAAATGCTAAAACTAGTAAGATGCAAGGCATTGTAACTACTTTAACAAGATTGAGTATCAGTTGCACAAAATGAACCATTCTCGTTGGATGCGAGCATTGTTACCAGAGGATACACAAGTATGTAAAAGGACTTAGCATAGTCTCTCAGGATAGATTGGCTTGTCAGCTAACCTAGCTATTATGTGGCCTATGATTAGCATATGTGTGTGGGTTTAAAGATTAGCCTGTTAATAGCTCTTTGGGATAGTGGGAGATTATCAGACATGTGAGCCGACATCGAGCGATTAAGCAATAAAAAGTTATTGTGCATCACTCCTTAATCTGAAATAAAGAGTAATAGGATTATGTACTAGGCCATGTTGATATCATACAGTAGTTGGTCCAAAGGTTGTATCATAGATGCTAATGCAAGGTTGAATATCTAAAGAGCTAAATTTAGGACTCAACCACACCATCAAGTGATTATCAAGAAGGCATCTCCAACTTGAGGAGATGATGGCAATCATTACTACAAAGATTGATACCTGACTGACATCTTCGACATAGGTCCTCTACATAGAAAAAGAGGTTCAAAGATGTTGTATGAGTTATGTCAAAGAGTTGACTGTATGAGTTATGTCAAAGAATTGACGTAGCAAGATCGAGATAATTAAGACCTATGTCTTATACTGTCGTGTGTATGCATACATCATCTGATTGGATACAAATGTATTACTATATCTAAATATGTACAATTACAAACCATCAATATGGCCTAAATATGGTCTACACGCTTGATGAATCTCCATTTCATCACCTTTATTATTTCATTTTGGATTTAAATCCCTAGCAAAATGCATGTATATATCACTAATTTGTCAAAATATACACTTTGTAATTTGTACAAGATATTGTATTAAATACCATTTATTTAGTGTATTTAATCCCGAAAATAAAGGAATAAAGGAAGAAAAGAACAATAAATGAAACACCGTAGGTTTTGAGTGACCCTAAACCCCAAGACTCAATCACCATGATGACCTGGTTGACAAGGAATAAAGTAGGGGGAGATACGACAGAAGAACTGTACAAAGATGCACAAAAACCATACATAAAACTCTAATTTTAATTCAACTATAATTGACTTTTGGGACCTATTTTATTTTAGGGATTTTGACCCCATGAACCCTATAAACTTTATCAATTACCTCTATGACCTTTTGCACAACGTAATTACCCCCATCGACCTTGTAAATTACCCAGAGAACCCCCACGAGCTTCAAACAGATTAACTGTAGGGTTCATGGGGTAATGTTTAGCAAGTTTACAGGGTTGAGTGAGGAATATCGATGTTTCAAAGGTCGTAGAGGTAATCTAAAAACTTTATAGGGTTCATGGGGGTAAAAATCCCTTTATTTTATTACTTTTACACTTCAAATAATAATATCTTCAACATGAAAGTTGAAGATAAAAATATATAGAAAAATATAAAATTTATTTCACATAAAAATAACGCATATTGTACTTTCTACTCTCATAATAAAAATCCAAAATCCAAACTTCCCTTACCTGTATCTCCACCATATGAACTCAAAATTAATGAAAACACCTATATGTATATAAGTTTTTATTAGCTATTTAGTGAAGGTTGTTTCATTTAATTTGGAGTTAAGATGCAAAAGTTAGGTTTTGGACTCCAATTATACATTATACCTGAATAAAATATTCACTTTTATTTATTCCTTACATTCTTTAATATTATAAACTTTTATAATTTTGTAAATATTATTCAAAACACATTTCCAAAATTAAAATGAAATAAAATCATTAGAATAAAATAAAAAATAATACATTTAAAATACATAGATGAATTACCTATACATACATCTATAGAATAAATACATCTATTTAATTAAGTATACAAATGACCTTTGAAAATACAAGAAAATAATATTTATGTGCACTTAAATAAAGTATAAATATATAAACTATGTGTACAAATTTATAAAATTTAAAATACAAAGTAAAAATAAAATATACAATATATAGGTAAATATACCTATGATTATACATGTAAATATAAACCTATAATAAAATACCTAAAATAAATAAATAAATAAAATATGTATAAAATACTACATAAAATTATGAATCTTTTTTACTTTATAATAAAAATTCGTTTAATATTTTTTACCGAATTTACAAATGAATTTTGACAATATTTTTCAAGTTTGGTCTACGTGGACCAACCAAGGCCTTCCGTTCATTGACCTAGGGTCAACTGTACAACCTTCTCTACAGCCCTTATCAGAATTGTGTCGCCCTATTCTTCTCCATTTTCTTGGGCATGATTCGAGGCTAAAAAAGACTCCATTTTTTTGAGGAATCATGTTTGACATGATCACCCATCTCGCCATGGCATTAAATAAATTGCACGATAACTCCATCTTGAGCAAACTTGTGACCAAACTCACCTACCACCGTCTCTATAAATCTGCCTCCTCTGCCCCTTTGTCGTGTTGATCCTTCTCTCTCGAGTTTTAGCCCCTCAAATCTAGTCTATCAGCTCCTCCTTGGTGATAGCAAGCGACCACCATCCATCAATTTGCAGTGAGGAGGACAAAGGAGGAGGTGATTTGAGTACCTCCGGTGAAGCTCCGCCATGAGATTTCGCCTCCTTAGTTCTATCAAAGTCAAGGCCCCCATTCCTGCTATCCTTAGGTGATTCCATAGCGTAGATTTCAATTTTACATTTAGATTTTAGTTTAGGTTAGTAGATTTCGGTAAAATCTGATTTGTGCATGGACCTGGATTTTCATTCCAGACCTATTTATCTGTTTCTTAACTGTGAATCGACTCGCTTTTCACCTCATCACTTTCCTCGTTGACTTCTGCGCACCAATGACCCATTTCCCCCTAAATCCTGCACGGATTCGATGATTCAAAGCTCTATCCTCCATATTCATCAGAGTTGCACCCACACCATCATCCATGCAACTTCCAGTTGTAGTTTTTGGGCTAAAGTGTCCGCCTCGAGCCACCAAAGCATTATGTAAAGGAATAAAGCCTCGCAGAGCATCTGAAGCAACAATCAATGCCATCTTTAGAGCTCCAGGTCACCTAGAGCTCTCTTGACTCGCTAGATATCTATCGATGAGATCTGGAACATTCGAGGCAACCTGTCGCTCGGGAGGAGTGTTAGAAGTCTAAAGGACCCTTCTGCATGAAGAACGGAGCTCAGACGTTGCTGGAATCATCGATAGACGCTTGCATGGTGACATGGTGTTCTCCCAGCTATTGTTGGATCAAGAAGGTTGGCCTAGATTTAATATGGGAAATAGAATTAATTCGAAGCAGTGTGCGCTCTCCTCCATTGGATCCATCTTAAGTGAGCTGACATGGCTCATTAAGAGTCATCGCTCCCGTTGATATTGTATATTTCACTTTGGCCCCTCCACAATTTTGTAATTAATAAATAACCTTGTAAATATTTTATTATGTTCAAAAAGTAGTGGACAAATTACATGTATACCATTGAACTATTTTAAAATTACAGTTTAATCCCTAGTCACATCACCTCACATGGCGGCCCACGAGGGGTATTACATGTAAACTGTCCAGAGTTTTATAATTATACTTCAGTATTTAAAATTTCAATCTCATTTTTAAACTTTTGGGTATATTATGCCCCCTGCCTTTTATTTTAATTGCAAGAATACCCCTGCTAGTTCAACTAATTTTTGTGTATGTTTTCTATTTTCTAAAAATATCATACGTGCTCCAAAAATTATAAACAAAATTGGATAATGTGTCCGATGTAGTTTTCTTTCACACGCTAATTTTTATTTTACATTCCATGCATTTTCCTATTTATTAAAAATCAAAAGGTGCACATTTACTTTATCTTTGCGTCAAAAAATCCAAAAACTTATTAAACAATCTTTGAAAATTCAAAAAAATTATTAATTATATACTATATTTTATACATCCATATAAAAAAATCCTAAAAATAGAAAAAGAAAATCATACAAATTTAAAAGCTCTGAAATCCTTATAAAAATATGAAAAAAATAAAAAAACTCCAAAAATAATAATTTCTGCTTTATATTTCTAGTTATACATATTACTACATATTAAAATTAGTTTTGAGAAATTTGACCTTATTTATTATTTTTAAAACTCAAAACAAGGCGACCTATTTAAAAAGTCTCTGATTTTGTATATTTTAGACTTTAAAAATAAGTAAATTAAGCAAAAATCCCTATAAAATCACAAAACATTAGCAGAATATTAAAAACACAAAATTATTTTATTTAAGAAATTTTGATTATTTCTACACCTATTTATAAATATAATATTATATATTATATTATCATCTTATATATATAGTTTATATTTATTTTAATTATTATAAATACCTTAAATACTTCAAAACCCATTAAAAAATAAAAAAAAAGATCGTTCTTATTTATATTTTCTGATCTTGTATATATTTATTATATATTTTACATTTCGTACTCCTAATTTTCTACATATTATATATAATTATATATTTTCTTATATTATATATTTAAAAAAGAAACTAAAAAAATAGAAAATTATAAAATAAAATAAAAATAAAAATAAAAAATAAGAAAAAATATAAATAAAAAAGAATTATTTTATTTATTTAAAAATCAACAAAAACATTAATTGATTAATTGAGTGAATATTGTACAAATACACCTCATTATTTATTCATTATTTATCTATAAATAATAATATACCTGCTACACTGACTTGTCTCTAATGTTCGACACCCTACTCTACTTGTCTCTATAAACATTTGTTTGTAGGGTTATAAAAATTTTTATTCACACCTTAGTTTGCATTGCTTCATGATTTTGCATGGGTTAATTGTTGAAATTAGTCGAGACTCTTAGTGGAAGTCACTTCAGCGACTGTGGTCTGCCTTGTGACACCACATGTTTCTCTCTCTTCTAGGTCTTGGCCTTTTCAAATGGTGCCATCGCCGGGGACCAATAGAGTGTAGCATTTTATTGTAGATATTTGTACATTATTTTGCCTCTTTATATCTCTTTTATATTTGATAATTAGGTTGGCTATTCTAATCCATATATCTTTGTTAATCATTCTTGCGAGGGATCGTATGGAGACGACTGCTTCTTAGGAGGAGGACGTACATGAACCGTGCTTGGATTGGCCTTTTCTGCATAGGCCAATTGGAGAGGGCAAAAGGGGACAAAGAGAATGGGAGGAAGAGCAGTTTAGCATAGCTTTTATTTTCATTTTGTAAGGGAGAGATTTTCTCTTATTTTTGTAAATTAAATTGTAATAATTTGGATACTGCCACACCTAGCTAGGTCTAGTGCCCTGGTGTTTGTTCACTTGAGGGCCTCGTCGTTACTTTTTGTGTTTTGTCACCTTTCTTTTACTTTGTTTCACTTGTTTTGAGCTTTCCTCCTTTGTTTTGTTTATGTGATTGAGCTCCTAGATCAAGGATTTGCTTGACTTGGTAAATTAGGTCCAAACACCTAATAGAAGCATGTGTCAATAGTCTTACACATTTGGACTTAGTCAAAAATTAATTGATAATTAATCAAACTTGGATCCGCACGTTGCGAGAACTCCATACAATGCTTGCAGGACCCGTTGTGGCGGGCACCGAGGAGTATCCAAGACCAGACATTTGGAGATATTTTTAAGAAATTAGCATGGGTTCTTCTCAATAATAGAAATTACTATTTAGGGCACTTTATCTCTTTGCATATCGTGCATGTAGTATAGGTTTATATATTTTATTTTGCATCCCGCATGGAGAGAGTTTAGAAGTACTGTAAGTAGTTCTAACTTTGCATGCATCATTACTCACTAAGGTGAGATTTCCATTTTAGTGACAATTTACATTGCTTTTCTGCATTCTCCCTTTATTTTTTCACATATTAGGATTCAAAGAAAATGCAAAAACAAATGTTAGGCGGCCTACTCTGAAAAAATATTCAAAAAATCAAAATCCAAAACTAAAACAAGGGAACTGCTAATAACACTTTGACCTTAAGAAAAATCATAATGAACACCATTGTTTGGGGTTCATAAAGTCCTCATTGTTTTCAGGTACCTTCAAGACCGAGTGAGGCATGACCCCCTAAGGATTAGATCCCAAAACCCGATCTATGGTTGCCTTGATCATCACCTGGGTTGGTAAAGTATTGCTGCTTCTATCATACACGGGCAAGTAGGGCCTTGTAGACGATGGTGTTCCCACCTTTTGTGGAACATCCTACTTTGTCTGAAGTATTGAGCATAGGCCACCCCTCACGGGGGCGTCTATTTCATTGTACTACGGTCGAGTACCTTGCTTGTGAGGGATGTATTAGTTTCACCGATCAGCTTCCTTTCTCTATTTCTTTGGTTGTGTAGCCGCTCGGGGACGAGATCAAGGAACTCAAAGAGTGTAGATCACATGTTACAAAGGAGGTGGAACAAGTACAGGGAGCTTTCTTGGTAGCACACACTCCTATAGTGATAACGCTCATAAGGACTTGCTATAAGATCTTGCCTGCAAAAAAAATAAAATTGAAAAGATAAAAATAGCCAAACTCTTATGGATTCATCTGTCTTGAGTTGGTAACCCACAATTGTTTGGTGTTTGTTTGATTTTATTTAAGTTAAAAGATCAGTCACGCACACTTTGTGTCATTTTTCTTTCCTCTATTTTATCTCCCACCACCCCTCACTTTAAGCCTTCTACTATTTTGCACCTAATTTATTCCTTGTTTGACACTGTATATTTCATCCATTCTCGATCTCTCTTTTTATCTTCGTGATGATGACTCATGGATGGCTTAGTCGGGACTCCGTCGACAAGAACATTGATTCCATGCATTCTCCTAATCCAATAATTCGAGGCGATTCCCGAGAACCTAGTTTAGACTCCACAAACCGATCTCCAAACTCTCAGCCTTCTTCAATAATCCGAGAACACTCTTGTCCCGGACTCTGCACATTTTGGATGGCAATTGATTTCACTCATTACACCATATCATCCTTAATGAAATTCAGTGTTGACCTTAACACATAACGATTCACTACATCTGGTGCTTCTATTCAGAGTGATCGGGACATCATTCCATGTCAGATCATGAGCCTGATCTGGAGCCAGAAATTCTCTCAGACTCAGACTCAAAAAAAGATACAGAGATGACTCCCACATGTGAAGGGAAGGGACACCAGCATCCTCCGCAGTTAGAGTAGGTCCAGCCAGACTAGAATGTCGTGAATGCTCAACTTCTCACCTCCATCCAAGCGATACAACAACAGCTCACAGACCATGGATTGGCCCAGGTCGCCGTCTAATACATGCGTAATGATTTGAGAATAAGAAGTGATAACCCAGGAGGAGGAGGAGAAGAAGAAAGAGCAGGTGGATGCCATGCAGGCCCAACTGATGAAGTTCGAGCAAAGAGGACCAAGTCCACACTCAAGGAGATGTACAACCCTGGAGCAGGACATATGACCGAGTGGATCCAAATCCCTACTGTCCATGAACATTTCAACTTGAAGGCTCAGCTTTGGCGCTTCTACCAAGCTTCTGTGGAAAAGAGAACGAGAAACCTTATATCCATCTGTAGCTAACATACCGTTCGACGTATTAAAAATGATGGTGTTTTCATTCAACCTTCAAAAATAAGGCGCTTCATTGGGTCAACCACTTGGGGGAAGTCATCACCGCTTAGGAAGAACTGAAGTTAGAATTTCTACACAAGTACTACCCTCTTGGGCGGTTAAATCAGATGTATGCCTGCATAGCTAACTTCACCCAAACTACCTACAAATCCATTCATGACGCTTGGGAGAGGTTCACCGATTTACAGGAGAAATGTCCCCATCACGATATTCCCTGAACCAGCCTGGTCCAACATTTCTTTGGGGGACTGACAATTGAGAGTCAGAAGCTCATGGATGCCACTTGTGGCGGCTTGCATTTCAACAAGGATGAGGATGTCGTCTTGCACATTTTTAAGAAAATGGCCGAAGGAGAGGCCGCCTTCTCGTCGTTCCACACATATCAGCACCAGTCCCACAATCTCCAGAAGCCAGTACACATGGCATCTTCTCAGGAGACGGACAGGGACGAGAGCTCCAAATCGAGCAACATAAGGAGCCACCAGTCCAAGGTGGATATCATATAGAAATGATTACAGGACCTAGAGAAATTATCTGTGATCGAACAGAGGACACAACATCTGGACAAGATTACCAAGCAGTTGGAGCTGCTGGTTAGTACGATCAACTCATGCAATTCTATGATTGCATCAGCTTCGACTCCTGTTGAGATAAAGGAACCCTCGTCTCCTCGGCCTCCTCATCAAAGTCCCTCACATCTAGTGGTTCAGCACGTTTACTACGTGTAGTCCCCCGAGCCTACATCACCTCAGCTGCCGCAACATCAGCCTGTCATCTACCTGCCTGAGATCCAGATCTTACCAGATCAATGCTCTCCACCACATCTCCTTCAAGAGGTGAATGGCATGTGGAACAACGATGCACAACTGGCCCGTCCTAGCGGACAACAGAGTCGGCAGTAAGGAAATCTCTAGTTCCCTCAACATTAAGGGCAGTGATTTGTCTAGAATCAACCTTAGAACCACTAGCTGTTTATGCCTTATCAAGGCAATTGGAGACAGAACCAATACCAACAACCGCAATACTTTCAATACCAACAGTATCAATTGTACCTTGTTGTTCCATATCAGAACCAACCCCCTCAGCACCAGCAGAAATACAATCCTTCTCCATAGTACCATCAACAGTATTCCCACTCACAGCCTTCGCACCGTTCCCAGTATCAGCGTGGGCAGCATAGTGAACGATTCGAGATTGATCATGTGAACCCTACCTTGAATTTCCTGAATCAGCTAGTGAAAAGCCTAGCTGATATGAGCCAGAAGCTCGATGACCACATCATTGCCAAAACTGCCATTCCGGCATAGGTCTAAGGATGAAAGAGCAGGTAGTCTTTGATGTTCTTTTTGGTATAACAGAGTCTGACGTGCATGATTTGTTTTTATCTAATGTTGTCACTCTCAAAGCGGTAGGACCTTGCAGTAAACTGCCACCATGAAGGGGAAAAATAAAGCTTCACCAGGAGAGTCATCATCATCTTCTACATTAGTCGATCCAACATCCAGGCTGGGTGAGGAAGAAGAGGAGTAGAAGTGCCAGATTCAAAAGGCCAAAAAAATTAACAAAATCAAAAATACAAAAAGATAGCACTAGCACCAATAGCCGAAGCACCACCGTGCCAGCCACCGAGGAGACCACACCTATAGCCACCCCGATGACAGTCGATAGAGCCTCGCTTGTAGATTTTGGATACCCTCCTTTCTTTGATGACCCTTCTCATTTCAGTCATCCATTTGTACACCCTGTTGTGGGCATAGATTTTGATGTAAATAAGAACACTATTCCTACTTTTGCTTTTGGTTCTGTAAATATTCCATTCCCAGACGCTTTGAGATAATCCCAAAAAATAAAAATTTGATAAATGCCTTCTCTGACCCTAATGTGTTTGAAATTATCTAGAATCTTGTGCTTGAAATGGCCATGCTCAAAGCCATTAAGTACAAGTCAAACATCAAGAAAGGTTGAAAGAAGCATGTAGAAGAGACAACCTTGAAGAGCTCGTGAAAGAAATGTGAAGCATATTTTATCTACGACGATTATAAACGCAATCAGCAATCTATCGAAAAAAAGAAGGATATGGGAGCCCCTCTAGTCAAATGTCAGATGTTCGACCAGGAGTTCGATCGAACACTCCTATACAGTGAATTGTCAATAAACCTAATGCCTACTTCACTACTCAAAGAATTGGGGTTGGGACCGTGATGAATCCATGATTTATTAACTTTTTTGTCACATTTTGTCTTAAAACCCTTAACAAATACATGTAAATATCCATTAATTCCCATCTTTTATTTAAATTCCATTCATAAATAAAAATGCACTTTAAAGACATGTAAATAAATAAAAAGATAAAAAATAAAGAAATGAAAAGATGGCAGATTGTAAATATGTATATATATGTACAATATGACTTATAAATATAAATATAACTGCAAGGTATATTTATATAATCTAACCCCTGAGACCAAGTCAGCATGGATTGGTCGACAAACTAATAAGTAGGGGGAGATAAAAGAAAACCATAAAAATAAATTAAGACACACTTCCACACTTTTCGCTATTTAACAAATAAATACCAAAACTTTATTGATTTTTAATTAATTCATATGTACATAATTTTTACCAAACTCTTTTCCTAATTATTTCTAAAAATGGATATAAAAATATAAAAATAAGTTAAAAATATTCTTCTGTATATATGCCAAGAAATCCTACTTTTAAATTGTCAAATTCTCAACTTCCGAACCTCATAACTTCTTCATACGAATGCCAATTTCATTCTACTCACCTTTAAAGTTCTTAAAATAATATTCTCTAATTAATAGAGGTGGTTTCATTAAATTGGGAGTCCGTTTGCAAAAAGTCAGTTTTGGGACCTAATGACAATAGGGTTTCTGGGGTATTTATTTTATTTAGAACACATTATTTATAATTTCATTAATTTTATAATTTCTAATTATTTTCATGATATTGTATTTTCATTATAATTTATTTCAGAATTTTTAGAGCTTATTTATTATTTTAATAAAATCTAAAACCCTAATTTATAGATAAAATTGAAATGTATAATTTATACCCGTATTTATTAATATATGTAAACTAATTTATTAAAATCCATTAAAATTCTCATAGACTTTATGTATTACCCTAATAATTAAGAAAATACAAAATTAATGTTTAATTATTTATTTATTGAATTAAAAATCTACAATCTATTTATTAAGTATTATATGTACCTATTTATTAATATAATATTTATGTTTCATATAATAACTATTATTTATAAAAAGTAATTATTCTATAATTTAGATAATTTAATTATTTACATTTCTTGTTTTATACCTATTTAAAATAACACTATTTACTATTTATTATATAATTTATAAGTTATTTATGCATCTGGCCAACCAGGTGCTGTCACGTGTCAGCACCTGATGCTTCTTCCCCAAGATGACGGTATTGCTTCTGTTCTAACCGGCCATGTTCACCAAATTTTCCCACGCGCCCTATAACCTCTTCATGTGATCCAATCCCTTGATTGTCTTCTCCTAACAACCAACTTATTCGGCCACCCTTGGATTAACCTTGAAGCCCAAGTAATCTCTCTATAAATACCCCTAAAGTTGGCGGATTCTAACTAACTTTTTCTTAACCACCTGAACTCCAGATCTAGTGGCCAACCTCCTAACTTCCTAGCCTTGCTCCACCCGCTCTGGAGGTGACAGCTCCGCCCAAGGGGACCCGCGTGAAAGGAGGATCATCGGGGAGAAGTTCCAAGGTGTCAACCTAGCCTTGCATCGCTGCCGTGTGCGCATAGAGCTCCGGGAAGCCGACCCGTCGAGCGACGATCAGTAGTGGTTCTACACCCTGCAACTCACAGGTATTCATCCATCTCTAGCCATTCTATTTCTCGATCCTCGTGCCACGATTAGCGTGGATAATTAGGTCATTAGGATGCTTAATCATTCATCTTCGCCATTACCATTCATGCATATTTCATCTATTCTGGAAACACCTTTTGACCTTGCATTTCAATATGAATGGTGGCCTATTCGTGAGAGAATCGAGCACCTATATCCTCTTTGCAGGTTCATCTTGCATCTGGAGCAATCTCAAGCCAATTGGAGTCTTCAATCTTCACGCAAATCATCATCAAAGAAGGAGCAACAAACTTAGCTCCAGGAACAGAGCAGCGTGACTGTCATTTTCATCAGTCATTCTTCTACCGTTGTCTATCATCTTCGACTCATCACTGCCGTGGGCGAGCTCGAGGGGTTGAGGAGCAACCCCTCTGGCCCAGCCAGAGGCCCAAGTGACGCAGCTATCGCCGGAAATAAATCGGGAAGGAGGCACCCTCATCAACCGCTCAATCGCTTAAAGAACAGCCCAAGAACAACCGGAATACAGTTCGTCGACACGTGGCATGAACCAACGCTCGAGATCAATCTCCATGTTATAATCCTGGCCGTTCAATCAGAAATGGTGTGACATTTGCATACTAATCCAAAAAGACTTCCAGAAGTTTCAGAGCGCCTCCAGAGTTTCCAGAAATTGCAAAGGTCCCTGCGTGGGGACCTAATTGCAATAACTTCATATTTTCTTTACATTTCAGCCCCTGGCGTGGACCAAAGTGCAAAACTTTAATTTCTTGTTTTTACATTTCTACTCGTGTGTTGTAGGGGGACTTTGGACGCTTTTTCGACACTATTTTTCCTAGATCTTTTTAGGGTAGTTACACAACTACCCTAGCAAGGTTTTTCAGTATTTGCTGTGTGTTTTAGTCGCTTTTCGACGTGTTTTGATTTTCGAATTTCGACTCCGTTTTGATTTGTTTTTGGAGTCTTCTTCGAGCTCGTTGCTCGCTCGATTTACCTACTATATAGTATCACCTATAATTCATCTATTTCTCATATATTATATTGTACGTAAATTGTTTGAAAAATATCACTTTGAAAAATTAAATAAAAATTGAAAAGTATAAAACCAAATAAAAACTTGAAATCCAACTTGTTTCGAAAAGATAAAAAAAAATCATAAATATACACTTTTCACTCAAAAATCAAGATATCTCTATTCTGCCCCCTTGTGTTCGACCCAGGCACACTTACCTGGCTAAATAAATAAGTGTAAGGTTTAAAATAGGAGAGAATCCAATTTACCTTCTTTTTTATCTATCTCTCTCATCTATTTTAAAACGAAATTTGTTTGACTAAGTTCGGGATTCGGTTCCGAGCAATTTTCTACACCGACACTTTTCTTATCGCTCACGAAACCCGAGCTTTATCAAAATGGTGTCGTTGACAGGGAGGCGTTAAAGTTATTTTGATTTTTGACATTTTCTTGCAATTTTTTTTACGATTTCTAATTTTTTTCGTTTTTTGTTCGATTTTTGATTTACGGTTTTTACTTCGATTTTACGGTTTTATCATGTTTCTTTTAACAATCTTATTACGGTTTTTTTGTGTGTTTTTTCTAGTAGTTTCCTAACAAATTCTTGCAAGGCCTGTAGGTTCAGCCAGCTTTTTTTAAAGCCGTAAAACAGTTGAAAGTGCAGAGACAGAGGTTCTCAGTTGCAGCGGGCAAGAATAGTTAGGGTTTGTTTATATATTCTTTTATTCTTGTAAAAAAAGAAAAAGAAAAGGGGGCACTTGCCCGTGTTTTTATTTTAGTAGAAAGGCCCCCCCTAAGGGTATCCCGACGTGTACCTTCCCTCCCATTTTTCTTTCGAGGTCTAATTCACCGAGTACCATGTATTCGGGGGATCAGGGTACCCACCACAGTTTTCTCGCATCGACGGTTTTTCTGCAGCTTTTTTCTCGAGGCTAGGTGCTTGTGTAGGATTTTTTTGTTTTCCTATCTGATTGCGCCTTCGTAGTTAGTCTTAGGACTCGCCACCTAGGTGTATGATTTTAGGGCATTTATAAAACAATAAAGACAATCGGTAGACGTTTGTCTGAAAAACCCCAAAAAAATTATAAAACCCCAAAAATAAAATCAGGACTGCTAACCTATCTGATATAAAATAAACCTAAAGATTCAGTTGATTTTGGAGAGTAATCCCCGCACATTTTTCTCAGAGTGTGCGAGTAAGAGACGACCCGTAAGGATAGAGCCAAAAACCCGTATTTCTCACGAAATACTACTTAGTCTATGCACCTAATCACTGCTTTTCAGTGGGTACGCTCGGGTAGCCGGAAACGATCTGGGTTTACTTAGCAGAGTGGGGGGTTTAGAGGACACCGCGTACGGCTCCGTCCTCAAGTAACACGGGTAGATGGACACGGTCCGTACTTACTCCCATACTGGCTGAGAGCAAGTGGTTTTCTGTAAAGACTCGGGCTAGTGTTTCGAGGAAAACATCGGGCACCTATCAGCTCGCGTAACTGATATTATATTTGTTTGATAATACAACCCTAAAACTGATAAGATAAAAGACCGAACTCTTACGGTCATCATCGGGTTGTGTTGGTGAAAACGGGGTTTGCTTTGTGTTTGTTTGTAGGGTGTGAGTTACCGCGGCTTTACGTATTTTCCCATCTTTCTTGAATCGCAAATCATGCTCTCCCGATCATTCTCTTAACATCGAAGATGATGACTCGACGGCTTTTCTGCTCAGACTCCGTGAGCTCTCGACCGTCCACCGTCTGTTGTACATCTTCACAAGCTCGAGATGACCCTCTTCCCGAGTTTGTCCCATCTGATCTCGAGGAGAGTCAGATCCAGACTCCCTCACCTCTTGGCCAGTTTATTGAGGCAGATCCTTGTCTCAATACATCATCGATATCTCCAGCAGAATTTTTGCTGAATTCTTACGAGACTTTTTCTTTCACAACAGATCTAAGACACATGGCTTGTGGTAAAGGACCAGCAGAGGAGAGGCCACCTGTAGAGGAGCATCATGACGGAAGACCAGATCCAGCCGCAGATATAACAACAGGGATTCTTGAGACTTTAAAAGATGAATTTATAGATCCAAGAACAATTTAGAACTCAGAACGAGTTGCGAGCTGAGATAGCCGCGTTGCGAGCAGGGTCCGGGAACCCTTTACCGCCTCCAATGGTTCCCGCCACTTTGCGAGATGAATATGACCCGGGCGCAAGAACGCTCCATCATTGGATTCGGCTACCGCCGAATCAAGGGGCATACGAATTGAGGTCGTCCTTCATCTCATTACTTCCCATGTTCCACGGGAATGCTACAGAGGAGCCATTTACCTTTTTGCAGCAGTTCGAGATGATTTGTGGTACGGATAGTTATCCAGGAGTTATGCAGGAGGTTGTTCGCCTCAAAACCTCTCGCTTCGCCTTAGCCGATAAGGCACTTTACTGGTTGAGCCACATGGGAAGGGGAGTTTCTACATGGGACGATCTGAAGTCCACATTCATGCGTAAGTATTTTCCTCTGGGGAGGATGAACATGATGGGGAGTCAGATCTCCAATTTTACGTAGCTTCCGAATGAATCTTTCCATGAGGCATGGGATAGATTCAAAGATCTTATGGAGAGATGCCCGCATCATGAGATACCGATGAAGGTGCTAGTACATAACTTTTTTGGAGGACTCCAGCCAGATATTTAGGGTCTAGTGAGTGTCGTATGTGGCGGCAGCTATTTGAATAAGGATGCCGAGTTAGTCTAGTCCATCTTCAAAGGGATGGCAGAGAACTCAAGAGTCGTCGACTCTACTCGGGCATTTCAGAAATCCCTCAACCACCACATCACCGAGAACATCATAAGGTGGCTAATATCTCAGTGTCTGAATCCAACACCAATATGGGCTTCATTAGCGAGAAATTAACACTGATGGATGTGATTCAGAAATAAGTTCAGGACTTACAGTCATTGCGAGAGTTAGAGAAACTCGCATCTCTGCCTCAGAAGCTGAGTGATCTCACGAAGAAGGTTTCAGAGATCCAACATGAGTACCAGCAGGACCAATCTTCTTCGATAGCACAACTTGCATGAAGGACCTTACCCGCTCCACCCACCCGACAGATTCATTTTGCACAGAGCGAGCCCGAGACTCCACAGATTGATTAGCATGAGAATCAGTCTCATGCAATTCTCGGCCGGATCACCTATGCTGCAGACATGGATGTTGAGCCTCAAGCCACTCTAGAGATCAACGGGATTTGGTATACTCCGATTCAGCATCCGAGTGTACATCTTCATCAGCATCAGTAGTATAGCCAACCACTACTGCAGCATGGACACCCACACTTCCAACACCGACAGAATATAACGCAGCAGCCGTCTCACCAGCATGCTTATCAGAGATCGCATTCTTATCAGTACCTTGCTAACCATTCACAGTCATATCACTATCAGCAGCAGCTGCAGTCTTCCTTTACGTCACAGAGATCCTCCCAGCCTTCCACCTCACAGCCATACACGCCAAGGAAGGAGAGAGTAGAAAGTCAGGGCCACCACACCGAACCTGAGATGTCTTCACAGGCCTAGGATTTAAATCAAATCATGGATATACTGAGTACGCACCAAATTGCGCATAAGACAGAGATGGAGCAGGTTAACCGTCGTCTAGATGAGTTAACCACACCGAAGACCACTCTCCCAACCCAGCCTCAGATGAATCCGAACAATAAGAGGAGGCATCCAAATCAGGTAGACAATACTACAGGTATGATCTCTTTTCCTTAATTTTTATCAAACTTCATTCGTCTCAGGAGCGGTAGATCACCACGAGCACCTGCTGGTGTAGAGGAGAGGGCACTTGATGAGGAGCAGGAACAAATCCATGACCAACCAGATTTTGATGCTGAGGAGGAGAACCAACACAATGATGAGGACCACCTTGAAGATCAGAGAGAAGGGAGCAATGCCGAAACAGTTGACATGGACACCGGCGAGTCAGACGATGATATCACGCCAGACCATGCAGATACTCCCAATAAAAATATGTCTTCTCCTGTTTTAGAGAGTTTTGTACATAATTCTGAAACTCTCGATGTACAAGCTGATTCCAAAAGTAATAAAAAGTTTGATTTTCTCATTCCTGATATTGTTCCTTTTCCCAATGCTTTGTTTGGAAAAGGAAAGAAAAATAACAAAAAGATTGTTGTGACTCCAGAGAATGAAAGATTATTAAAAGATCACATCATTTTGAAGATCCCACTTCACGATTCCTTGAAAAATTGATGTACCATGCGTAGGAAAAAGAGATCACGTATAGAGAAACATGTTTTGTCCAAGGCTACATCCTGTGCTATTCAGAATAAGTTGCCAAAGAAGAAGGATTCAGGAGAGCATTATGTCAGATGCGAGATCGCAAAGGCTGAATTCGATCGCATTCTATTATATAACAGTTCCTCGATCAATTTGATACCATCTTCCTTACTCGACAAGCTCGAGTTAGGTCCTTTTTACAAATCCCGTGCGATCCTTCAGTTTGCTGATAGATATGTAAAGAGACCTAGGGGCATATTAAGGAACGTTATCGTAACCGTGCAGGGTTTGCAATTCCCAGTGGACTTTACGGTCCTGGACATGGATTGCCCTACACAGTTACACCTTACCCCGATTATCCTTGGGAGGCCTTTCTTAGAGACCGCGAAGGCTATCATCGATTATGATACAGAGAAGGTATCTTTTCGCGCTGAGGGCGAGAAGGTACATATAGAGATGGCGAGAGATTCAAACACATCCAGTGATGCATCTTCCGATTTCTTGAGTTCTTTAGCCACCTGCGATTACATGGATGAGGTTCATCTTGATGACCTCGGAAGATATCATGTAGAGACCCAAGATTGCTTAATAGAGGATCGGTCTGAGACCACAGTTGGCAGTTCTTCAGAAGGTACCTTATATTTTTGTATGGATGAAGAGAAGCAGAGGGATCAGACTTCTGAGGAGTTTATTGCAGATCTTTTAGATTCAAAGTCTTTGCACAATTTCTCCACTTCAGATGATCTAGAGATCAAGCTCCATTTAGCTGAATTGTTTTCATCTAGTCATTCTGAGGATGAGCATAGTAGCGAGTCGGATGATGTTTTAAACATCTTCTATAGTCCGACTCTAGAGCATATTGAGATGGTGGATAACCAGATTGCAGACAAATCCACAACCGATACACATCCCAATACACATAAAGATGAGGTTTCAGTAGAGCCAGAATCTACCTTACCAGAACTGAAGTTGTTGCCACTGAATATGAAGTATGCTTTCCTTGCAGGTCCACATCGACAGTTTCCGGTCATTATCAATTCATCTTTGACCGAAGAACAAGAATCTCGTCTGATGGAGCTTCTTGAAAGAAACCGCAAGGCTATTGGGTGGAATGTATCCGATCTCCGCAGGATCAATCCTACTTTGTGTTCTCATCATATATATTTCGATCATGACAACAAACCTTCCAGAGAATTTCAACGTAGGCTTTATCCATTTTTATGAGAGTTTGTCAAGAAAGACATTTAGAAATGGTGTGACGCAGGATTCATTTATCCCATCTCCAACTCTGAATGAGTTAGCCCATTACATGTTGTCCCGAGGAAGTCAGGAATTCAGATGATTAAGAATGAGATTGGAGAGGAGATTCCAAAGAGAGTAACCACGTCATGGCGAGTATGCATTGATTACAGGAAATTGAACGTCGTGACGAAGAAGGACCATTTTCCTTTGCCTTTTATAGACCAGGTCATCGAAAGGTTATCAGGGAAGGAATACTTCTGTTTCCTTGATGGTTACTCCGGATACAACCAGGTAACCATTGCTCCTGAAGAGCAGGAGAAAACAACCTTTAAATGTCTGTTTAGCACGTATGCCTTTAGAAGGATGCCCTTTAGATTGTGCAATGCCCCTACTACTTTCCAGAGGTGTATGCTTGCTATTTTTGCAGACATGGTCGGTGATTTTCTAGAGGTCTTTATGGATGATTTTTCGGTTTATGGTGAGTCCTTTGACGATTGTTTAGCGCACCTAGACTAGGTTCTTCAGAAATGTTGTGAGGTAGATATCGTTTTGTCTTGGGAAAAGAGCCATTTTATGGTTACATATGGGATCGTGTTGGGGTACTTCATCTCCTAGCGAGATATGGAGGTTGCCCCTGCCAAGGTGGATGTCATCAAGCACCTCGAACCACCACCCAACATTAAGCAGTTACGGTCATTTCTGGGGCATGTCGGCTTTTATAGACGGTTTATCCTGGATTTCTCCAATAGTGCCCGACCGTTAAATGAATTATTATGCAAAGACATCGAGTTCTTATTAGATGATAAATGTCTTATTGCCTTCCTCACATTAAAGGAGATGATTATCAGTGCTCCTATCCTACAGCCACCTGATTGGTCTCTACCCTTCGACATAATGATGGATGCTTCAGATTTTACGGTCGGGTTGTATTAGGACAGAGGAGGAATAGACTTCCAGTTACTATCCACTATGCCAGTAGAACCTTAGATGATGCTCAACGTAATTACACAGTGGCAGAAAAGGAGATGTTGGCCGTAGTGTTCACATTAGATAAATTCAGATCTTATCTTCTTGGCTCCAAAATCATAGTTTATACAGATCATTCAGCTATCCGGTTTTTGATGGAAAAGAAGGATGCCAAGGCATGCCTTCATCGATGGATTCTTTTACTTCGGGAATTTGATTTGGATATTAAAGACAAACCTGGAGTAAAGAATGTGGTAGCTGATCTCCTCTCTTGATTATAGATAGAGAAGCCTTCAGATGAGTATACGCTGGAGATTGCAGAGAGATTTCCCGACGAGAGCATCTTTGCAGTTACCGAGCTTCCATGGTATGCATATATAGTGAATTTCTGGTTATGCAGAAAAGTCCTCAAGGTTGGCCAAAGAATCGAGTTGTTAGACTAGTTTCCGAGGCATGATACTACCATTGGGAGGATCCGATTCTTTTTCATGAGAGACCGGATTGTGTTTACAGGTGTTGTATTCCTCAGGAGGAATATAATAGTGTCCTCACTTTGTGCCATTCTTTAGAGGTAGGGGGACATCACTCAGGGAAGAGGACAGTACAGAAGGTACTTCAGAGCCGATTACGGTGGCCGACTCTTACTCGAGACGCCTGCACATTTGTGAAGAGTTGTCCGGATTTTCAGAGAGTAGTAGGGACATTCAGTAGTAGAAATTCAATACATATGCGACCCATCATTATTTGCGAGATCTTTGACGAATGGGGTATAGATTTCATGGGACCGTTCCCTTCCAACAGTGTCTTTGAGTACATTCTTCTCGCTGTAGATTATGATAGCAGATGGGTGGAGGCTATAACTGCATGAACCACAGATAGTAAGATAGTTTGCAAGTTCCTAAGGGAACACATTATTTCACGGTTCGGGATTCCACGTATTCTTATTTCATATGGGGGTAGACATTTCATTAATAAGGATGTCAAAAAGCTAGTGAAGCAATACGGCATTGATCATAGAGTAGCTTCTCTTTACCACGCACAGGCGAACGGCATGGCTGAAGTCTCAAATAGGGAGGTGAAATCAATTCTCTAGAAATTAGTATGATCGGACAGGAAGAACTGGTCACAGCTTGTAGATCAGGTTCTTTGGGCATATCATACTGCATATAAAACTCCCTTAGGTACTTCACCATTCAGACCGGTTTATGGAAATCCATGCCATTTGCCCGTAGAGATCATACACAAATCTGAATGGGATATTTGAGAAATTTTACTTGATGCACAGAAAGCAGGAGCTAAGAGAAAGATAGATCTGAATGAGCTAGTACAAATTCGAAATTAGGCATACGAGAACACTCTCATTCATAAGGACAAAGTGAAGAAATGGCACGATAGACATATTCGGCACAAGAGCTTTGTCCCTGGGCAAAACGTCTGGCTGTTCAATGCAAAATTGATAATTTTTCCTGGCAAATTGAAAAGAAAGTGGGAAGGACCTTACATAGTTAGAATGCTGCACGCCAATGGAAGTATAACTATATCAGATTTGTCACCTGGTGCAGAGCCGTTCGTGGTCAACGGGTAGATACTGAAGCAATTCATAGAGACTACTGATGATCTGGCCGTATTGAAGTGATCTATTTTGTATAGGACTCATGATCATTTTTTCACTTCATCTCATCCTGTACAAAGACTTTTGAGCCATTCGATTTCTGGAGATCTGCAACACTTGTATATTCTTCCTAGACCACAATCGTCCCCATTTTTGCTCGTGTTCTATGCTTAGGATACCATATCCTAACTATAGGGGGGACTGATTGTTCGTCGATTTGCATTTTATTTTTTGTTCTTTTACTTTTGTATATCCTTTCTCATTCATAAATCAATGGTCTCCAATTTTTGGCTACTCTCTTTTCTATACATAGGATGCCTTATCCTAAGTATAGGGGGAACCAAGTGATTTTGATGATTTCGTTCTCTTTTTCGTTTTGTTCCTTCATTGTATACTCTTTTTACTCAGTCACCTCGTTTTTTTCTCTTCCGTTATACTTACGATGACCTGATCGTATGTATGGGGGGGGGGGTTGACTGACTTGTATTCTCTATTTTGTTTCACCCACTTTTACTTAGCACGAGTTATGTCCTCCTTTTTCTCTTTTGACGCTATGAGGATATATCACAAGCTAAGTATAGGGGGTGCGTATATATTGTATATATACTTTTGTCCATAACTCGTACTTTTATATATTTTCTATATTTATAAAATCCATAAAAAGTGGGTGAGGGTTAATTTAAAATCCATTTATGCATTTATTTATTACTTATAAAATCCTCGTAAATAAGAAAAATATGTATTTAAAATCTGTAATTAAAATATGTATTTAAATAGGTATTTAAATTTTATATAATGCTTATTTAAAATACTATATATTAAAACATGTGTAAAAATCATTTAATCCTTGTAAAAATTCTCTATAGATAAATCTGTAAAATACATTAGATATTTAAATCAAATAAAATATATCTTGTAAAATTCGTATACAAAAAAATTGGTTAATAAAAAAACTAGAAAATCCATAAAAATACAAAGTGTTAAAAGTCATAAAAATTACAAAAGCCATAAAATCCATAAAAATGAGTAAAATTCAGAAAATATACTTCACAAAAACTTGATTGCATTTGCATTCGCATTTTTCTGAATAAGTTTGATTTCTGGAACTAAGGATTGAGTCTAGTCTAAAGGATGGAGCTTGATCATGGCCTTTAACTTTGATTGTAAGGAGCCTAGTTAAGATCTGGAATTTAGACTCTTCAGGTCTTTTGACTTAAAATCTTTGGGTTCCATAAGACCATATTTGGGAAATCAATTCATATGTGCTTAAGTAGACAATTTGGTGTCATCCGTACAACTCTACACCAGTGAACCAATCTTGAACACATGCACCCTGCACTTAGCTCGACTTGCATGGAGTTGCAAAGGGCAGTACATCTTAGTAGTGTGTTTCTATCCTTGTCTTTGTAGCAATGACGTCTAAAGACGGGAGAGATTGGGGTTGCGATAGTCACTTCGGATGAGGGAAGGATCTGTTGACACAATTTTTCTAAGACTTTAAAAAAGGGAGTGAACAAAAGATGCTATATCCATCAAGGCACAAAGAGATGAATGCAGTGCAAGCAAATTACAAAGCTAAATCAAAGAAGCCACCAAATGCAAATATGACGACAATGGTCCAAGCTTC
Source organism: Ottelia alismoides (assembly GCA_037367405.1). NCBI lineage: Eukaryota > Viridiplantae > Streptophyta > Magnoliopsida > Alismatales > Hydrocharitaceae > Ottelia > Ottelia alismoides. The sequence continues at coordinate 737,233 of JAZKJV010005137.1, forward strand.
CACAAAAATGCATGCACATCTTAGTGGAGAGTTAGCTACATCGGTTGAGCTGCACAAGGAGATGCGTCTACACTGGTCGCACTCCACTTCTTTTCTCATTCTTCTACTCTCTCTCTCTATACTCGATTGTGGACATAGCACGAACTGACCTCAGAAGGGAAGACCTCCCTCCCCGAGGAAAGCGTAGCTGGATGACGAAGGAATAGAAGTGTATAGCCGGGATGGACGGTTTCTTCATTTCTTTAAGCAGGAAGAGCTAAATAAATTCACACACTGTACAAATTGACTTCAAGGATGATAGAGTTTGCGATATGATTAAGTGAGTCTGAACTAACTGATGATGTGATCTTGAATAAGGATTTGTGGAACTTGAGGACTATTGAGGATAAAATCCTAATCCTAGTTAAGGATCCGACAAAATGCTTGTTTTGGGCCTGATCGAGCTCTGTCCTTTATCTGTTCTCATGAATTGGTTTAGGAAAACAAATTCATTCTAACTTGCTTTCTTTTTCACTTACTTTTTCAAATAAGTGTTTGCTAAGGGACTAGCAAAGTTTAAGTATAGGGGGTTGATGAATCCATGATTCATTAACTTTTTTGTCGCATTTTATCTTAAAACCCTTAACAAATACATGTACATATTCATTAATTCCCATTTTTATTTAAACTTCCATTCATAAATAAAAATGCACTTTTAAGCATTAAAGACATGTAAATAAATAAAAAGATAAAAAATATAGAAAAGAAAAGAAGGCAGATTGTAAATATGTATATATGTACAATATGACTTAAAAATATAAATATAGCTGCAAGGTATATTTATATAACCTAACCCCTGAGACCAAGTCAGCATGGATTGGTCGACAAACTAATAAGTAGGGGGAGATAAGGAAAGAAAACTATAAAAATAAATTAAGACACAATTCACATACTTTTCACTATTTATCAATTAAATACTAAAACTTCATTGATTTTTAATTAATTCATATGTACATATTTTTCACCAAACTCTTTTCCTAATTATTTCTAAAAATGTATATAAAAATATAAAAAATAAGTTAAAAATATTCTCATGTATATATGCCAAGAAATCCTACTTTTGAATTGTCAAATTCACAAATTCAGAACCTCATAACTTCTTCATACGAACTCCAATTTCATTCTACTGACCTTTAAAGTTCATAAAAAAATATTCTCTAATTAATAGAGGTGGTTCATTGAATTGGGAGTCTGTTTGCAAAAGTCGGTTTCGGGACCTAATGACAACATGGTTTTTGGGGTATTTATTTTATTTAGAACATATTATTTATAATTTCATTAATTTTATAATTTCTAATTATTTTCATGATATTGTATTTTCATCATAATTTATTTCAGAATTTTTGGAGCTTATTTATTATTTTAATTTGTAGATAAAATTGAACTGTATAATTTATACCCGTATTTATTAATATATGTAAACTAATTTATTAAAATACCTAAAAATTCACATAGACTTTATTTATTACCCTAATAATTAAGAAAAGACAAAATATTTAATTTTTTATTTATTGAATTAAAAATCCAAAATCTATTTGTTAAGTATTATCTATACCTATTTATTAATACAATATTTATATTCCATGTAATAACAATTATTTATAAAAAGTATATATTCTATAATTTAGATAATTTAATTATTTACATTTCTTATTTTCATTCCTCTTTAAAATAACGCTATTTACTATTTATTATGTAATTTATAAGTTATTTATGCATCTATCCAACTTGGTGCTGACACGTGTCAACACCTGGTGCTTCTTCTCCGAGAAGCCGATATTGCTTCTGTTCTAACCGGCCATGTTCACCAACTTTTCCCATGCACCCTATGACCTCTTCATGCCTTGAAGACCAAGAAATCTCTCTATAAATACCCCAATAGTTGGCGGATTCTAACTAACTTTTTCTTAACCAGCTGAACTCTAGATCAGTGACCAACCTCCTAACTTCCTAGCCTCGCTCCAACTGCTCTGGAGGTGACAGCTCTGCCCAAGGGGACCCGCGTGGAAGGAGGATCATCGGGGAGAAGTTCCAAGGTGTCAACCTAGCCTTGCATCGTCGCCGTGTGCGCGTCGAGCTCTGGGAAGTTAACCTGTCGAGCAACGATCTCCAATGGTTCTACACCCTGCAACTCACAGGTATTCATCCATCTTAAGCCATTCTATTTCTCGATCCTCGTACCACGATTATCGTGGATAATTACATCATTAGGATGCTTAATCATTCATCTTAAATGCACATTCAAATCCATATCCAATTTGTTCCAAAATCGAACCAATTCGCATCTTCATTCTTCGCCATTACTATTCACGCATATTTAATCTATTCTGGAAACACCTTTTGACCTTGAATTTCCTAATAATTGTTGGTTGATTCTTGAGAGAATCGAGCACCTATATCCTCTTTGCAGGTTCATCATTCATATGGATCAATCTCAAGTCAATTGGAGTCTTCAAACTTCGCGTAAATCGTCATCAAAGAAGGAGCAACAAACTTAGCTCCAGGAACAGAGCAGTGTGACTGTCATCTTCATCAGTTGTTCTTCCGTCGTTGTCCGCCATCTTCAACTCATCACCACCACGGGCGAGCTCGAGGGGTGGAGGAGCTACCCCTCTGGCCCTGTCGGAGGACCAAGTGACGCAGCTATCGCCGGAAATAAATCGGGGAAGGAGGCACCCTCGTCAACCGCTCAGCCGCCTGAAGAACAACCCAAGAATAGCCAGGCTACAGTTTGTCGACACATGGAATGAACCAATGCTCGAGATCAATCGCCATGTTATAATCATGGCCGTTCAATCTAAAACGATGTGACATTTGCATACTAAACCCAGAAGACTTCTAGAAGTTTCAGAGCACCTCCAATGTTTCTCGAAATTGCAATTAGGTCCCTGCACAGGGACCTAATTGTAATAACTTCATATTTTATTTACATTTCAGCCCCTGGCTGTGGACCAAAGTGCAAAACTTTTATTTCTTGTTTTTACATTTCTACCCCTGTGTTGTAGGGGGACTTTGGACGCATTTTCGACACTATTTTTTCTAGATCTTTTTAGGGTAGTTACACAACTACCCTAGCAAGGTTTTCCAGTATTTGTTGTGTGTTTTCGTCTCATTTTCGTCGTGCTTTGATTTTTCGAATTTCGACTCCGTTTTGATTTGTTTTTGGAGTCCTCTTCGAGCTCGTTGCTCGCTCGAATTACCTACTATATAGTATCACCTATAATTCATCTATTTCTCACATATTATATTGTACGCAAATTGTTTGAAAAATATCACTTTGAACAATTAAATAAAAATTGAAAGGTATAAAACCAAATAAAACCTTGAAAATCGACTTGTTTTGAAAAGATAAAAAAATCACAAAAATACACTTTTCACTCAAAAATCAAGATATATCTATTCTGCCTCCTTGTGTTCGACCCAGGTACACTTACCTGGCTAAATAAAAAAGTGTAAGGTTTAAAATAGGAGAGAATCCAATTTACCTTCTTTTCTCTCTCTCTCTCTCTCTCCTATTTTAAAACCGAAATTTGTTTGATTAAGTTCGGGTTTCGGTTCTAAGCGATTTTCTACACCGACACTTTTCTTATCACTCACAAAATCTGAGCTTATCAGACCGCTTAATTCTATAAGAATGATTTTGCATTTATAGACACTTCCATCAAGCGACCTTGAGGAATTTTGGAGGATGTCATTGTCACCATTCAAGGAATGCAATTCCCTATGGACATCATAGTGCTCGACTGGACATTTCATCTCCTCTTCTTCATACCCCGATCATCCTTGGATGGTAGTTTCTTCGAACAATAGAAGCAGTAGTGGATTATGGCACTGTGCAGATCAACTTCTATTATAGCAATGACAAGGTGCCTATTGAGACGATCTAAGTGCCAAAATTGACTGAATATACATCAGACGAGGGTGAGATGGTAGGATAGTGAATATAAGACTGTGACGTTATGGCTGAAGTCTGTGATACAAATCTGTTTATGGACGATATTGAAACCCATGAATTTCTCTCCATGGAGGAAGGAATGGATAGCACAATCGAGTTCCCAGATGTCCTTGACAGTGAGATTTTTGTTGAGTTGCATGAAGAATACATTGCATAGCCATGTATCCTTGGTAGAGAAGGAGGAAATCATAGGAATGTTTTGTGAACAATATTATGTGATCGAAGAATTCCATGTTGCATTGGATGTAGAGACTACAATGCCAATGGTGGATGCAATACAATTGAAAGATCTGACATCATCACACTGCACAGTAGTTGAAGTCACCACTGAACTAAACCAGACATCGCCTGAGCTCAAGCCACTTACAGCAAACATGAAATATGCCTTCCTAGCTGGTGCGCAAAACATGTTCCTTATAATCATCAATTCTCAGTTGATACATGAACAGAATCTTGTATACTCGAGGTTCTAGAGAGAAACCACAAGGCCAAAGGCTACAAATTTTCATATCTCCAAGGGATCAACCCCTCATTGTGCTTGCATCATATATACCTTGAAGAGGACAACAAGCCTTCTCAAGAATTCCATTGCATACTAAATCCAAATCTTCAGCAGTTTGTAATGAATGAAATAATAAAATGGTGCGATGCAGGATTCATATATACAAAATCCGACTCGTAATGGGTGAGTCCCTTGCATGTTATCCCTAAGAAGTCTGGGATCACCATGGCCAAGAATCACAAAAGTGAGATCGCAGCCAGAGTACCAACATCTTGGTGTGTATGTGTGGATTACAGACGACTGAATTTAGCAACCAAGAAGGACCATTTTCTGCTTCCCTTCATCGATCAAATAGCCAAAAGACTGGCCTCGAAGGATACTTCTCCTTCTTGGACGGTTTCTCTGGTTACAACCAAGTTGCTATCGCTCTTGAAGATCAAATGAAAACAACCATCACCTATCCATTTAGGACCAACACCTTCTGCCGAATGCGGTTTGGGTTGTGCAATGCTCTAATGACATTTCAACGATGCATTTTGGTCGTATTTGTAGATATGGTTGGAAGTTTTCTTAGTGTGTTCAGGGACGATTTCCCAGTCTATGGAGACAGCTTTGATCAGTGCCTATCATATTTAGACAGAGTCTTGTAGAGATGTTGTTAAGTTAATTTGTCCTCTCGTCGGACAAGAGCCATTTTATGGTGACCGATGGTATTGTGGTAGGCCATGTCTTCTCAAAATGTGGCATGGAGGTAGACCTTGTGAAGGTGGAAGTTATTTCTAAACTTAAGACAACAATAAACTTGAAGCAAGTTAGATCATTCCTAGGGCACGTCAGTTTCTACAGACAATTCATCAAAGATTTCAGTAAAATAACTTAAACGCTGACTAAGCTTCTAGGCAAGGAGGAAGATTTTATTGTTGATGATAGAGTCCTCCGGGCATTCAATCAACTGAAAGAGCTGATCTCCTACGCCCATGTTCTCCAACCTCTAGATTGGTCTCTCCCATTTGAAATCAAGACAGATGCATCAGATTATGCCTTTGGAGCATTTCTAGGGCAATGAAAAAAAATAATCTACCATTTGCTATTCATGATGCTAGCATAACTATGGATGAAGATCTGAAAAACTATAATGTCATTGAAAAGGGTAATCATTTTTTTTCAAATGTTCATTCAAATGATAAATCGGACTCCAGCTGGAGTGAATGATTTGACCATTGAATATCCAATTTTTTCTTAAACTTAGATTGATATGGATTCACAATAATTCTTAAATTTTTCATAGAATTAAAAATTTATTTATATAAATTCTAGATTAAGGTTGTGATTATGATTAATCGTTTGATATGTCATTATGTATATGTAGGTATTATATTAGGTATATAAGGTCATCCTTCTTTTCTGTAGTTTTTGATATAAGTATTCCTGCTACCAACATTCAATCGAGGATACACGACAGAAGGAATTGTTACATCTACAAACTTCACCTTCAACAAGCTTAGCTTTATTTCAGTAATCCTTTTTTATTTCTATCTTGAATCATGTCTCTTTCTCATAAGACTAAGGGCTAAAAAAACAAGAAAAAATCAAATCGCACCATCTCTGTAATAGGTAAATGCCTCCTTTTCTCCTGAAGTTGTCAGAATTATTCATAATAAGATATTGGCTACAGTTGAAAAGGTCTTATCAATAAAATTTCCATTTATCCGAGATACTGCTAGCTGTCATCATGCCCTGGAGAAATTCAGATGCCACCTGCTTGGATCTAAAGTAATCGCTTATACATACCACTCTATCATCAAGTACTTGCAAGCCAAGAAGGATGCCAAATCAAGACTTATCAGAGGGATCCTTCTACTCTAAGATTTCAATCTTGAAATTCGTGATAAACTTGGAGTTAAAAATGTGGTGGCAGATCATTTGTCAATACTACCAGATCTTGACACTCATGAGTAGAGCCTATTACCTATTACAAAAACCTTTCCACATGAGGCTATTCTAGCAGTCACCTCACTCCCCTAGTTCGCCGATATTGTGAACTATCTTTTATCCAAGAGAACACTACAAGATTGGCTAAAGTGAAAGTCAACAAATTTCTGTCGGATATTCATTTCTATCAGTGGGAGGATCCATATCACTTTCAAGAGGGGGCAAATTGCATGTGGACGTGCATTCCTCAAAATGAAGTTCAAAGTGCCCTCTAACATTGTCATGCTAGAGAATCAGGAGGATACCACTCTGGAAGGTGCACGACAACAAAAGTACTTCAATGCAACCTCTAGTGGCCGACTCTCTTCAAAGATGCAGAAAAATTCGTCAAATGATGTAATGTCTGTCAGAAGATATGCGGAACAATATGAATGGGGGACACAATTCCCCTGAAGTACATTCAGATCTCAGATGCTTTTGATGCATGGGGTCTTGATTTCATGGGCCCATTTTCCATCAGTAAAGGATATGAGTATATTCTGCAAGTTGTCGCTTGCGTCTGTCGTTGGGTGGAGGCTATCCCAACCCGAGCCACCGACAGTCGCACCTTCTACCAATTTCCGAAGAAAAATATCATTGCAAGGTTTGGGATCACCAAAATTCTGATACCTGATGGGGGTAGCCATTTCATCAATAAAGAGGTGAAGAAACTAACACATGAATTCGACATTGAACATCATGTCGCCTCTCCGTACTACCCACGGTCTAATGGCCGGGTCGAATGTTCAAATAGGGAGATAAAGACAATTATGCAGAACTTGTACACCCTGATAGGAAAATTGGTCACAACTTCTTGATTCCGTTCTTTGGGTCCGTTGGACCACCTACAAGTCGCCACTAGTAATGTCTCCCTACACCTGGTGTACGGCAAGTCATGCTATTTTCCCGTAGAACTTATTCACAAGTCTTTATGGCGATAAATGTCTATAATTTGGATTCCAAGAAGGGTGGAAAGAACAAAAAGTTGCATCTGAATCGGATTCTCGAATTCTGTGAGTATGCGTACAAAACCAATCTAATGTACAAGAAAAAGGTCAAGAAGTGGCACAACAAGCATATCCTTCGTAAGACTTTCGAACCAGGTCAGAAGGTTTGATTGTTTGATGAAAAGCTCAAATTATTCCCAGGGAAGTTGAAGAGCAAGTGGACTGAGCCTTTCATAGTGAAGCATTTGTATGACAACAGAAGCATTTATATATCCGGTCTGTCAACAGGTGCACAACCATTTGTGATCAACGGGCAGTGATGAATCCATGATTCAATAACATTCTGTCTGCATTTTGTCTTAAAACCCTTAACAAATACATGTAAATACGCATTAAATCTCATCTTTTACCAAAACCATATACATGAATAAAAATACAATTTTATGCACCAAAAACACGTAAAAAAATAAAAGAATAAAACTAAAGAAAAGAAGGCAGATTTGAAATATGTAAATATGTACAATATGACATATATAATATAAATAACTAAAAGATATATTTATAGCTTAACCCTCGAGATCAAGTCAGCATGGATTGATCGACAAACATATAAGTAGCGGAAGCTAAGGAAAGAAAACCATAAAAATAATTAATTATTCACTTCACACATTCTTCATTATTAATCACATAATTAAAAAATCTTCATTGATTTTTCATTAATTCATTTGTAAATATTTTTCACCAAATTATTTTCTTAAATATTTCTAAAAATGTATAGAAAAATATAAAAAAATAAGTTAAAAATATTATCTTTTACATATGCTAAGAAATCAAACTTTTAAATGATCAAATTCTCAACTTCCAAACATCATAACTTTCTCATACACACTCCAATTTCACTCTTTTAACTTTTAAAGTTCATAAAATAATATTCTCTAATTAATGAAGGTGATTTCGCAAAAATAGGAGTCTATTTGCAAAAAGTCAATTTTAGGACCTAATAACGACTGGGTTTCTGGGCTATTTATTTTGTACACGTTATTTATAATTTTAAAGATTTTAAAATTTTTAATTATTTTCTTGATCTTGTATTTTAACCATGATTTATTTCAGAATTTTTTGACACTATTTGATATTTTAAATAAATGATTTTAACCTGGCAGACCCTATAAACTTTGCCAATCACCTCCACGACCTTTGAAACAACCTAATTCCTCCCTCGACCCCGTAAACTTTCCAACTCTAACCCCATGAACACTCTGGGTAATATCTTTTAAGACCGTGGACATTCTTGGGGTAATTTACAGGTTCGATGGGGTAATTACGTTGTGTAAAAGGTCGTAGAGGTATTTTAAAACGTTTATAGGGTTTGCTGGGTAAAATCCCTTTAAATAAATCAAACACCATATTTTATATATGAATCTTAACTATTGACTATTTAAATATATTTATTAATACACTTAAGTTAATTTATTAAAATCCAAAAAAAAATCCCTTATACTTTATTTATTATCCAAATAATTAAGAAAATATAAAAATAAGGTGTTCATTTTTAATTTTTTCGATTAAAAATCAAATACATATTTAATAAGTATACTATATACTTATTTAGTAATATAGTATTTATATTTCCTTAAATATTAATTAGTTATCAAAATAAATTTTCTATAATTTATATAATTATATTATTAGAATTTTCTTTTTTTATATTTAATTAAAATAACATCCTTTCATATTTATTACCTAATTTATACTTTTTTATTCATCTGGCCAACTAGGTGCTGACACGTGTCAGCACCTGATGCTTTTTCTTCCAAGAAGTTTGTTGAGTTTTGTTCTAACGAACCACTGTTCATCTAATTCTCCCCGCTTCACTGTTCACCCTAGATCTAATCTAAACCCTCCATCTTCTAGTTCTAACATCCCAGATACACGCTAGCCATCAAATTCATCCTAAACTTGTCTCGATTCATCTATAAAGCCATCCAAAGCTGGCCGGAGCCAACTAACTTTCTCTGCTCCAGTTTGAACTGATCGAACACCCAACTTCTTCATCGATCCTAACCGCACGCTGTGGTGACAGTTCCTTGGGTGGAGATCCACGTGGATAAGGGACGTCGGAAGAGGAGTTCCAAGGCGTAGCTTCGCCTTCAATCGCCTCCTACCGCGACATACAGCTCGGGCACCACTGGCCCTTGAGCTATTACCAGAGAGTCATATACTCTCATTCCTAGGTGAACAACCATCTCATTCCCTTTCCTTTTTCATCGATTTCATCGTCAAATTAGTGTTGTTAATTACCCAATTAGCTAGGTTGATCGTCGATTTTTTCATCGTCAACCCAATTCCACATTCAATTCATCTTGATTTGAATCCATTTCAATATGTTATAACCCTTTGTGGAACCATAATATGAATTGTAAATTTATACCAAATTCTTGGTCGATTCATTACTAATCAAGCAAATTAATCTTCATTTGCAAGTCCTCAAAGCATCTGGAGCATCAATCCATCCTCTGGAGCTATTATTCTTCGTCAATTGAACAACTGAGCAGCAGTGATCATTCCAATTGCCAAACCCTAGCCATCGAGTTTCGATCCTTCATCATCGTCGTCTTCGACCACCTCACCGTAGGTGAGCTCAAAGGGGGAGGAGCCCCCTTCTGGCCCTACAGGAGATCGACTTCATCGCCTCATTCATTGGAGATTCAAGGTAATCGAGTATCTGTGCTACCGCCCTTCCAGAATTAAGGAAGAATGCCAAAGAACATATGACACACATGCTTGCAACATGTGGCTGCCTTGAACAGCCAAGATTGCTTCACTTGATTCTGATCCTGACTGTCCAACATCTAATCGATGGAGATTTTGCAACTTACACACCGCCACTTTCCAGAATTCGATCCCACCTCCAGAAGATCTGCTAATTACATTTAGGTCCTTGACCAGGAACATAAGTGTAATTCTAGGAGTTTATTTTCTTACAATTAGGTCCCCGACCAGGGACCTAGTTATAGGAATTGCAATTTCTTCTATATCATTTGTATACATTAGACTTTGGACACATTGTGAACCTTAGACGTTATTATATCGTGGTATTTTTTACATTTTATTTTGTTTTGATTTTTTTTAAAAAAATATCGAGATTTATCAAGGTTTTATTCTTCATTTATCGAAGAATTTTGAGTTTGTTTTGAGTCCTTCTTGAGCCCATCGCTCGAGCGTTTTCTCTACTATATAATATCACCTATCTACTGCATATTTTCGCATATTATAGAGTAGACAAATCTTTTGAAAAATATACCTTCGAAAATTTAATAATAATTAGAAAAATAAAATAAAATAAAAATTATAAAAATAAAAACCAATAAAAAAATTCTTGTTTTCTTGCTTTCTTCTAGAAGAAATAAAAATCACAAAAGTATTCTTTTCATAAAAACTCTAGTGTCGTTATTCTTCCTCCTTGTGTTCGTCACATGCTCACTTACCTGGATAAATAATATAGTGTAGATAAAATAGGGGAGAGCCCCAGTTATCGCTCCTATTTTATTGATTTTTGTTTGATCAACTAGGGTTTTGACCCGAGTGATTTCTCTACACCGATGACTCACATTTTATCACTCACAAAATCCCAGTTATCAAGCAACTACGTAAGCCTTATCTTGAATATGATATGTTTCTATCCGTAGTTTATTCCATACAAGTGGTCTACCATGAAGAGCTTACAGCCACAACATTAGTGCAAACGGACGAGGCACAAAAAATATTTTTGATTAGTTAAATCTTTTCTTCCTTTCTTCCTTTCTTCTTTTCATTTTCATTCTTCAAATTCTTTCTTCCGTGTTGTCCTCAACTCATTCATCTATGATTTGGATATGCTTCATCTTAAGTATGGGGGGGTAGCACCATCGAGTTGTTCATTCTTTAATCCCTCGTTTGTCTCCTCAACTCTTGACTTTTTATCCATACTTAGGGATATTTTATCCTAAGAATGTGGGGGGACAGGCTTAGATGATGATTTATTTGTTCCCATCCTCGACCCTCCCTGCATGTGGAATACAATCTGCTATACTTAGGATTAATTAATCCTAAGTACAGAGGGGAAGGTCGACTTCTCATTCTTTATTCAGTCATTATAGTATACATTTTTCTATACTTAATATGAGTTATGCCTTCCTTTTCTCTTTGATCTATGAGGACATAGATCAAGCTAAGTATAGGGGGTCATATATATATATATTGTATATATTTTAGCTATAGCTCGTACTTGTGTACTTTCAATAATATGTCTAAATAATATAAAAGAAAGGCACACAATAAATTCTTTATATATATTGATTAATAACTCGATTAAAAATATTTTGAGAAATGTTTGAAAAATGGTTGGAAAATCTTTTGAAATTTGTTGTAAAAATATTTTGTAAAATGATTTCCACCTTTGTAAAAAGTTTTGTTTGTAAAAATTTCTTTCTTTTGTTTGAATCAAATGCTTTGAAAATCTATTTGCAAATGGTTTCAAAATGGTTACAAAAACAGTCTAAAAAATCTATATATACTATTTAAAAAATCTTTGCTAAATGATTTTCAAATTTTGTAAATATTTGTAAAATTATTTATCAAATTTTCTTTCAAAATAAAGTTTTAAAAATATTTGTTGAAATCTTTGCTAATTATTTTGAGGACTACAGAAATTCTTTACAAACCTTGTACATAAAACTTATAAATGCTTTTGTAAATCCTTTCACCTAAATTATTGTAAGTAAATATGCGCTCCCATGTAAATATATGCACATAATTTGCCAAAACTTTTTGCTTTTAAAAAATCACTAAAAATTTGCAAAAAGTTTTCAAAATCTCATAAAAATTTGCAAAACTTTTTCAAGAATCCATAAAAAGTTCAAAACCAGAAAATTGAATAACAAAAATATTTTCTCCATTGTACATGGCATTTGCATTTGTCGGATTGATCATAACAATTAATTTAAATAAAATCCAAAGATTGGAGCTTGATTGAACCTTAATCATAGGGACCTTAAGGGAATTGGAATTGAGACACTTTAGGTCTGCTAGAATTAATTCTTCGAGATCACAAGATTTAGTTCAGTGTTGTCTTGACTTCCTAAGTAGAATATTTTGGAACACACGTGACTATTATCGATAGTGACCTAGCTTGCACACCTACACCTCACACCTTGCTCACCTCAGTTGAAATGGTAAAGGGTTGGATTTGTCGACATGAGACACAAGCCAGTGAAAAACATCTGAAGCGACATATATGTGTCCATTGTACCCCAACATGATCTTGTAGCCATGAGGTCCAATGAGAGAATGATGTGGGTTGCAGTAATGCATCAAAAGAGGGATAGTCAACAGGTTCAAGACGTAAAAAGTCCTTATGTAAATACTATTGTATATAACATTCAAAAAAATGAAAAAAAATCAAAAACTCCAAAACGAAAAGATGGGAAAAAATCCAAGAAAAATAAATTCTCGTCGGAGTATGTATGTATATAGTTAGTAAGCAAGCTTGAGCTTTAAAGTCAAAATACTTGTGAGCATGTAGTCGGATAACTTGGCTACACGGGTAAAGCATCTTAGGATATGTAGCTACACTGACTACCATCCATTCTTCTCTCCACCTCCTCTTAAAGCTAGTTGAACTTGAACTTAGAAGGGAATACCCGCTTCTCAAGGAAAGAGTTGTTGGATTGGGGAATTAGGGTCATTACTTCGAAGAAGACTGACTTCTACCGCTTCAACTGAGAGGAGCTATATATCACACACATCGTACAAGATAGACGCATAGTCATAAGGGACTGCGTATGACGTCGAAGTATTTTGAACTAGCTTTTGAGGAGACTTGGGCAAGGTTTTGTGACTCTCAGAGGCTGTCGTGTTGCAAGTCTGGTTCCCAATAAGGTTCTGACCAAGCTTAATTTTCCAAAGGTCCATCTAAGCTCCAAACTTTGATATTATGAGGACAAGTTCAAAAGTTAAAATCAATACATGATCTTTCTTTTTCTTTTCCTCTTTTTCTTTCTATACTTATAGGCATAAGTGTTTGCTAGGGACTAGCAAAGGCAAGTATGGGGGTGATGAATCTCAATTTCATCACCTTTATTCTTTTATTTTGGTCTTAAATCCCTAGCTAAATGTATGTATAAATAACTAATTTGTCAAAATAAATAATTTGTAAATTTGTAAAAAATACTGTATAAAATATTGTATATTTATTGTATTTAATCCCAAAATAAAAGAATAAAGGAAGAAAGAAAAAGAAATGAAACACCATAGGTGTTGAGTATGCCTAAACCCCAAGACCCGGTCATCATGATGGCTTGGTCGATAAGGAATAACGTAGGGGGAGATAAGGCATAAGAATTGCACATAAATACACAGAAAACCATACATAAAACTCTAATTTTAATTAAACTAAAATTGATTCTTGGGACCAATTTTATTTTATTATTTTTAAACTTCAAAAAATAAAACCCTCAACATGAAAGTTGAAGATACAAATAGATAGAAAAATAACAAATTTTATTTCACACAAAAATAACCATATCGTGCTTTCTACACTCATAGTAAAAATCCAAAATCCAAATGTTACAGACCCGTATCTTCTCCATATTAACACAAAATTCATCAAAATCACATTTAAGTATATAACTTTATGTTAGTATTTAGTGAAGTTGGTTTCATTTAATTTGGAATTAAGATGCAAAAGATACGTTTTAAACCCTGTTGTGCAATATACTTGAATAAAATATTCATTTTATTTTTTCTTTATATTCTTTATTACTATATATTATTATAATTTTGTAAATATCATTTAAAACATATTTCCATAATTAAAATGAAAAAAAAATCATTAGAATAAAATAAAATAAATAATACATTTAAAATACATAGATGAATTACCTATACATACATCTATAGAATAAATACATCTATTTAATTATGTGTACAAATGACCTCTGAAAAATACAAGAAAAATATATTTACGGGTACTTAAATAAAGTATAAATATATAAATTATGTGTACAAAATAATTAAATTTAAAATACAAAATAAAAATAAAATATATAATATGTAGTAATTATATCTATGATTATATATGTAAATATATACCTACAATAAAATACCTTGAAAAAAAATAGAAATATGTATAAAATACTACAAAAATTAGGAACATTTTTTATTTATCATAAAAAATTAAATAAGTTGTTTAATATTTTTATCGAATTTACAAATGAATTTTAACTGTCTTTTTCCCAGTTGAGCCACATGGACCAACCATGGCCTTCCATTAGTAGACATAGTGTCAATTGTACAGCCTTCTATGTAGCCCCTGTTAGAACTACGGTGCCCCATTCTTCTCCATTTTCCTGGGCTTGATTTGTGACTCGAAAAATGTCCATTTTTTCGAGGAATCAAACCTGACATGATCACCCATCTCGCTAGGGCACTAGATCCATTGCACTATCACTCCATCATCAGCGAACTCCTGACCAAACTCACCTACCACCGTCTCCATAAATCCACCTCCTATGCCCTTTTTATCATTTGGATCCCACTTTCTCTCTCTCTCTTGAGTTTTAGCCCCTCAAATCTGGTCAATTAGATCCACCTTGGTGGCAGCAAGAGGATGCCACCGATTTGCAATGTGGAGGACGGGCAATATGTTGATGTTGTTCTCTTGTGTAACTTTGAAGAGCTAGGGGTGACTCTTCTTATTTAGTATTTTAGGAGTCCATGGATCCCAATCCATGTGCAAACAAATCCAATGGACAAGATTGATTTGTGTTTCTTTCAATCCGTTAGTTTCAGAGGGAAAATCTCAGAAATTGAAGAGATATGTGATGATGCAGTCAAATGGATTCTTGAAATTTTCCCTTGTGGTGAGGTCCTGCATATTTTGCAGGATCCAGGTTTGCGCATCTTGTTGCAAATACAAAGGAATTTCATAGTTGGGTTTTAGAAGTGCGAAAATTTCCAATAATCCAAGTAATAGAATGCATACATGGTAAGCTTGTTGATGTATTTCAGTAACGAAAAGAAAAATGTATATGAATGACTGCATTTTCACCTTCTGCACAGAAGCGAACAGATGAGGATGTTGCCTATGCTGATAATCTGTTGTAAAACGTATATGCATGTCTTTATATGTGGAATGGGGTAAAGCAAGTGAGGAGATTTATGAGGGGTCAAGATGTGACCAAGAAACCTCCATGTAGTTGGTTGCATATAAGAAATAAACTCCATTTCATTGTTACTAGTGATACCGAGAATGCGGAGATTGAGACGATATATATAGCCTTTTCAAGGAGATGAAATGGAAACTTAGAGCAAAGGTGTATGCTCATGATAAAAACTTTACCCTCCATGATTTAGGCGAGGAACAGAAGGATGATCTCTGTATGTACCACAGTGAAAAACTTGCTATTGCATATGGCCGGTTAAGTACTCTCAGTGGCATGCCCATACAGATCATCATACTTTCATAAAACTCGTAGATCATCATAATTTCATAAAACTCGTATCCACAGAAGCAATAAGAGAAATTGTTGTATGAACCAGGGCCAAATTCCTACTAGCTTTGGTAAAACTTCTTCAACTCTCTACTATGTAGAACTTGAACTTGAGTATTAATAGATTATCTGCGAACGTACCTCCGAGCCTGGGAAATCTAAACAAGAGGCAAGTTACAGACATATCTCGGAATTCCCTGAAGGATGACCTAGCACTAGAATTGTATGGCATGGTAACACTCCCTTCAGTAAATATGTCCGATGATACATATAATAAATACAGAAACAACACAGCCCAATGAAATAGGATTATATATCTCTACGGCCATATCTAAGTACACTGTGAGAAATGGCTAGAATGTAGGGCAATAGACAAAGTGACGATAACAATGCTTCATGTGTGGAAATATATAATGACGTAATAAACCTTTCAAGTGGAAATAATTAGTTGCTTGAATTATCGTAGTAGTTTAGACTACCTATGTGGGTTATCTTAACTTTGTGGCTCGATTAATATGCTTATCGTATGATAATAGTGGAAAGCCATAGGAATACAACTATTTGACTCAAGCTGGCTTAGTGCCTAAGTGATATTATATAAATCGAGTCGAGCACTCTAGTTTATGATAAAAAAGCAAATCTAAAGAGAAGCATGCCTCCTTAGAAACTCGGATAGGGCTTTGGACAAGCTGTAAGAAACTGGTCAAGAAATTAATGCTTCTTTAGCTCACCGTGTGTTGTGTACGCTGCTTAGCTCTCCATTTGGCGTCTTAGTGATTTTTCCGCCATGGCATTGAGTGGTTTGGGCCTTGTGCTTTATACTGCGCTTAGAGTTCTATGTGATCTCCGCCTGGCGATGAGGCTTACGGGCTCTATTTGACTCCTCTTGAGAATGTGTGTTGCTAACAGGGGGTGTGAGTGGTGATCGTAAGTAGCATTAAACTACCGTACAAGCTCATCTTTCCTTACTGACATGATTTCTAGACACTTATAGGTGTTGGCCCCACGTATAAGTACTCGGATGCACTTTGTGAAGAAAGACACCGAGTTCATAAATAAAAAAACCGTGGACTATGTGATCAGTAACGATAAATCCAGGATAAAATGTATTGAATCAGACTGTACCATTCACTCGAGAACTCTATTGATGGAATGTGGACTTGGATTATTTTTCTAGTATGGTCCTACTCTCTTATGAGTTATGATTTGTGTTCCCTAGATATTCATATTTGGGTTGGAACTATAAGTTGAGTTGTTAGAAGTCACTTTCCATGGGATGGTGTTCATTGCGAGGTGACATTTCTTAGTGGATAATGGTAACGGGGAAGTTGTTTATATTTGTGGGCTCTCATAACTATCTTGTTGTACACTTGTTGTTTACTTTTCTAGTTGTTATTTTATATCCATATTGGACGCTTTGCTCATAAACCTATTTGCGTGAATTCGGCAGGCTCGCAAGAGCAGCAACCGTAGAAGTAAGCGGCTGTAGTTGACTTGTTGCAGCACTGTTTTGTGGTACAGTTGAATTCCCGCTCTTTGGCTTTGTACCTGTACTTACATTTTGAGAGACAAAAGGATGTATCTATCCATGTGGCTATTTTTGTATGGCAATGTACAATACTACTTTTTGTGGACATGATGTATGAATGGAATGAAAAAAAAATATTGAAAAAAATGTGGTTCTTCCTTCGTTACTTTTTTTCCTGCAAGTTTGGTACATCTTAATATTTCGAATGTAGAATTGTATGTGTGGATGTGTATTTGCTGAGTATCTAGATCGCTGGGGGCGTCACAATGCCTCCCTGTGTTCGACACCAGACTTGCCCAGGATATAAATTCAAGTCAAGTCCTCTCCACGAAGATCTTTCTTGGTTCTGACTGATTCGCTAAGTACTCGTATTACAACGATTACAAATCACACCACGTACTCAGCGACTTAATTACTCTCCCGCAAATTCCTGATTTTATGGGTTTAATTAAGTTAGTCTTGTTTAGCAGTCCCGATTTTAATTGGTGAGCACTGAAGTTTTAGCTAAAAAATACAAGTCTACTATCCAGTACCAATTTCCTTTAGATACCAAGTGAAAAAATAAAGAGGAGGAAATCGAGAAAGGCCATCGCACATGAAAATTAGTGATGTATGCTAAGATAGAAGACTTATAGTGCTTCCTCACAATCTCCATGTGGGATGCAATACAAGAATTGAAGTTTAGTCTATATGAAGTGCAAGCTGACAAAACCGCTCATAGTAGAAAGTTCTATTAGCTGGGATGAAATGGATTTGAATTTTGACTAAGTTGATCTAAGGTGTGTCTTATTATGTGCAGTGTGATCATAAGTTAAAAAAGCACAAGCAAAATAAACCTAGTAGCCGTAATAGCCACAGTGCAGGTCTAACATACGAACCCCTTAAGTTGAGCCCCACCCTCACCGGAGAGTGAAATAGGTCCAAGATACCACAGAAAAAATCTACGTCTTGTATACATACACGAGATTCCAAACGGAAACCGCTATAAATAGGTAATTAATAACAAATAATAAAAAATGAAAATGCTGAAAATAAATCCTAAAGTCTACACTATCTAAGGACTCGAGTCGATCTTACTTCCTGTGCAACTTTTCAACGAGTTATCGAGATACCTCAGTTTCTAGAAAAACCGATCCACATCTGTAGGGTAGCTCGAACAAAAATAAGAGAGAAAATGTAAGAGATTTGTCATAGAAATTAATCAAAAATAAAGAACAAAAAATAAATGCTGAAAAAGAAAGAAATGCTGGAAAATAAATGGAAAATGTATAGTGGCAAGGTTTGGGGGTCAGACTACCTAAATGTGTGGAAAACACAACACTAAATTTCCTAGACAAAAACCTAATTTATTTGCCTCATGGGCAATGGCGTCATTTGATGAACCCAAAATCACCCTATGTTAATTTATCGAATTTTTGTTGTATATGTGTTGTAGTCAGGCAATAGGGATCAATCAAGAAATTAAACAGCATAAATTAATGGATCAACTAAGAGATGCGGTTCTATGTTTCGAATAGTTTTCAAAGCAGATTTTTTGGTATTTTTTACATAATTAAAGGATGCAATCGCAAATCAGGTCAATTCTAAGGACTAAAATGCAAATTTCAATTAATCGTATTCCAAAAATAATCAAACTTGGCCAACATTTGAAATTTGATGAAATGAATGCACTATAATTTTTTTGGAACTTTTTTTAATGCAACATGTTTTTTAATAAATAAAATAATGGTAGATGCTTCAGGAATAAATTATTTTCAATAAATTAATTTGAATAAATATCAACCTAATTATTTCAGGAAAAAAATTATCCTAGATGCTTCTAATGAAGATGTATCTAGGAAAAATTCTAAATCCTAAAAATATTGAGTTTTCAGTCTATTAGAAATAAACTACTGAAATCACAAAGTGACTTATTAAGAATAAATGCACGCAAATGATATTACTTTTGGGCATGATATAGGGACAAAATAAATCTACCAAATGTGATTTTTTCTTGATATTTAGATTAATTGTTAATTTAATACAAATTTCAGACCATTAAATGGGAAAAATATGCAAAATTTTACAAAATCAATTACAATTAATTAACCATGTCCCAAAAAAATATGGATAAATACTTATGAGATATAGAATTAGTGAGCTACAAAATGCAATTATTGGAATAGATAAGAGATGCAAAAATGAGGTTTAAATAAATATGCAAACATAGGGTTCTAAGTGCAAACAGAAATAAAATAAACAACTAAAAATGCTAACGATGACTAAATTGCAATTGCCCACAACTAGGGGCTCTTCGTGCAATTTTTCCGTGGCTGGACCTTCTGCAGATTTGCAAAGAACTAGGGAGTCTGCAATTTTCGCCCTACTTAAGTACGCTGCATGTGAGCATCAGAATGACGGGGGGTTGTATTGCAATTTATCTTGGAAGCCAGAGGGGTGCTTGCAATTTCACTTGGTATGTCGCACAAGTGACTCCATAATGGCGCGGTCCTGAGCATGGTTTCCAGAAGGTGTGGGGGGTGCACGCAAATTTCTCAACACTTACGTGGTGGGCATGTGCAGGGGGTAAGGGCAGCTCAAAGGGGGCGCTCCCCCCGAGGTAAGGCTCATTTGAAGTCGGTGATGGCGGTGGAGGCCAAAGCGAGGGCAGAGTCCTGGAGCATGCGGGCTGCCCAAGGCAAGCGTGGCGGAGTACTGAAGCGGCTGGTACGCGATGGCCGAGCGGGCTATGACGATGGTCGAGGAAGCGCTACACAACGACGATGACGAGGGTGATAGTCTTGGGACCCTTGATCGATCTTTGAAGATTTTCGACATGTTGTCGATGCATCCTGGTGAAGAGGAAGAAGACGGGCGAGGGTGCTCTACGAGGCGATGGCCAACACACAGCCATGGGGCATCAGTGGCATGACCTTTTTGAAGGCGTGATTATTGGGTTCGAAGGAGCGAGGGTGGAGCGTGCTGCTTGACATGATTACTAGTTGAGGTGATGCTTGATGGTTCCTCATGCAGCTACAAAGATAGAGTCACGAAGCAGAGCGGTCCCATGGTGGTGTAGTGGTGGATGATGAGGAAGATGGAAATCGGGGGTCGGATTGACTGGAATTTAAGTTTTTATTTGAATGATGAATAATATGATTGGGGAGAATACATCGATTGTAGAAGAGGGGAAAAAGCTGATGGAGAAGAAGAAATCAGAGATAAAGGAAGAGGGAAATGGGTTACCTGAAGGATCGAACAAGATGGAGGAGTGCATGGGGATTTAGAAGCTCACTGGAGGTTCCTTGATTTTCTCTCGATACAGTGGCACACGGAGCCTGAGTATCTCACAGAGGTGCTGCAACGAGGCACGGATGTCCCTTGGATCTCACTTGAAGAGGAATGGTGTTCACTCGAGCCTTGCACGGTCGCTATCACTAGAGGTGGAGGCAAGCTCTCTCTCTCTCTCTCTCTCTCTCTCTCTCTCTCTCTCTCTGACCAAGAATGGTGTATGGTACGGACTGCGGCCTGCGGGGTAATCTTTATGGACGGTTGGTGAGGCTAGATCAACGAGGAGGGGGAACAAGGGAGTGGAGGATGCGAGTGATTGCAAAGGTCGGGCACGAGTCGACGAATCCTGCGGGGAGGTTGGAAGCGAGGGTAATGTGGGTCGCGCATCACACGTGAAATAGAGGGGCAGTTGTGGTGTGGGTCAGAGAAAGAAGAGGGTGATAGAGGAAGAGAGGAGGGGCACGGTCACGGTGGTTGTGCGTTGACCGAGGAAGACGTGCGCGAGGGGAGGAAGCATGTAGGAGGAAGGAGAGGAGGCAGGGGCAAAATGGCACGCGAGTACACGACCATGTGGTAGGAGGAAAATAAATTAAAAAATTAAAATCAAAATAAAAAATAGACCAAATAATAGAAATAATTAATCAATATTGAAGGAAACAAATAAATAATAAATTATAAAAAGAACTAATAAATGAATAAAGTAAAAATTAATTATTCAAAAAAATAATAAAAAAAATAAATAAAATAAATAATTAAATAAAAATAAATAATTTTAAATGAATAAATCAAAGAAAATTAAAAGAAAAGAGATAAAAAGGAAATAAAATAAAAGTAAAAAATAAAAGAGGGTGACATGTGGCAGCTCCAGAAGCAGCCACATATCGCTCCCAAAGAAATCAATAATTCATTCAAAAAAATAAAAAATAAATAACAAAGGGTAATGTAAAAAAAATAACAAAGGGATCAAAGCAAAAAGTGGTAAAAAAGATTGTTGCTCATCTCAACAAGATCTACATCTTTCGTGAAGGATCCAAAATCAAAATAAATCATATGTATAAAAAGGTAATTTTTGTAGCATTTTATAGATAAAAAATATCGTATTTTTGTCATTGTGGATTTTTTTCATTTTTAAATAAGATAAAAATGAAAAATAAAGGAATCAAATAAGGATTTATGTATATTTTTTTAATGCAGACTCAGAATCACTTAGTTTTTTTATTTCAGTCTTATTCTATTGAATTTTCATTTTAGTAAAACATTTTTCATGGAAAAGAAATAAAAAAGAAATAAGAAAAGAGTTAATTATGTACATAAAATATCAAGTCAAAATCAATTAAAATACACAATGTACAAAAGAGGCCTTAAACCCAAATTTCACAAATGAGCTTTGATTCTTTTGAACATAGTCTTATTTTGAAGATAATTGAATGTGCATTAGTTCAAAAGTGACTAGGATTTATTTGGATATTGTTTGAGAGAGATACCAACGTTTTAGTCTATATGTCCTGAAATTAGGGTTTGGGTTTATTTGTTAATTATTTATATTAGTATTTTTCATTTATTAACGTTAATGATATATTTACAATGAAGTTGCTTTCATGTGATTTGGAGTTAGAATAAAATCATTAAAAATAAGTTAAGTTAGTTGTTTTACAGGTCAATTGTACACTAGATTCTTGGCTCCTAATTTGATTTAATGATGAATGATAAAATGTGGATATTCATTATAGATGCATGAATATTAATTATGCAATTTAGATGTATAAATACGAATGAATTTTTAGTAACTGAGCCTAAATATCCTCTTTTATAGTGATGAACAGATTCATCACCTAGCAATATCTGTTTGAAGGAAGGTTAGCATGAGAAGTCTCTGTGTACTTTAACAAGTAAATGGGAATAATAAAAGTATTAAGTGAGTGTGTATACTATATAGCAATATCAAGAAAATGAGTCATTCAATGGTTACATGGATTGTTGATTAATTTAATGTGATAAAATTAATTTGATCCAATTAAAATAAACAGTTTATTATTAATAGGACTGAAAAACCTTAAGAAGGATTACGCATGAGAATTTTATTCAAAATGATTAATCAGAATTTGGAGATTTGGATGATCATAAAATGACATCCATGGTCTCCTTTCAAGGCGAAGGTTTGCGTCACCATGGATTGTATGGCAGAGATGCATATGCGAAGTCATATCTCTGGCTTACAAGTGCACATGGATTGGTCTATTTGCTTCTCGAAAGAGACATGATGTACGTATAGTGACGCCAATATTGTTACTCGTATAATTAAGGTGTATTGAATTATGCATAGCGAGTGCATGGTTGTTCAATTTGAAATGAGACAACATCAACTAAGGGGTATTGGGGTCTAGTGTCAATGACCAAATTGGGATATGCAATTTGGATTTGCAGGGTGAAATGAGTTCCCACTTCCTTCACCAGTTCCATTTCCTCATATTATTGGGATGTAACAAAGGTGGAAGGGAGATCCCAAATCTATAAAGAAATATAGTGGTAAGTATATCTCTTGCTTAAAAAGTTTATAAAGGTATGGGCTTTCAAAATATTAAAAAGCTAGACAACTTAGATTAAAAATGCCTTAATCAAAGAAATAAAATATGAATATATAATTATTTATATATTTTAATACGTGCATTTCTTAATATTAGATATTAAATCCATGAACCCACTCAACAAGCTCCTAGAGATCAACCAGTTGACCAGACCAAACTATTTGGACTTGCTCCAAAATTTGAAGTTTATTCTATCTATAGAGAACATGGGTTATGTACTTACCGAGAATAAGAATGTGATTCATGTGTCAATAGATGAATTAAAAGCGAATGCAAAATATGATGAAGACCATTTATTATCTCAATGTTATATACTGAGCTCTCTGTCCATGGTGGCTTCACGTGGACATGGATGGTGCCCAGGATGTAATGTTGAATCTAAAAAGGACATTCGTTGATGTGAACTGCACAATGGGCTAGAACTTATTTAAGATTTTATTTACTGCAAGAAGCAGGATGGGTCCTCACTCAGAAAACATGTAATCAAAATGTTTGGTTACTAATCTAAGCCAGATACCCTTGGGGCACAGATGGATGCATATATGCAGTTCAACTTCATTCTTTTATCTCTGCCCAAGTCCTTCAACAATTTTGTGGAATCATACCATAGGAATAAACTGAGGTTGAAAAATGATGATCTCCTATCTTTAATGAAGTTTGTTGAATATGTCATGAAGAGGGAGAATCATGCATGCAGTTCATTGGTTGCACAGATCAAGGGAAAGAGTGGTGGAATGCATGGATCTCAGAAGGGTTTGACCTAGAAGCATGGGACGAGGTGGATGTCGTATGATGAATAGACATTCATTCAACTTTATTATCCTATTTTAGTTTTAAATCCCTAGTAAAAAAATGTAAATATCACTAGCTTGCATCAATTAACATCATAACATTTCCATATAAATAATAAATAAATATATGTATTTAAATCAAAAATAAAAGAATGAAGAAAAGAAAAGAAATGAAAAATAAAGGAGGTATTAAATATATTGACTGACCTTGAACCCCAAGACCTAGTCGAACATTGATTAGGGTGACCATGAACAAAGTAGAGGGAAATAGGGCCAAAAAATGTACATACACGCCAAACCCTAGAAACCTTGGGTATACAATACACTCAATATAGATCAAGCTTGCATTATTTTATTCAATGTTATACACACTTCAAATAAAAATGTTTTCAACAACAAACATGTACATAATAATGTGAAGAAAATAACAAAATTATTGGCAAAGATAAACCGTGTACAAGTCGCTCTGTATTCTCAGTTGAAAAATCTATAAACAAAACTTTATTAATAAATATCTCCTCCATATGAACTCAAAATTCATAAAACATGCCTCATTATATTTCAAATCAAATTATCTCTAAAGTGAAGATGATTTCATTTAATTGGAGTCAAGATACAAAAACAGGCGAATTGGGGTACTATGAGGCGTGTACATTTGTATAATGCCAACACATTTTGCTTTTTACATTTTTAACTTCTTTATTTTTTTTTATAATTGTATATATTATCTAACACCAATATAAAATAAAAATAAAAATAAATCATGGATAATAAAAAATTAATAAATGTTAAATACATATGCATTATATAATTATGATGTAATTATACGTATTTATTTGTACATATAATACAAATAATAAAAATCCCATAAAAAATGAAAATTTCTATTAAATAATATTAGATATACATAAATTAATAAACATAACATTGTGTATAAAACTAATAAAATAAAATTACAAATATTAATATACATTTATAAATACATATACATGAAGCACATAAATATTATATATTATTAAATAATTTGAGAAAAATAAGTAAAAATCAGCAAAAAATGATATTTAAAAAATAAGAATCAACATTCATGTTTTGAGTTGTTCTTGTTAAAATCATTTTCTATTTTATTTTCTTATTATTTCTTATTTTATCTCTATTTTGTCCTTTAGCGATCCACATGGACCACAACTCCCCCCCTTCGGACTGTTCTAAAGCATGATATTTCCTCTTCTTCGCATTTTTTCTAGCTCGATCTGCTCCTTCTCTTTGCCAATTACCTTCCCTAAGATTCTTCACCGTTCAACTAGCTTTCACATTGATTCATGCCCATCCATGGTCAACCCTCGAAATGTGCGAAAATCTTAGATCCATTCAGCCCATCTAGTCACCTACTATAAAACTTCTCCTCCATTTCCAACATGCCCAAATCCATTTTTCACCCCCATAACCCCTTAAATCTATTCTTGGAGTAGAGCCCTTGTGACATGAGGTTTTCCCCTATCGATCCAAGGCAAGGAGAAGGAGGTAGAGGTTGATTCACCATCGTCGGAGCAATATTTTAGGTTTCTGCTCCCCGATGTCCCAGGTCAGGTGATCTCATTATTTCTTGTCATTTTCGATTCGTAGTTTAATCCTTAGCATATTTTAGGTTTTTTTATTTCATCCAGTTTAGCTTAAAAATTCAAAAAATACTTCGTCCAAGCTCTAGACTTCGGTCTCTATTTCATCGTGAAATATCCATTGTTCTAACTTCCAAATCATTTTATCAGTTTCCCCATCACATTGTTCACCTTCTTGACCCATCATATCCACCTTATCTCGTACAGATCAAGTCCGTCATATTGTTTCACAACCCATCACCATAGACACGCCACCCATCTCATCCCCCAGAGTTTTGTCCCATTTTTGTGGGTCAAGAGAGTTTCTCTCGAGCCCAGTAACATTTTGTGCAATTTTAAGAGCTGAGACCCCCTTTGATTGGGGAATCAAGGATCTGCAAGTAGCTCCAGGTACCTGATGAATCCACATTTCATCATCTTTATTCTATCATTTTGGCATCAAAACCCTAGCAAATGCTTGTAAATAACCTTAAAATCATCATCTTAGCATTCATGCATGTGCATCATATTAGTGTATAAAATACTGTAATTAAAGCCAAAATTATAGAATAAATAAAGAAAAGAAAAAGAATAAAATATAGTAAATATTTTATGACCCAAAACCCCGAGACCTAGGCATCTTGATGAATAGGTCGACAAGGAATAAAGTAGGGGAGATAAGGTCAGAAATACAGA
>JAZKJV010005138.1:0-33688 GCA_037367405.1 Ottelia alismoides
TTAAGGACTAGCAAAGGCAAGTATAGGGGGGTGATGAATCTCCATTTCATCACCTTTATTCTATCATTTTGGCCTTAAAAACCCCTAGCTAATGCATGTAAATGGCATCAATTTGTACACAATAGCATCCATTATTTATTACATTTATTGTGTAAATAATATTATTTCTAATGCCAAAATTATAGAATAAAGAGAAGAAAAAAAGGAAGAAAATATTGAAAATATTTTATGACCCTAAACCCTGAGACCAAGTCAAGAATTTAGTTAATCGACAAGGAATAAAGTAGGGGGAGATAAGGGCCAAAATACAATAAAATTGTCATTTATTCATTCATTATTTATGTATTTCTGACACCTATTTTATTCTTCATTATTTAATCATCAAATAAAGAAACTTTGTACATAAAAGTTGTAGATAATAATGTAAATAAAAATACAAAATTGAGTTTGTACAAAAATAATACACAGTGTACATTTTATACACAAAATAAAAAGACAAAAACCAAACTTCACAGACCCATATCTTTCAAATAAAAACTCAAAACATAGCAAAATCACTCTAATTGTATATAACTTTTCACAAGCTATTTAACGGTGGTGGTCTCCATATTTTTCAGAGTTACTGGGTGAAAGTTAGGTTTTAGGCCCTCATTGTACATTCTACTGATTAAAATATTCATTTTACTCATCCCTTATTATTTTTACAAATTCATATTTTTATAATTTTGTAAATATTATTTATAACATATGTGCATATTAAACTTAGAATAAAACCAAAAGGGAAATGCAAAATAAAAATAAATCTATGTGAAAACATTTATGTGAAAACATAGATAAAATACCTATGATTATACTTGTATAAAAATAAAATGGAAAACATATTCTTTTATTCTTTATTCTTTATATTTCTAATAAGGTAAATATTATATATAGGCTATTAAAAATACAAAACTAAAATAAAACTCAACAAAATACATTAAAATAAAAGGATGTATATAGACATAGGTAAAACACCTATAAATATACCTACATAATATACTTACCTATTTATTTAAGTATACAAATAACATCCTAAAAATAAAATAAAATATATATTTATACACATAAAAATAAGTTGTAAATATAAAAAATATATGGATAAAATAATAAAAAAATTATACAAAATAAAATAAAAATGTACACAACATAGATGAATATACCTATCAATACACTATTAAAAATCAACTACTAATAAGTAAAGCCAAAAAATGAATAAAAATCGTAATAAAATACTACATAAAGTAATAAACATTTTTTATTTTATACATAAAAAATAATAAAATCGTTTATTTTAAATATTTATTTTCAAATAAAATTGGGTTTTTGTTTTGTAGCGACCTGACGTGGACTAATCACGTCAGGTCACTAGTTGACTCCTGGTCAACTCGCCCCCACCTTCTGATTCGACGTGCACCTGTCTCCGCATTTTCTTGCTGATTTCCTGCTCGAATGGTCAATCAATCGACCTTGCGTCCTTTAGAGAAAATCATCATTGTTTATCCATGATTCACGCCAGATCATTGTATAATCTATCCATAACACTGATTCGTCGATCTAGGCTGGTCAATAAGGGTGCGTCACAATGTTTATAAATAAGGGCCAATGCCTCCTCCTCCAAATTTGGTCACCATTAAAGCCTTGCGAGCCCTAGTTTAGCACCTTGGATTGTTTCTCGTAACAGGGGGGTCTATTTCCACGCTTGGTCGAGCTCCAAGAGCAAGGGGGTGCACCCACGGCTGCCGTCACCGGCGACCCTGCTCTTTGGTCAGCCCAGGTATAAGAGCTGCGTTTTTTTATTTACTTTGCTTAACCTTGATCTCAGCTTCCATTTCCAATAGTTAGTTTAGCTTCTAGATAGTTAGATTAGCATAATTTAATCTGCCTGTACTTCGCCGGAGTTGAGCTCCGACGAGCTCCTCCGTGCATCATCAGCGCTCCTCTGTCATATCCCCCGTGCCCACTTCATTCTTGATTACCCCTATGATCACCCCCTGCATCTCGCTCCCTCCAGATCCATCCTGGATCTGGAGATCCAGGTGCTCCATTCTGCCCATCGCTGGAGCACCTCCGCCCGCCTCACTCCGCTCCATTCCACCACCAATAAGGCTCCTAGAACCACCATTTTCTTGCACGTAAAGCTTCTGCAGGTCTGGAGCGCCAAAGGACTCCAACGGAGTCGATTTTTGAAGATGCGAGATACCTGGAGGTGTTGCGCTTCCTCAACCTCACGAAGGAGCTTCTGCAAACGTCGGAGCATTCTGTCGCCTCCAACAGTTAGACCACCTCGCTAGGAATCCGCTCGGCCATCTCAGAGATCAAATGGATGTCGAAGGAGGGAGATTTGGCTGGAGGACCTCTCCCAGGCGAGTGTTCTTCCAGGTTCTTGGAACGAGCTTCCACATCGTCGTATCAAATGGAGACGCCAGATCCCTCAGCCACAGTTGGATCACGCGAGCTTCAGCCGTCGGATCGCTCACGGCGATCTAATATTCACCGTCGATCTTCGAAGGGTACCAGCTGGCGGATGGACGATACGTGGCAAGTGAAGATGATCCAGCCATCTGTCGTGCATATATGGGGTAAATTGCACACCTAGCCCCAACATTTTTATATTTATTATTTAGTCTTGTAAATAAAGTGTATCATATAAAATAAAGTGGAAATTTTGTATAAAGGACCCTCAACATGCTGTAATTGCAATTAGGTCCATTCCACATCACCTCACGTGTTGTCCCGCGTGAGGTGGGAAAATTGCATGTATAGCCCTGTAAGTTTTTGTAATTATTATTTAGTCCTATAAATTGAAATGAACATTATATATTCTTGTAAAAATTGTTGTGAGGCCCTTGAACTTTTTGATAATTATATTTTGGTCCCTCCTAGTACGCATCACGTGCCGTCCCACGTGAAGGGGTAATTTGCATGGGTACCCTCTAGGGTTTTATAGTTATAAATTAGACTTTAAAAATTAAATAAACTTTGTAAACTTGGGCATTTTTGCATTATACACCCTGAATTTATTTTATTTGCAAATATGACCCTACCAGGACATGTATTTTTGTGTGTTTTTGCATTATATGCCCTTATTTTTAATTGATAGTTTTTTATTTTATCCATTTATTAAAATTAAAAAGGAGACTAAATAATCCCTGTCTAAATTATATAATACCAAGAAAATATAAAAACATTTTGAAAAATTCCAAAAAATATATATGGTATCTTTTGATATTTATTGAGTCCAGAAACAAAAATCCCTAAAAATAAGAAAAGAAAACTTTAAAAAAATCAGAAAGCTCCAAAAATCCAACAAAAAATATAAGAATTCTACCAAAACAACGAAAATATGTTTTTTATGTTTTATAATTATCTATATATTATTATTTACATATTAAAATTAATTTGGGTAATTTTGGGAACCGTTATTATTTTTAAAACCCAAATTAATTTTGGGTTATTTATTAAACCCTAATTTGGGATATTTTTGACTTTAAAAATACATAAAAATTAGCAAAAATTCCAGAAAAATATTAAAAAAATTAGAAAAAAATATAAATAATAAAAACATGATATTTACTATATTTATTTATTTATACATGTTTTTTCTATATAGTGTCTATACATACCTTATAATGTATTTATACATATACACACATATATATATTGCTATAGATATTATATTTAAATAAAAAAATATATAAACTTGAAAACCCACAAAAAGATCTATATAAATGTATGACTCGGTTGTACACAAATAACCTTAGGCTACTTGTTTTGCTATCTGTGGTTCGACCTCTACATGCTTGCCAGCTACGCATTTTATGGTAGAGATAATAAATTTTAACCTCACATGTGCTCTTCATTTCCTTAATATTTTATTGTGGGTTAATTGCTCAATAACCGAAGATTTCATCTGAGGTCAAATCAGCGACTGTCTGTCCGCCTTGTGGATGACACGACTTTAGATCGACTTTTTCTCATTTATAATCACCAAGTAGTTCGAACTGCTGGCGGGCACCATCAGCTCTTTCCAGTCAGCAACTGAAGGATATGGTATAATCCTCAAGCGCATCACGGAAGCGTGAGCGTCGTATCGAATACGATGAAAAATGACTAGTCGTACTAGTTGTTCTATGCAGAGGAATTTAAAATTTTTATGCGATGAAACCACATGATCCAAGAACGATTCTCGAATCGTTTCATCTAGAACCACAACAAGTATAAATGAATACCTCTAGAAGCGTGGTTGATCGAGTCTCTGTGAAAAGAGACCTCCTGTCTCAAGTCCGATCGTCATAGAAGAAGCTTGCGAGCGTGGGGATGAGTCACGTGATCCTCGCAATCCAATGAGTTGATCAAAGCACAATGATCTCCTGATCTCGTCGTACGAGATCGTATGCCTTCTTCACGAGCATAGCACTCCAAAGAAGATGGAGATCCGAAGAACGTCGAAGCAGCTACGTGGTGGTGAAGGCGACAACGGCTTTCTCCTCTAGGGTTTGGTGGACGGCCACCAAGGAGAGAGGGAGAGAGAGTTGACATGTGGGAAGACAAGAGAGAGAGAGAGAGATGTGCTTCAAAAGCATAACCCTTGAGAGCATGGTATGCCTCTCTATTTATAGAGTTTTGGGATCCATTGTTCTCAATTCATGGGACATATAAAATCAATGGATGAGATTGATGTATGTTCAATCCAATGGTCAAGATTGTTGTTGGTAAAAAATCAACAACTAATAATCTAATTTAAATCAAATATATTTGACATGTCAAATATAATTCAATCCTAAATTAGATCAAGCAATTAAGAAGGGATTAGCATGAAGATTACTCCCCATAAGGAAGGGGGGGACTCCTCAATTTGTGCATAATAACATTCATTATTTATTATATTATTTGTATATAAAACATGGTTTTCAATGCCAAAAGTATAGAATAAAGAGAATAAAAGAAAAAGGAATAAAATATGGAAGATAATTTATGACCTTGAACCCTGAGACCAAGTCAAGAATTGATTTGGTCGACAAGGAATAAAGTAGGGGGAGATAAGGGCCAAAAATAGAATAAAAATCCAATTCTTTTATTCATCATTTATGCATTTTTGACACCTATTTTATTCACTATTATTTTTTCATCAAATGAAGAAGCTTTGTACATAAAAGTTGTAGATATTAATGTAAATAAAAATACAAAGTTGAGTTTGTACAAAAATAATACACGGTGTTCATTTTATACACAAAATCAAAAGCCAAAAACCCAACTTCTCAGACCCATTTCTTTCAAATAAAAAGTTCAAAACATATCAAAATCATCTCTAATTGTATATAACTTTTCACGAGCTATTTAATGGTGGTGGTTTTATATTTTTTGGAGTTACTGTGTGAAAGTTAGATTTTTGACCCCTGTTGTACATTATACCGATTAAAATATTCAAATTATTCATTATTCATTATTTTTACAAATTCATATTTTTTATTTTTGTAATTTATAACATTTGTACATATTTAAACCAAAATAAAACCAAAGGGAAATGTAAAATAAAATAAGTCTATGAGAATATATAGGCAAAATACCTATGTTATAATTGTATATAAAAAAGGGAACCCCATTCTTTTATTCTTTATTCTTTTATATTTTTATAATATTGTAAATATTATCTATATTTTATAAAAAAAATATAAACCCAAAATAAAACTCATTAAAATACGATAAAATAAAAAAATGTATATAAAATATAGGTAAAATACCTATAAATATACCTATAAGATATACATATCTATTTATTTACCTATACAAATTGCATCATAAAAATGCCATAAAAATATATTTATACTCATAAAAATAAGTTATATATATATATAATAAAAGAATAAAACAAAAAACACAAAATATAAAATAAAAAATAAAATACAAAATATAGGCAAATATACATATAAGTACACTAATAAAAATTAGCTATTAATAAAATATACCAAAAAATAAATAAAAATCATATTAAAATACTACATTAAAAATAAAAATTTTTATACAAAAAATAATAAAATCATTTATGATTTTAAAATAATTATTTTCGAATAAAAACCGCAGTTTTGTCAGGTAGCGGCTGACATGGACCAATAGGGTCACGTCAAAAGTTAAGCGCCGGTCAACTCCCCCCTCTGTGCCAAATTTGACGCGATATGTATTTTCCCTGAGTCTCCGCCATTTTTCGCGGACGAAATATCCTTCAATCGACGTCGCTGCCTTCACAAGAAATGATCATTGATCATTGTACATACACGCCATGCTCTGTAATCACGTGTACATACGCCTAAATCTTAGCCGGCCAATAAGGGTAGTCAACCTCTTCTATAAATAAAAACCCCCGAGTCTCCTTGCAATTTTGGTCACCATTAAGCATCTAGGAGTCCTGGTTCCGTGTCTAGTTGAGTTCCTCGTGACAGGAGGAGCTTCTTCGACATCAGGCCGAGCTCCAGGAGCACGGGGTGCACCCACGGCCGCCAAATCCGGCGACCCTGCTCCCTGGTTCATTCCAGGTATAAGAGTTGTTTTCTTATCCTTTATATTAGTTTCATTTAATGTTAGCTTAAATTTCCAGTTCTTAGACTAATCTCTAGTTAGTTAGATTAGCTTAATCAGGCATCCACGTACTTCGCCGAAGTTGACCTCCGACGAGATCCTCCACGCGCCCTCATCGTCGCTCTGTCATTTCCTCTGTTTCCACTTCATTCCTGACCACATTCTGATCGCCCCGCTCATCTCACTTCCCCCAGATCCATCGTGGATCTGGAGATCAGGTGCCCCACACCGTCGTTCGCCGGAGGCACCTCTGCCCGCCCCACTCCGCACCATTCCACCATAAATAAGGCCCCTGGACCCCTTGTTTTCTTGTGTTGCTTTCCTTGCCGGATTGGAGGGCTAAAGGACCCTCAAGGGTCGAGTTTTGAAGAGAAGTTAGGTACTTGGGCACCCATTCCTTCCCCGACCTTGCTGGAGAGCTCCAGCGACTCTCAGGCTCCTTCGAGTCCTCCAGTCGATACATGGTGTCCCCATGAAGCTTCTTGAACCATCAGCAGCTCGTGGGAGCATCGTACGTGCACACTAAACTAGATCCAAGCTCGAGAGGAATGGGGTTCTTCCTTGTTCTTCCGA
Organism: Ottelia alismoides; assembly: GCA_037367405.1. Classification (NCBI taxonomy): domain Eukaryota; kingdom Viridiplantae; phylum Streptophyta; class Magnoliopsida; order Alismatales; family Hydrocharitaceae; genus Ottelia; species Ottelia alismoides. The sequence goes on from JAZKJV010005138.1 coordinate 7,186, forward strand.
GTACTGTCAGAGCCGTCGGATCGAGCTCCTGCGCCAGATTGATCCCCCGCCGTTGGATCAAGCCATGCCTCCACCGTCAGATCGGCTTAGCCAATGTAATCCAGGTCGTCAGAGTGCGAAGCGGTATGGGCCGTTAGAATCGCGCCACGTGGATAAGTGGAATCAATCGCGTCGTCCGATCGCGCTTTATATTGCGGTAATTGCATATTCAACCCGGCCATTTTTTGTATTTAAAATTTAGCCCTGTAAATAAAAGTTAGTATTTAAAAACAAATGGATATTTTGCAAATAGGCCCATGTCTTCTTGTAAATTGCACTTGGGTCCAGTCCACATCACCTCACATGTCGTCACACATGAGTCGTTGAAATTGCAGGGACACCCCTATTACTTTATGTATTTATAATAAGTCTAATAAAATTAAATGCATGTTGTATATTTTTGTGAAATTTACTGTAAGGCCCCTGGACTTTATTATATTTACCTTTTGGTCCCTCCCAGGCTGCGTCGCATGTAATCCCACGCAATGTGCATTTTGCATATGTATCCTAGCGGGTTTTATAATTGTAAAAAAACCTTAAAAATTAAATAAATGATGTATTACATTGGAACATTTGCAAGGTGGTCCAAGAATTTATTATTTACAAAAATGCCCATGCTAGGATATTGATTTTTGGATGTTTTATCTATTTATTGTAAAGAGCAAATTAACTCGAAAAAACCCAAAAAATATACATAGTTGCCTATTGTATTGCTCTTTCACGCCATATTTTTAATTTACATTTTTGAAGTTATTTATTATTTATAAAAAAATCAAAAACGTGCATTTTTGTCCCTATTTGCAAAAGAAAATACATAAAAATTATAAAACCTTTGAAAAATTACAAAAAAATAGTTTATGTTTATTTAAGTATTTTACAACTTCAGACCAAAAATCACTAAATAATATAAAAAGAAAACTCAAAAAATTGAGAAACCCTAAAATCTTTATAAAAATATATAAAATTATTTAAAAATACAAAAAATATATTCTCTATTTCTGAATTCTATTTTTATTATTCTCTTTATTTTAAAATTAATTTAGAGAATTTTTGACTTTGTTTTGTATTTTTAATCTCCATTTTAATTTCAGGTATCTATTTATTCCCTGTTTTAGGGTATTTTTGACTTTAAAAATATATAAAAATTAGCAAAAATTCTAGAAAAACACAAAAATAGTAAAAAATTATCTGAAAACCAAAAGATGTTATTTTCTTTATTTTGCCCTTTTTTGTTAATTTTTATATATACCCTAAGTCTCTCTTGTATATATACTCTATGTATAGCTTATTATATATATTAAAAGAAAAAGAAAATACAAAATCAAAAAAATTAAAAATCAAAATAAAAAAATAAAAAACAAAAATAATATATATAAATTAAAAACCCACAAAAATATATATGTACATGCATAATGATTGACTTGGTTACACAAAAAGAAAATAATCGTAGGCTACCTATATTGCTCTTTGAGATTCGACCTCTACATGCTTGCTTGCTATGCATCTTATGGTAGAGAAAATAAATTTTAATTCCACATTTTTGCTATTAATTGAATTGTGTATCTTGTGGGTTAATTGCTGACTAATCGGGAAAGGTTGAGTGGTCAACTCATTGACTATGGTCTCGCCTTGTGAGACCATGCGACCCTCTATTTTTTTCATATTATCAATGCTTTATTTCCTACTTCATTTTATAGCATTATATCTCTTTTATTTCTTATATTATTTTTCTCATAAGTGTTCTGACGTACTTTTTGTTTCACCTTTGTTGCAAGGGCTCCATGAGCGAGGAAGGCAATCTTTGGAGAGTCGACGCACCCAAGCGAGGTGGAGGCTGATTTTTCTTAATCGATCGGAAGGAGAGAGCGATCAAGGAGCAGGAGCTGTAGAAGACAGCATTTTATTCCTATTTTTATTTCAATTCATTATCCCATTTTCATTCTTATAATTAATTTTTATATATTTTGGCACTTGTCCCTTTTTATTTTTTATAGGTACATTAGACACTTTGTGGTTGTGCGAGGTTTGTTTCCCCAAGTGTCGGTGCACTTGGGGGACCCCATCGGGGTTTTATTTTCTTCGCATTCTTCTTTATTCCTCCATATTTTCTCATTTTTTCTATTTGATTTCTGTGATTTGAGTTTTCCAACTTTGTTTTTATTTTTTTTTGTGCTTGAGTCCTTATATTTAGGCTTGTATTATCTCGGTTGAGCTAGCTAAATAATAGATCCTAACACTTAATATACTTCTTATTTCTATAGCTGATTCAATTCGGATTTAGTCAATAAACTTGGTTCTTCTCGATAATAGAAATTCCTGCTAGGACGATTCTCGATTTGCATTTCATATAGGTTAGATTTACTTTATATGCGCGGATCATCTTGCATGTAGATTGCCGACATAAGGTTCACATTTTATCCCATTCATGCATCATCGATTTCACGCATATCGATTTTTTTGACTTCCTCCTTTAATTTCTAGACTTAGGATTAAAGGAATTGGAAAATCGTTAGGAGAATTTTATTGAAAAATATTCAAAAAAAGTGATAACTAAATAAAAATTGGGACTGCTATTTCATTCGACCCTAAAATTAAATGTAAGGATTCATTTTGTATTGGTTATAGTAAGCCCCTCAGTGATCACATGTACTTACCTCTAGATAGAGCGAGTGAGGACGTAGCCGTAAGGATAAAGCCAAAAATCAATGGACTTGTTCCCTAAGCACCTATGTATCACTTTTCGGTACACAGTCATAGTTGTAGCACTTGTCTCCGACCATAGAAAATCATTTTGGTGTGCTCCACTTTGCATTTCCCTTTTGGTCTAATATAACCCAGCAGCCCGAGCAAATGGTTCCATTGTTTAGGGAGGTGTGAGGATTTACACAGAGCAATAGAGCGGCACCACATGTGAGTTTGAGTTAAGCAACTTTGTGAATCACTAAATTCTAAAATCAAAAAGATAAGCGACTGAGCTTTCACGGTCTTCATTTGTGTTGAGTTGGTGAATTTGAGGTTCGGTTTGTGTTTATTTGCTAGAATAAAGATCCTTCCCCATTTTGTGCTGCTTTTCTCACTTTCTTCTTTGATTTAACCATTCACTTCTTCCTCTTGTATCAAAGATTTCATATTGGAGAACTTTTTGTTCGAACTTCACGAACTTATCTCTCTACACTTCAGTTCATTTGTCTTCACCTATTCGGGATGACTCTCTTCCCAATTTTTCTTCTTTTTCTTTTACCCCATATCTTTCACAATAAATCCTTTATTTGAAATGGATTCCCAGGCTTTCATTTGAGATTCATACATTTCTGAGGACTGATTGAGTGCCTTTCACATTTTCACAGATAGATTTAGAGGACTAGATGGCACCGAAAGGAAAGGCACCCGTGGCAAACCACTAGGAGATCACCAATGTTATGTTAGCATCTATTCAGACCATTCCAGCATTGTTGACAGAGAAAGCCAACATTCATGCCAGATTGAGAGATATGATTTTGGAGATTAAAGGATGAGCTGAGAGGAGAGAGGAGGACAAGCAGAGAGGAGGTGGGAATGGAAGAGAGAATGAGCAGATTCAATTATTTAGCAGAAACGTGTTTAGGCCAAGCTCACCCTTAGAGATTCCTATAACCCAGGAGTAGAACAAGAAGTAAATTGGATACAAATTCATGTGGTTCATGGACATTTTGAGCTGAAGCCCCAACTTCTTCAACTTCTCTCCATATTCCATGGACATACCAACGAGGAACCATATATACTCCTCCAACAGTTTGATTATATATGTGGCATGATGCACTACCCTAACATTCCGTTAGAGGTAGTGAAGATAACATCTTTTCCCTTCAGCCTTATGGCTAAGGCACTATATTGGATCAATCATTTAGGAAGGGTGGTGATGTCCTGGGAAGAGCTGAGATCAACTTTTCTGACCAAGTACTATCCCCAAGGATGATCCAATCAAATGTGATCATTGTAGCCAACTTGTCCTAGATGTCCCATGAGCTTATTCACGAGGCATGGGAATCTTCAAATATTTGACGGAGAAGTGCCCCCATCATGATATACCAAAGACTAGCCTTGTGCAGAATTACTTTGGGGGTTTGAGCTTGTAAAAACCGAAGCTTGTAGATACCGCTTGGGGTGTTCACATATTAATAAGGATGAGGACATACTTTGGTAGATTTTTTAGGAAGAGGCGGAGAGTTCAGCAGTGCTATCTTCTTCCCACGCATTTCAGAAGCATCCTTCTTCTATACCCCCAAAAAAAGTCAACATGGCAGCATCTCATGATGTGGATAGGGTGGATAGTTCATATTTGAGAATCATTGGAAACCACCTATCCATTGATACAACTGAAAAGCAATCACAAGAACTTGAGAATTTGAATGTGACCGAGCAAACGACGAAGTAGATGGACAAATTGGATGAGATCACAAAGCACATGGAATTACTTGTTAGCATCATCCATGCGTGCTGGAGTTTGAGTGCAACAGCCGAGACATCTGCACTTGAGCCCACTTCTTCCACTCCAGTTCAGTAGAGTTCTAGAGCACCTCCTATCATTCAACACATTTACTATGTGAAGACTCTAGATCAGGATCAGCAGTAGCAGACTCAGGCATATATGGTGTCGTACTATACAAAGTCTCCATTCTATTTAGAACCATAATTTTGATGAACCTCGATTTCATCATATTAATTTGCAGATATTAACGCCCTTGCTTAAATTGGAGTCAATAAAAATCAGATTAGAAGTTGTATATATCTGAGTCTTGAAATAAATTAAAAATAAAAAAATGACAAAAGCAAAATTGCAGTGTTTTTATACCATTAAAAATGCTCACAAAAATATTCCTCCCTTTATTTGACCTCTTTTGTGTTTTTGGTCAACATGAAACTTGTATATCTCAGCAAGATCTAAAATTTCATGTTTTGAGTATTTCCAAATTCGGCCTTTTTCTTCTCCTTTTTTGTGATTTTTTTATGAATAACATGATTGGGCCACGTAGCTCCTTCTGGTTGAGCCACGTGGCTCACTGCCCTTGCATCATCTGCTCTTTCCAACTGCCATCCGATCCCCCTATGTGCCTTGATCTCGATCGCACGTTTCTGCACCATTCTCCACCATCGGATCTCCTTCTGGATCTTCAATCTCCACCGCACATAGGCGTCGCGCTTCCAACCTTCGATCCGACTCTGGTGCTCCCATCTTAGCCATTCGTTTCCGCCCACTTCCCCTCTCTCCATGTGCTGCCATCCAGCACCGCTCGATTATCTCCACAATACTCTAATCGTAACCACTGGTAAACGCACCTCACTCTGCCCTACAATCGTGATTCAGATTGAATCCGGATCATCCGCTTCCACCTGTCTCTATGCGTGACACGTGTTGCCCTCTAGCGTCGTCCGATGCTTCCTTCATCGATCTGATCCGAGCCACTCATGCGTGCCCACATCTCAACCATTGGATCGCGAGATACAATGGTCAAAGACTTGTCTCCTTCCTCCAGAACCCCCTCTCTCTCCATGATCACCTTTCCATGCATATCGCACCCTTCCCATTTTCACCACCTCCTCTACATTCCCCTCGTCTTCGCGACCTCGCCCAGTCAAAGCCGGTTCCTCCATGATCCTCACAGGTCGTTTAGGTACCCATGTCTCCCTCTCTTTCACTCCACACGCCCCTCTCAACCCATGATGACCACCACTGGTATCTCAACATTCCTCCTTCAAGTAGACCCTCGCCGATGCAAAATCACATGTCCACCTATACGTGGGTCACGACCCAGCATCCCTCTGTCCCTCTGTGACAGAGAGGAGACGAAATGGGGCGTGAAGACCCACGTTGACCCCGATGTCGACCCCTGGCCATGGTAGGCCAGGTTTCCGGCTCTCAACCGCCGGCGAGCTGCTCCGCGTGGTTGACTTTTCCAGCGACGACTAAGGCTTCGCCTAGAAGCTCACGCCCAGCATCGACCCACCATTTCTCTAGGTAAGTGCTCTCGATCTCTCTTTGCTTTTTCTTTGAATTTCTACTATTTAGTTAGGCTTTAGCTCACACGTTCGCCCTCCATTGGTCATCTCATTAGCTTCACCACGCATCACCCACCCATGCACTCCCCTTCACTCACCTTCTCGCTCTTCCGCAACCCCAAACTGCTCTGCATCCCTCTTCTCTAAGCTTGTTGGATAAGACGACCAGGTCGCCACCTTCTTAGCCCCCACATGGCTCCCCATCTCATCCACTTCGCATCATGCATGTGCTTCGGCTATTGGACTAACAATTACATGTATCCTATGGTTCAATGGCCGAAGCTGCGGGCTATGTTCCGATCTCCATCAACACCTCTGGCGAAGCATCTTCAACCGGAGAGTCCAGCCACTCTGATGTCCTCTTCGAGTCTTGGACTTCTTCGTGAGGCTGCCATGGATCATCTCTGACCATTAGAAGACATGGTGGAGCACGACGGAGCGCTAAGCATCTCATCGGATTCCGAAGATCGCTGCCAGCCCGCAGCAAGAGAAGGAGAACTAGATCGTACAGGTGTCGTTGGATGGCACCCTTCCGGTACTCATCCAACGGCCCCTATTTAGCCACATCGCCTTCCCTGTGCATGAACAACCACCGTCCGATCTCCATGATGGGGTGGTCCATAGGAGGTCATGTCATCAGCTCCGAGCGTTAGTGCCAACCTACAGGTTCGGGGCACCTGAGCCTCCCTAGCCTCACCCTGAATCTAAGATAGCACCCGAGCCTTGCTCCAAGCCTACACCGACTGTCGAGCTTGACCTCATGTGCTTTGTCACGTGAGGGTTGGGCAAATTTACAAGGAATCCCTACCATTTTCTCCAATTTGCATCCAGGTCCAATGAGCACGTGCAATTCATGCGTGCCTGGGGTAAATTGCACCTGAACACCCCTTCAAGTTTCAATAATTTCATGTTAACCCCCGCGTATTTGTGTAAATTACAGGGAAGGTCTTGCGACTTTGCGTATTTGCATTTCAGTCCTTCCAAGGACCTATTTGTAATGTTTTTCTATTTTTTCTCATGTTTTCTTTGCATTTATGCCCCAGGACTCTTTCATGTATATCTTGGGCATCCGAGCTCCATTTTAATCGATTTCAGTCTCTTTCGAAGCTTGTTTCATTCTCTTTCTAATGGCGTGACTTGATTTCTGATTTGACACTTTGATCAATGATGATTGATTTTAATAATGTAGTGTCTCTCGTGTAATGATTTCTCATGCCTTTCATTAATTCATCAATGAAATTTGTTTCACTAATGGATCCTGAAGTTGACTACAGTTTCTTGGCTCAGATATTTTATCTGATTAGGGCATTTTTGCATCATTATAAATCTGCATCATCTTGCATGTTAAAAATCAAATAAAAAGTGTCCGCTTGTATATCTTTATGTGTGTCGACCTATGAACCATTAATTCATCACTTAATCTGAATAATGAGAGTCTAAATAAATATTTTAGAGGTTTGTGTCCCTGAGTTCGACCTTGGGCTTGCCCAAGTAAAATAAAATCGACCACTTTGATTTCATTGACAAATTAATTAGCGGTTTTTGATAGATCCAATTCAGCCGGCTACAATGTATTAAAATGTCATTCTTAAGAGGCTGAATTTACAGTTCATCAAATGGAACCGTTGCCGGGGAAACGGCTCATCTTTTGTGTAATTTAGATTTTTTATTATTTGATTAACTGTTAATTTATAAATTATAGGTTTGTTTGTTGTTTGCCTTGCATTTTTTATAATTCTTCAATATGTATCTAATGCATGCTTTTTGTGCCAGGGTCCCTTGGTGATCAAGGAGGCAAGGAACAGGAGCTCCCACTGCGAGGAGCCGTAGAAGCAAATATTGGAGAAAAATCGAAGAAAGAAAAAAATTGTCTCACATTATTCATTCATGCATGTAATAATCATCTTTACAGTTGTCTTCGTTTGAAGACTCACGATTGTAAATGAATGATGATTTATGTGGTTGTGTGGGGATCGCCCCGCTTTAGTGTCAACCTATGATCAGGCACTCAGCTCTCCGAGCTATATCACATTTTTTATGTGTTTGATCGTAGGTAGGACACACATTAATTTGAGATGCACGTAGACATCGCTTCACTTAGCCAAAAAATAAAATCAGTTCTTCCTCGCTAATAGAAGCATGTTAGGTGTGGTTTTCATTGACTTGCATACATTCAATTTTTGGTTTTAATTCAATCTTATTTTTCACGAATTTAGCTCAAGGCACTGCGAGTTTTCCCTTAGCATAGATCATGATTTTATCGAATGCATTGGCTTTTTCTCAACCTCCCTTCCTGGATTGATCACCTAGGATTAATGGAAATTGGGAATGAGCGGTAGACGATGTTTGATTGATTTATGTTCTCATTAAAGCAATGATAACCTTAAAGCTAGTAATTGGGACTGTTAATGTAAGTTGACAAATAAAATGGAGTAAAAATCATGTTTTTAGAGAGCAACACCCTTTTTGCGTAGGATGTTAGGATTTGGCATATCATTAATTCTTGTATAAATTAGAATGATTTTATCATCAATAAAAATGATAAGATAACTAACCAACACTTGTTGGTTTCACGTGTGAGTTTGTGAATCAAAGGGTATTGTTTGATTGATTGAGCCTTGATTGTTTCGGCACTCTCCCCTAGACCTTAGGTGCTCCATTCATCTTCGTAGATTTACCCCCTCACGTGTACATCCATCCTAACCTCTTTGTTCCCCTTAGGTCTCCCCAGCTTCATTTATCCATCCCTTTACTTAGGCTATCCTCAGCCTAAGTATAGGGGGAACCTGAGTCCCCGTAAATCTCTTACTCATTTATCCTTCTTCCTGATGCTTGGGTTAGTTCTAACATAAGTATAGGGGGCGTCCTCCTCAGTTCATGTATCCTTTCCTATAATTAAACTTGAGCTATGGCTTTGTAACACTTAGTGTTATGAGGACATAGCAAAATTTAAGTATAGGGGGTATATTGTATATATATGTACTTTGGCCATAGCTCTATTTTGAAAATATTTTGAAGATTTTGAAAATTTAAAACTTTTTTTGGCTAGAGTATAATCTTATGAACTAAGTTGGACAAAATGTTTTCAAAGTTTGAATTTTTTTCTTTACTATGTTACATTATTTTGAAGAAAAATATTTTGAAAATGGTTTTAAAAATGACTTTTACTTGTTTTGAAAAATCGTTTGAAAATTGTTAGAAAAATCTTTATATATGTGACACTATTTTGAAAATCTTTTCAAAATTCTTTTTTTAAAAAGGTTTAAATGAGTCTAACTCGAGTCTATAAATATTGTCTTTGTTTTTTTAAATGAAAATGAATGAAGGAGTTGGTTTAAATCCATGTCACTTTCACATTCACACGGGATCTGTGATGTTCAAGAACACTTGGTTTGAGAGGTCTTGAGATTTTAGGTTAACCGGCCTTAGTTATCAGGGTCTTCGACTTAATTATCCACATTTTTGTAAATTTTACAGATTTACATGTTATATTGCATGCTTAGTCTCTACCCTTAAGAATATGATCAGCACTTCACATACACGACTGTGGTTATGATGAGAGGAGTTGAAATTTCACTTGAGGGATTGGGATGAGGATTCAAGTCTAGACTCTATTTAATGATGCTCGAGGATGGGATAAAAACATTGAAGACTTCATGAAACCTGAGTGTCAGCATTTTTAGCCAGTATGGGAACATGGTTCTTATGCTAATCTCTTGACATTTACCTAAGTGTCAGGGTGTGAATAAAATAAAAAAATGTTGATCAGTGTCCGCCAACTCTTGGTGAAAGTAGTGGAGCTAGCCAAAAACAAAGCAAAGAAATACAAATATTGAAAAAAGCTCTCATCCTACAAAGTCAAATATTAAAGAGCTTCCACCAAAGGCGAGCGCTCCCAAACATTTCAAAGTGTCCACTTGGACCACCGCTATTAGGACCAGGAGTCGGGCTTGCACCAAAAAATTTCTCTGCATCGTAAATGCTACAAGTCTGGGTGTAGAAGGTACGATAGGTACTCAAAACAGGCACACCCAGGTGTACTCCCAGGAAAACAAGTGCAGACGACTCCAACTTCTCTTGACGGACACACTGATCAACACCAAAAATATGTGTTGAGTTAATAAGGCACTCGAGAGGATCCTTGTTCCAATGAGAGGGAGAGAAGAAATGACACAATCATATGCCATCCATCAACTGGTCTTCCATCGACATTTCTTAAGCCTAACAACTAAAGAGGCGGTGGATTGATTGCAATATTTGATTTATTCCCTAGTGTTGAGGATTGGGTCCTTAGGAGAATTTCTTGGACTGGGACTTCAGGTAACGTTGTGACTCTACTCTCGTAACCGCGGTTAACACTTAGTTTCATATCCTTAGTTTATATGTATACAAGGGAGAGTCTGAAAAATTAGAGAAATTGGATACCTCTTTATTAAGGCTAGGTTCAGCTCTGAAGTTTTGGATCCATTAAACTGGAAATTCTTGAACTGATCAGGTCATGTATTCACATACACAATCGGGGGTTAATCCAACTCATTCATGGTCGAGATGCGCAGGGACGAGCATAGTTCGAGTATAGGGGGATGATGAACCTCAGTTTCATCATATTAATTTGCATATATTAACCCCTTGCTTAAATTGGAGTCAATAAAAACCAGATTAAAAGTTGTATATCTCTGAGTCTTGAAATAAATTAAAAATATAAAAAAATGACAAAAGCAAAATTGCATTGTTTTTATACCCTTAAAAATGCTCACAAAAATATTCCTCCCTTTATTTGACCTCTTTTGTGTTTTTGTTCAACATGAAACTTGTATATCTCAACAAGATCTACAATTTCATGTTTTGAGTTTTTCCAAATTCAGCCTTTTACTTCTCCTTTTTCGTGATTTTCTTCTGAATAACCTGATTGGGTCACGTAGCTCCTTCTGGTTGAGCCATGTGGCCCGCCGCCCTTGCATCATCTCCCCTTTCCAACCGCCGTTTGATCCCCCTACGTGTCTTCATCTCGGTCGCACGTTTCCGCTCCATTCTCCACCATCATATCTCCTTCTGGATCTTCAATCTCCACCGTACATAGGTGTCATGCTTCTAGCCTTCGATCCGACTCTGGTGCTCCCATCTTAGCCATTCGTTTCTGCCCACTTCCCCTCTCGCCACGTGCCTCCATCCAACACCGCTCGATTACCTCCACAATACTCTAATCATAACCGTTGGTGCCCGCACATCTCTCCGCCCTACGATCGCGATTCAGATTGAATCTGGATCGTCTGCTTCCACCTGTTTCTATGCACGACACGTGTCGCCCTCCAACGTCGTCTGATGCTTCCTTCATCGATCTGAGCCGAGCCACTCACGCACGCCCACCTCTCAACCGTTGGATCATGAGATCCAACGGTCAGAGACTTGTCTCCTTCCTCCAGACCCCCTCTCTCTCCACGATCACCTTTTCGTACACATCGCACCCTTCCATTTTCACCATCTCCTCTACATTCCCCTCGTCTCCATGACCATGCCCAGCCAAAGCCAGTTCTTCCATGATCCTTGCAGGTCATTTAGGTCCCCATGTCTCCCTCTCTTTCACTCCATACGCCCCTCTCAACCCATGATGACCACCATCGGGATCTCGACATTCCTCCTTCAAATAGACCCTCGCCGCCGCAAAATCACCTGGTCCACCTGTACATGGGTCACGACCCAGCATCCCTCCATCCCTCTGTGACAGAGAGGAGATGAAATGGAGCGCGAAGACCGTCGTCAACCCCGGTGTCAACCCATGGCCATGGTAGGCCAGGTCTCCAGCTCTCAACCGCCGACGAGCTACTCCACATGGCTGACGGAGTCCAACGACGACCAGGGCTTCTCCTAGAATCTCACGCCCAGGACCTCGACCCGCCATTTCTCTAGTAAGTGCTCTCAATCTCTCTTTGTTTTTTTTGTTGAAATTATGCAATTTAACCTGCCATTTCTCTCGCACGTTCTCCCTCCAATGGTCATCTCTTTAGCTTCACCACGCATCACCCATCCACACACTCCCCTTCACACACCTTCTCGCTTTTTCACAACCCCAAACCGCTCCGCCTCCCTCTTCTCCAAGCTTGTCAGAGAAGAGAGATCGGGTCACCACCTTCTTCGCCCCCGCACGACCCCCCATCTCATCCACTTCGCATCATGCATGTGCTTCGGCTATTGGACTAACAATTGCATGTATCCTATGGTTCAATGGTCAGAGTTGTGGGCTATGCTCCGATCTCCATCAACACCTCCGACAGAGCATCTTCGACCGGAGAGTCTAGCCACTCTGGCATCTTTTTCAAGTCCTGGACTTCTTCGCGAGGCTACCATGGATCATCTCGGACCATCAGAAGACATGGTGGAGTACGGCAGAGTGCCAAGCATCTCGTCAGAGTCCGAAGATCACCGTCATCCACTAGCGGGAGAAGGAGACCCGGATCGTACAAGTGTCATTGGATGGCACCCTTCCGGTGCTCAACCAACAACCCCTATTCAGCCATGTCGCCTTCCCTAAGCATGAACAGCCATTGTCCGATCTTCATGATCGTGTGGTCCACAGGAGGCCACATCATTAGCTCCGAGCGTCAGCGCCAGCCTACAGGTTCAGGGCACCCGAGCCTCAGCCGAGCCTCCCTAGCCTCACCCTAAATCTGAGCCAGCATCCGAGCCTCTCGAGCCTTGCTCCAAGCCTACGCTGACCGCCAAGCCTGACATCACGTGCTTTGTCACGTGAGGGTTGGGCAAATTTATAGGCAAGCCCTGCCATTTTCTCTAATTTGCATCCAGGTCCAATGAGCATGTGCAAACCACGCGTGCCTGGGGTAAATTGCACCTGAACCCCCCTCTAGGTTTCAATAATTGCATTTTAACCCCCACATGTGTGGGTAAGTTACAGGGAAGGCCTCACGATGTTACATATTTGCATTTCAGTCCTTCCAGGGACCTGTTTGCAATGTTTTCTATTTATTTCTCATGTTTTCTTTACATTTATGCCCTTGGACTCTTTCATGTATATCTTGAGCATCCGAGCTCTCTTTTAGTCGATTTTAGTCTCATTTCGAAGCTTGTTTCATTGTCTTTCTAGTGACATGACTTGATTTTTTATTTGACACTTTGATCAATGATGATTAATTTTAATAATGCAGTGTCTCTCATGTAATGATTTCTCATGCCTTTCATTAATTCGTCAATGAAATTTGATTCACTAATGGATGCTAAAGTTGACTATAGTTTCTTGTCTCAGATATTTTACCTGATTAGGGCATTTTTCCATCATTATAAATCTGCATCATGTTGCATGTTAAAAATCAAATAAAAAGTGTCCACATTATATGTCTTTCTGTGTGTCGACCTATGAACCATTAATTCGTCACTTAATCTGAATAATGAGAGTCTAAATAAATACTTTAGAGGCTCGTGTCCCTGAGTTTGACCTTGGGCTTGCCTAAGTAAAATAAAATCGACCGCTTTGATTTCATTAACATGTTAATTAGTGATTTTTGATAGATCCAATTCAGTCGACTACAACACATTAAAACGACATTCTTAAGAGGTTGAATTTGTGATTCATCAAGTTTCCACCTCCACCTCAGATAGAGGAGGTGAATGGTATTTGGAGTAGTCAATAGCGCAGCCAGACCCGTCTATCAAGGAAGTCTCATCTAGGTTGTCAGGCCAACACTAAGCCCGTTCACCAGTTTCACGGAGGTATAGACATTTGATGAATCTGCATTTCATCATCTTTATTCATTTATTTTATCTTAAAATCCCTTTTAAAATACGTGCATATATTACTAAATCCATGTTCTTACTAACCTACATTTGTGTGTAAATATTTTACATATATTATTATTTTAACCTAAAAAATAAAGAAAGAAATAAAGGGAAAATAAGAAATAAAAGACTTTATATATGCAATAGATACAGGCTGACCCAAACCCCAAGAAAAGGTCAAAATATGACATGGTCGACCAGGAATAAAGTCGGGGAGATAGGGTCTTTAATCAGGAAATCCAAAAAATGTGTTTTGTAAGTACTTTTTATTTTTAAATATTATTCTGTGTATATTTGTATAAAACTTACACTATTTTATTTGTCCATAAATTGACTCAAATTAAATAATTTTCTAAACAAAATTGTAAATAAAAAAGCCCCCTAAATAATAAAAATACTTGTAAAATAAAATCTTGTACAAAATAAAAGTAACCACACTCGGAAAAAGCCGTAAAGTGATAATTGAAAGACCAATTCCAGCTCCATATGAATTCAAATTGAATTAAACTCACTTCCATCATATTCTAAATCAAATTATCTTTAAAATGGCAGTGGTTTCATATTTTTTGGAGTTACGGTTGAAAAGACGATTTTCTCGGGTGGTTTTTACAATTTGACCATTTATTTATTGTATTTTTTTATTTTTGTACATAATATATTTTTTAATAATTGTAAATATTGTTCACAGTAATTTAAAGTAAATAAAAAATATTAAAAATTTATTTCCTTATTTGTATATGTGTATAATGTATCTTATGTATATATGATATGTATGTAATTAACAACCTTATATAAAAACAAACAAAAATTAATATCTAACATTAATTAATTAAATTAATCTAATTATGATAATTTAATTTAATTTAAATATTTAAATTAATTTAAAAGCATGCCTTTTGTATATAATTTGAATATATGCCTTAAATAGCCACTATCAAGGTGGCTGATTAATTGTTCACATTAATTATTTTTATTAATTTATTTAATTCGAAATTTTGTTTTTAATTAATTAATTAATTGTATTTATTTAAATAACCACTAAATACCTTCCTTTTTATACATATCTTCCTTTTTATTTCTTCTTCTTTTTAATGGGTCTCCTCTCCTTCATTTTTTGTTGGATCAATCTTTCGGTGAGATGAGCCTATTCTCTAAGAGTCATCTTGTCGTAGAGAGTTGCCTAGCTTCCGAGCCATCCAGTGGCAGCGACTCAGTCCTCGTCGAGGCCATCACGGCTTCCATCCGCTCCCATAGTGAGATCCATTTCATTTCTCATTCATTTTGTTGGGCGATATTTTCTCGTAGGTTTTTATTTATGAAATAAATGTGCAAGTGTCATTACAACCCAAAGAAACCCTCAACAAAAAATATTTTTCTCAAGCTGAAATAATTACAAAAAATGTGTAGTAAGAGAATTTTGCTATTTATTTTACCTGTATAGCAACAGGATCGAACTCAGGGAGGCTACAAATCCCGAGGGTTATTCTAATAATCGAAAAAAAACAACTAAAAGAAAAGGCAATTCAAATGCAAACTATCTTGGTTTTTGAGAGATTTTTATATTTTTTTATTTTTATAAATTTTTATATATTTTTTTATTTTCTGATTTTTAATTTTTTATTGGTTTTTTGTTTTGTAAATTTTTTTATTTTCAAGAAAATAATTTTCAAATAAGCTATATATACAAAAATAGAGAATGGCTATTTTATAGATTTTTCAAATATATCAAAAATGCTCAAAATATCCAAATAAATTTTTTTTGTTTTACAATATTTTTAATATTTTTAATGATTTTTAAATGCTTTTTTCAAATTTTTAAGATTTTTTTAAATGAGTAAAAATAAGAAGAAACTTAAACAGTGAATATACATGACTATTTTATAATTTAAAAATACCAAATAAATGCAAAAATTATGAAAATTATATTTACAAAAAACTACAGAAACTTATCTACAAATAAGAAGAGAAATCACAATTTTTGGAATTTTTTACAATTTTCTGTGTTTTTCCTAATATTTTTAGTATTATGCAATTTTTTGAGTTTTAAAAATATTAATTGCGTATAATTTGCATAGAAAATAAAAGATACAAAAATAAAATTATTCTATTTTTTGGAATTTTTGACACAATATTTGAATTTTTATGATTTTTTTAATTATGAACAGTGAAAATGTAATGTTTTTTATAATAACAAATAAAATAAAATGCAATGCAAAATTTATACAACGAAGAGACAAGTAGTAGGAATATAACATGAATTTTCCAGATTTTATTTAGCAATATAAATATTTATTTCAATGAAAAAAACAAGTAAAACAAATGTCTGGAATACATGGATTGAACTGTAAATATTTAAAGATTTTGCATAAAAGTTAACAGAAATAAATATGCGGGGAGAAGTTGAAATTTATCAAGTGCGTATGTGCAACACACGTGATTGAGGCTCTAGATGGGGATCTTTTTGCAAATCTAGAAATTTGGGGGTGCTTTACACAATTTGCCCAAAATTAAGGCTTGAATGGAGGTTCATGTTAGTTCCGTTCCACGTCCAAATAAAAAGGGGGTGGCGCCCCCCTTTCCCATGGTGTGGGCGTGGAACAAAACAAACAGGTAGCTCGTGTAAACCCTATTATTTTTTGATAAAATTGCAACTTCACCCTCGAGTTTTTGAGTATCGCAACAAAGTCCCCGCCAATTTCCAAGTGCGCGCCTTGCACGCACCATCTAGGTAAATTGCGAAATATCCCCCGTATTTTATTTCCTATTATATTTTTATGCAGAGACTTTAAATAACTCCATTTTAATCATGTAATTCCATACATTTATTTTTCATGCTTTCCTTATTTAAATAAAAAATTTTCATGTTCACTAAATTCTAGGAAAAATTTATTATATTCATGTTGTGTGCCTTTTCAAGGTAAAAATTTTACATTGCATTTTATTGTTGATTACTCTTATTTAAAAATAAAAAACTTTCCATTTTCCCTATTTGACGTTAAAAATCATAAAAATTCAAATATTGTGTCAAAAAATCTAAAAAATAGGACAGTTTTATTTTTGTATATTTTATTTTTTATACAAATTTCACTCATTAATTATTTTTAAATCTCAAAATATTACAAAATATTAAAAATATTAAAAAATCACAGAAAATTGTAGGAAAAACAAAATATAGTTATTCCACTTCCTGTTTGTAGATAATTCTTTATAGTTTTTAGGAAAAATAAATCCTGTAAATTTTGAGTTTATTTTATATTTTTAAATTACAACATAGTTCAGTCTGCTCATTGTTTATTTTATTCCATGTTTTTATTCATTTTATAAATCATAAAAAATTTAAAAATTTTTGAAAAAATTACAAAAATTGTAAAATAATCATTAAAACAAAAAATGTTTATTTGACTTTTCTAGATATTTCAGTTATATTTAAAAAATCCGGAATGATTGCATTTCTTTCTTGTATAAATTTGCTTAAAAAAGTAATTATTTTGAAAATTAAAAATTTGCAATACTAAAAATCAATAAAAATAAAAAAAATCAAAAAAATGTAAAAATAATAAAATTTAAAAAATACCAAAACCTAGAACAATGTCCATATGATTCCTTTATATATTTCATTGATTTCTCATTGATATAATAACTCTCGGGATTGTAGACTCCATGAGTTAGATCATGTTGCTATACAGGTAAAATAAATAAAAAATTCTCTTGCTATATTTTTGTACATAATTTAGTTTGAGAATAAAAAAATAATTTTTTTTGTTGAGGGATTCTATGGGTTGCAACGACACTTGTACATTTATTTCATTAATAAAAATCCATGAGAAAATCTCGCCCAACAAAATGGTGTTGTTGCCGGGGAGGCACGGTGAGTGTAGTTAGGTTTTTCATTTGACATGCCATTTTTGGTTGTACATATTTGAATTCCTATTTTAACCTACATTATTTCATTATTCATATGCACTGAATCTAGTTCATTGTTTTGCTCATATTTGTATATTTGTGTCTCTTACACAATTTTGTTTCCTTTTTCTTACGAGGGGCCGACGAGCTGGAGCGACTTTCTTAAGAGCGCTGGTGCATCTAGTGAAGCGGAGGCAGTTTGATTCTTCTCGAAGCTGCAGGAGAGCGTAAGAGGAGGAGAAAATTGAGAGAGACCAATATTTGGAGCGTAGATAGCTTAGATAGATTTTAGCATTTATTTCTTTATTCAAAATTGTGTAAAAAGGACAATATATACCTTATATTCAGGGTCTGTTTCGCCAAGTGTCGGTGCACTTGGGGGACCCCACTGCATCGCTTTTATATTTATTTGTTTCTCGCGGATTTGTGTTTTCTGACTTTATTTTATTTTGTTTTCTATGAGTGAAGCCCCTAGACTTAGGTTTTATTTGGTTGAGCCAGGTAGTTATTAGGTCCAAAGCCCTAAAAGAATATATGTTCCTATAGATTGTTTGGACTTAGACAAATAATTAC
Organism: Ottelia alismoides; assembly: GCA_037367405.1. Taxonomy (NCBI): domain Eukaryota; kingdom Viridiplantae; phylum Streptophyta; class Magnoliopsida; order Alismatales; family Hydrocharitaceae; genus Ottelia; species Ottelia alismoides. Next base: position 25,525 of record JAZKJV010005138.1, read on the forward strand.
TTGGTTCTTCCCAATAGAAATTATTGCATAGGATGGTTCTCGCTTACATTTGCATATAGTTTAGTTTGTTTTTATGCACGGATCATATTTCATGTAGAGTGCTGGAGTCAGGTACGCGCCTCTATCTCTAGCATTTGCATCTCATATTTTCTCGTGCATCGACTTTTTCGTTTTCCTCCCCATGTTTTGCGGATATAGGAATAAAAGAAAATCGGAAAATACGTTAGACGTGTTTTTATTCATAAATATCAAAAAAGTGAAAAATCAAAAATTAAAAATTGGGACTGCTAATTAAACTTGACTCTTAAAATCAAACGTAACAAATTCATACCATTATCTTGGGAGAGCAATCCCTTCATTATATTCACATCTTATTTGCCACGTACACACTAAGGATTAGTTCCCCAATCCCAGGCATTCCTACGCGATTGTACAACTTTGTGTTTGATCACCTAACTCTAAAATTGACAAGATAATTGACTGAAACTTCACGGTCTTCGCATTGCATTGAGCAGGTGAATAGAGGGTTTGCATTTTGTTTGTTTGTACTTGGGATTGAGTTAGTTATGATCTTTTCTCTCCAGATCATTAGCAATCACTTAAAAAAATCAATCCTCATCACTTATGTTTTCCCTCCCTCCCACCCTTCACTCTGAAGGTCAAATGTTGTCCAATATTTCCCAAGTTCAGATCCCTACACTCTGGCAGAACAATGATCTCTTTGATCCGGACCTAGATTTCTATGAGGTTACATATCCTAATCCATTGGACGGTTTTTCTATGACTTCGAGAGAGAATCTGTTATTTGAATATAATCATTTGTTTTCTTCCTCGAATCACCCTGATTTCTCGCATCTCCCCGAGGTTATCTGTGGGCGGTGTGTACTTTGTACTCGGTTTCACTCCCTGGTTGTGCATCTGATCTGTCGGATCACGAGACTGAGTCTTCTGACTTTTCTTCTGAGTTTGAGTTGTCTCTCCTCGACGACCCATGCGAGGACGATTCAATATTTGAGATATTCGATGGATTATCTGAATTTTCTACATTATGTACATCGGATATCAGCTAAGTCTCCTAAATTTGATCATCCTTATCATTTTGAAACGATAATTGACGTGTGGAATTCCATGATTGATCCTTCTTTCTCCACATTTTATTTCTTCGACTCTGCCATTCCACTCTACTCTGATCTTGAGCCAAAGATCTCTTTTGTGCTACCGACACATGATTTCATTTTCTCCTCTATTTACCCGGTAGTAGACACCTGCCTGATTGCTTATCTAGGTGTCCTTTGCATTGTTGACCGTGTTGTTGTTCTCACACTGAGACAACAACTGCAATATGGTATTCGCATTACATATATCGTCTTAAACCTTGATACATCATTGTACTAGCCTTTACGCCCAGCTAGGGTCTTAAACTATAACGCTTGTTGAGAGGCACCTCAACAATGTCTACTTTGTATATATGAGTTTCGTCTTGATTTGCTCCTTCCTTCTTCCATGTTATCGCTCACCTCTTGTTTGTATATGTGTGTTATACTTAGGATGTACTTTATTCTAAGTATGGGGGGTGGATGATTTGAGTTGTTCACGTCATGTTCATCACTCCTGTTGTTGCTTATACTTAAGGATACTCTACCCTAAGTATAGGGGGAGTGATGTTGTTCATATCATCTCCTTTTTCATTTTATTTTTTTATTCTTCTGATCTCTCGCTTGTTCCCGAACTTGTCGATATTCTATACTTAGGGATATTCTACCCTAAGTATAGGGGAGCAAGTCACGTCGTTGAGTCCGTACAATCTCTTCCTAAGTTCTCCCCATTTGTAAAGTCTTATATACTTAGGATTATTTGATCCTAAGTATAGGGTCTATTACCGAAGTCTATTCAGTTCATATTCTTTGAGTCATTGTAGCATAGGAGTCTTTTCACTTTTCTATACTTAGCACGAGATATGTCTTCCTTTGTCACTCTCTGATCACTATGAGGACATAGTTCGAGCTAAGTATAGGGGGTGTCATATATATATATATTGTATATATACTTCAACCATAACTTGTACTTTCGTATTTTTAATATGACTAAAATACTGTATAAATAAATGTAAAATATAATAAAATCAACTAATAAAAAGATGCAGATATTTCCTCAAATTTCTTTTATATACTGATTAGTAAGTCGTGTTAAACTATTTTGAAAAATATTTTGAAATTAGTTTAAAAATCTATTTAAAGAATCTTTTAAAAACTATTTGAAAAATATTTTAAAAAATATTTTCAACCTTTATAAAAATATTTTGGTATGTACAGATTTTCTTTTCTTTGTGTAACATAAAATTATTTTATAAAACTATTTGCAAATATTTTGAAAATGGTTGAAAAAAATATTTTTAAAAATCTATATATACTATTTGAAAAATGTTTGCAAAAATAGTTTTCATATGTTTTTAAATGTTTGTAAAATTGTTTGAAAAAAATTATTTTGGACTATAGTTTTCAATAGCATTTGTAAAATTATTTTCAAATAAGTTTGAGGAATATATGCATCTCCCATAAAATTCTTTACCATATACTACATATATATACATGTATAAATTACTAACACTCAAGTTGTAAATCCTTTCACCTAATTCTTGTAAATAATTGACTCACTCTCATGTAAATATGTGTATCTTATCTACTAACCCTAACCCTTATTAAAAAATCCCTAAAAAGTACAAAACCAAAAGTCTATAAAAATTTGCATAGTTATAATTCCAAAAAAATGCATGTGCATCATTTTTTCTAAAATACATAAACAGTTCGAAATTAGAAAATATTTCACAAAGAGATTTTTCTTTCTTTTCTTTGCATCGTACATATTTTTTGCATTTGCATGTACATTTTTCAAGATAATATTGACATTTAAACTAAGTCTGGAATAAAATTGAAGAATGGAGCTTACTTGGACCTTAATCAACTTAATTTCAGAGGAACTTTATAAGAAATGGATTTAGACTTTTCATGTCCTAGCGACTTAATTCTTTGAGTCCATAAGACTATGTTCACATATCATCTTGAGTAGTCTAAGTAGAATTTTTAACATCACACGCATGATTCTTTTAGACCATGACTTATCTTGGACAAGCACTCAACACGTAGTTCTTCATGGAGGAGGTAGTGAGGAGGCAGAATCTTTTGGCTTGGGGTAGCACACGGATATGTAACAATTAGTGGGAATATTTGTCTTCCTCTAGGGAGGGTAGTGCATCTCAACGTGATCTAGTAGCATTGAGGTCTAAAGACAGGATGTTGTGGGATTGCAATAATTCTTCAAAAGAGGGATAGTCTACTAGCTCAAGAAGAATACCTCACTATGTAAATGTTACACCTTGTATATATTTTTAGAGAAAAGGAAAAAAATGCAGAATCCCCAAAAGTGGATAGGACTGATTGAAAAGTAAAATGGTTGCTGGTGTGTATACACAAGTATAAAAAATGAATAAAAGCTTCAAAGTCAAATTTTTGTAAGCTTGCAGCTAGATGACTTGGCTACACTGGTCATGCATCCAAGGATAGGTAGCTACACTAGTTACCGCCTATTGTTTTCTTTATTTCCTCTTCTTGAGTTGGTTGTACTTGAACTTAGAAGGGAATATCCCCGCTCCTCGAGGAAAGAGTTGCTAGACCAGGAGACTAGAGTTACCTTGTTGAGGGAGGATGTTTCTTTGCTACTTTTGAGATGGGGAGCTATATTTCACTTACACTATACAAGTAAATATTCATAGTCATGAGAATTTGTGTATGTAGACTTGTTCTGACCTGATTGTTGAGGCGACCTGAATAGGAGTCTGGTGGAACTTGAAGGCTGTTAGGTTTTAAATCCAATTCTAATTAAGGTTCCACCACATTAATAATCCAAAGGTCTGACAGAGCTCCATACTACAACTTTATGAAGATAGGTTTAATACTTAGTATTGCCTTAATTTCTTTATTTTTCCTTTCTTTTCTTTTTTCACTTATTCTTTCAAATAAGTGTTTGCTAAGGGACTAGCAAAGCTAAATCATACGGGATGATGAATCTGAATTTCATCATCTTTTTTCATTTAGTTTAGCTTAAAATCCCTTTTAAAACACTTGTATATATTACTAAATCCCATGTTCTTATTAACCTACATCTGTATGTAAATATAATTATATTATTATTTTAACCTAAAATAAATAAATAAATAAAGGAAAATAAAGAAAATAAAAGATTGTATATATGCAATAGATACAGGCTGACCCAGACCCGAAGAGAAGGTCAAGACTTGACCTGATCGACCAGGAATAAAGTAGGGGGGAATATGGTCTTTAATTAAGAAATCCAAAAAATGTGTTTTTTAAATACTTTTCATTTTTTTATTTTATTAACAAAAGTTGTAAATAAAAATGTTTTCTAAATAATAAAAATACTTGTGGAATAAAATCATGCATAGAATAAAAGTAACTGCACTCAGAAAAAGTTGTAAAGCGATAATTAAAAGACCAATTCCGTGAACTCAAATTGAATCAAACTCACTTCCATCGTATTCTAAATCAAATTATCTTTAAAATGACAATGTTTCGTAATTTTTGAAGTTACAGTTGAAAAGACGTTTTCCTGGGGTGGTTTTTATAATTTAACCATTTATCTATTGTATTTATTTTTTTACTTTTGTACATATTATATTTTTTAATATTGTAAATATTGTTCACAGTAGTTTAAAGTAAATAAAAAATTTATTAAAAAAAATAGAAAAATTATTTCCTTATTTGTACATGTGTATAATGTATATTATGTATATATGATATGCATATAATTAACCACCTTATATAAAAACCACCAAAAAATAATATCTAACTTTAATAATTAAATTAGAATTTTGAAAATCTAATTTAATTTATTTATTTAAATTAATTTGAAAACATGCCTTTTGTATATAATTTGTATATATGCCTTAAGAACCACTATTAAGATGGATAATTAATTCTTCATATTTATTATTTTTTATTAATTTATTTAATTCTGAATTTCATTTTTAATTAATTAATCAATTAATTAATTTTATTTATTTAAATAACCACTAAATACCTTCCTTTTATTACATATCTTCCTTTTTTGATTTCTTCTTCTTTTTAATGGGTCTCCTCTCCTTCATTTTTTGTTTTATCAACCTTTGGTGAGAGGAGCATGATCTCCAAGAGTCATCTTATGGTAGAAAGGTGCCTACCCTCCGCGTCGTTCAGTAACATCGAGGCGATCTTTGTCGAGGCCATTACAGCATTCATCTAATCCCATTTGGTGAGATCAAAACTTCGTATTTTATTTAGATCAATCATATTGTAATTTTTCATTTTAATTTCATAGTCATTTCGTTGTAAAATTTTTAATCGTAGTTAATCATTAATCCTTGATCATCACGACGTGATTTCGACCCAATCTCACATCCACATCTTAATCTCTATGCATTCGCGTTCTACCTCACGCAACCACTGACCTCCGGCTACGTATGGTGGTCGGAGACATGGTTCCGATCTCCTATTTCGTCAGATCCAAAACCATTCACATTCCTATTTTTATACTATTTTTTATCTTTTTGACTGAGTCATTGTGCTCAAGTCGAGTTATCTTTTTTTGTTGTGGGTTCATAGGGATTAAAAAATTTAAGGTTTTCTATTTACTCACAAAAAAATCATTAGCTACATCATCCTCCCCAATCACCAGCGGGCACCCGCCGCCATCAGCCATTGTCCAGCCATGCCCGCGGCTTAGCCTCCCACCGCACAGCATCCCAGATCCACCCTTGTGCATCCCGGTCATGCTCCTTGCTTGCTGATGAATCCACGATTCATCGTCTTTATTTTTTATTTTAGCATCATTTCCTTAGTCAAACACCTGTAAATACCACTAATTGCATAAAATTACCATTTTGCATGCATTTGTTAAAATTGTATTTTTAACACTTTTTGTACATAAATAAAAGAATAAAGAAGAAAAGAAAAAAAGAAAAGGATGTTTTATGCAATAAATACAGACTGACCCGAACTCCGAGAGAAGGTCAAGACTTGACCTGATCGACTAGGAATAAAGTAGGGGGAGATAGGGTCTTCTGTCAGAAAACCAAAAATATGTTGTGAATATTTTTCATGTATATTTTTATAAAACTTACCATATTTTATTTGTACATAATTTGATCTCAAATTAATTATTTTTGTAAAAAAAAAATTATAAATAAAAATGTGTTAATAAAAATGAGTGTAAAATAAACTAATGTACATATTGCAAATAATTGAAACACCAATTCCTGCTCCATACGAGCTCAAATCGAACCAAAATCATTCCACCATACTATAAATTAAATTATCTTTCAAATGGTTGTGGTTTCATAATTTTTGGAGTTACAGTTAAAAAGTCGGTTTTCTAGGGTGTTTTGTGCAGTTTAACCAATTTTTATTGTACATATTTATTTATATTTATTTTTATATAATGTATATAATTGTAAATATTATTTTTACTAAAAATAAAAAATTAAAAAAAATAAAAAAAAAAACCTTTATAAAAATTATTTCCTTATTTGTACCTATGTATATTGTATTATATGTGCATAATACTTGTATATAATTAACTTCCTTTTATAAAATTCACCAAAAAAATTAATTATCTAACTTTAATTAATTAATTTAATGTGATTACGAATTTTATATTTATAGTTAATTATTTAATTCATTTATTTGGTTTAAAAACTTGCCTTGTATATTAGATTTGATTTTACACCATATATGGCCACCATTATGGTGGTTAATTGATTTCCATTTATTATTTAATATATTTAATTAATTTAATTCAGTATTTTGTTTTTAATTAATTAATTTATTTATTTAATTATTTTATTTATTTTAATTAACCAATAAAAACTTTCTGTATTTGTATATACTTGCCATTTTTATTTTTTGTCTTCTTTTTTTATGGGCTCCTCCTCCCTCATTTTCTCTTGATCGGTCTTTGGTGGAGAGGAGCCCGAACTCCAAGCGTCGTCTTGTTGAAAAAGGGTGCCTAGCCTCCAAGTCGTCCGGTGACAGTGTGTCGGCCCTCGTTGAGTCCATCATGGCAAGTCAGAACCCAAGGTGAGATCCATTTTATTTCTTGTCTTTTTCTCGTAGTTAAATCGTACATTTATTTTCTACTTAGACATAGGTAATCTTTATAATTTAGATCATACAAAAAAAATTCCATCACATTTTACGTCCGATCCACCATCGATTTCCATCTCATTTTTCGTATCCCACCATTTTCACGTTCTACCCAACATAATCTATCACCTCCGGTCACGCACGGTGACCGAAGCAACAGATGTATCTTCCACTCCACGCAAGATCCATATCATTCACTCATTCCATTTTTGTGTATAAATAAATAAAAAATAAAAAAAAAATCATATATTTATTTTTTCCTGTTCATCTCACATTTGTTTTTGTAGGGAAAACTTAAAAAAAAAGAAATAAATTTTTGTTGTCTCTAATCTTTGTTTTGCAGGAATAAATATCAAAAATAAAAAATACAGTTGTTTCTTCTCTAACGTTTGTTTTGCAGGAAAAATTAAAAAAAACTAAATAAAAAAATATTTTGCTTTACAGTTCCAGTTTCAAATAAAAAATATACAAAAAAAAGTTTTTATTTTGCTCGTGTTCATACATTTACAACAAAAAATAAAAAAATATAAAACAGAGGGCACAGTCGCAGCCGCACCCCTCCCCTCAGTCCTCCGCTGACCCAGACCGCACAACCAACTCCTAGCCGCGCGGTCTCCTCGAGCGTGACTCCTCCGTGCGCGAGCACCCCCCCCCCCCCCCGCACTCCATCTGACGCGTCCCGCGCTTCAGCCCTACGCGTGGTTCCGACGTGCTCCACGCCCCTGCGTGGCCCTCTCCCCTCCAGGTCGCTCCTGCGCGCAGTCCAATGGTTGCACCGTCCGAACGTTCGCGTGAGCCAGTGGCCCTCCGCTGTCATCCCCGTACGTCAGCCCCCAAATCGCGCCCCTGCGCGTGAGCTGCCGCACCTCCATCCATCGCAGCGCCCCGCTGCCACGCGCCCAGCCCACGTCTGCTCACAGCATCGACCTCCAGCACAGGCCCACGTGACCCGCGCCTTCGCGCGATGGACA
>JAZKJV010005139.1:0-247175 GCA_037367405.1 Ottelia alismoides
TCATTCGCATCATTAAAGAGTGTGGGCCATTAGAGACCACATTAAAGTATTTTTGTTGTCGTTCTACTTTCGAAATGGTGTCCACCTGATTTGAGCTTATGATAGTGCTCGAGGACATTTGTGTACTCCTCCTAAGGAATATTCCGATGCCAAATGCAATTACTCCTTCCCTGAAGAGATATGGGTCCTCCCATTGGTAGAAATTAATATTGAACAAGAGCTTGTCCTCTTGATTTTCATCCAATCTTGTGGAAAAAGGACAAGTTGGTTCATCAAGATCGACATACCAAGGGAAGATGTTCCAATATGTGGATGGACCCCATATTCATCAGGGAAGGTGTCTATGCCTGTGCACTTGCTTAGCTGAGTATCTTGGCATTCAAATATGTATAGATGATCTACCACCACGTTCTGAACTCTATGCTTATCTCTGATTTCCAAATCAAACTCCTGGAGGAGCAGGATCCATCTGAGTAGACGTGATTTAGCATCCTTCTTCTCTTGTAAGTATCGGATGGTAGGTGGTTAGTGAAAACAATAACTTTAGATCCAAGAAGGTAGGATCTAAACTTCTCTAAGGCAAATAGTATCGTCAGCAACTCTTTCTCTATGACTATATAATTTCTTTATGCTTCATCGAGCATCTTGCTAGCGTAGTGATCAGCATAGGGAAACTTATCCTTTCTTTGTCATGAAATATCCCCAACTGCAAAATATGACACATCTGTCATGGTATCAAATGGAAGAGACCAATTGAGTGGTTGTAGGACTAAAGCATGAGTGAAGCTCTTTCAACTAATAAAATGATTGGAGAATCGATTGATCTACAATGAACTCCATCTTCTTTCATAGAAGCTCAGTGAGAGGTAAAAAAGTTTGCTGAAGTCCTCGATGTATCGATGATAGAAGCCGATATGCCTTGAAAATGACCTCACATTCTTCACATTATAAGGTGGCTTGAGTTTTGCAATTGCATCCACCTTAATCGAGTTAAACTCCATGCCACGCTTGGAGATGACATGGCCCATCGCAATATCTTCTGTAATCATGAGTGGCTCTTTTCCCATGATAGAACAAGAATAACTTCACAGCATTTCTATAACACTCTGTTTAGGTGCATAAGACATGAATCAAAACAATCATCATGGACGGAGAAAATCATCCATGACAACTTTGAGCAAACTCCCAGCCATTTCAGCAGAGACGGCAAGCATGCACCTATAGAAAGTAGCTGGAGCATTACAAAGTTCAAAGGGCATTCTTAGAAAAGTATATGTGTCGAGCATTGATGAATCCACGATTCGTCGTCACTATTATTTTATTTTAGCTTCATTTCCTTATTCAAACACCTGTAAATACCTACTAATTTCATGAAATTACCATTTTGCATGCATTTGTTAAATATGTATTTTTAACACTTTTTGTACTCAAATAAAAGAATAAAGAAGAAAAGAAAAAGAAAAGAAAAATCAAGGATGTATTTATGGAATAAATGCAGACTGACCCGAACCCCGAGAGAAGGTCAGACTTGACCTGATCGATCATGAATGAAGTGGGGGATAGGGTCGTTAATTCAAAATCCAAAAATATTTTGTAAATATTTTTCCATGTATATTTGTACAAATCTTACACTATTTTATTGTATATAAATTGATCTCAAATCAGATATTTTTGTAAACAAAAGTTGTAAATAAAAATGTTTTGTAAATAATAAAAATATTGGCAAAAAATAATGTACAGATTACAAATAATCACACTCAGAAAAAAGCCATAAAACAATCTTTGAAAGACTAATTCCAGCTCCATACGGGCTCAAATTGAATCAAACTCATTTCCATTATACTCTAAATTAAAATTATCTTTCAAATAGCAGTGGTTTCATAATTTTAGAGTTAGGGTTGAAAAGTCGGTTATCTGGGGTGTTTTGTGCAGTTTTACCACTTACATATTTGTATATTTATTCATATTTATTTTTTATACATAATGTACATAATTGTAAATATTATTTTTCATTAAAAATAAAATAATAAATTATAAATAATAAAATTAGAAAATATTATTTAAAATAATTTATGTATTTGTACATATGTATATTGTAGTATATGTATATAATATTTGTATACAACTAATTTGCTTTAGATAAAAATCACTAAAAATTTAAATATCGAACATTAATTAACTAATTTAATTTAATTACAAAATTTGCATTTAGATTTAATTATTTAAATCATATTTGATTTAAAAACATGCCTTGTATATAAGATATTATTCTATACCATTAGAAACCACCATTAAGGTGGCTAATTACTTTATATAAATTAATTATTTTATTTATTTTATTTAATTACGAATTTCGTAATTAATTAATTTAATTATTAATTTAATTAAACTAAATAAAAATCTTCGTTATTTGTAAATACTTTCCATTTGATTTTTGTCTTCATTTTAATGGCCTCCTCCTCCTTCGTTATTCGTTGATCAATCTTTGGTGGAGAGGAGCCCGACCTCCGAGAGTCATCTTGTTGAAGAAGGGTCCAGCCTCTGAGTTGTCCGATGATAGCGCATCGGCCCTCGTTGAGGCCATCATGGTGTATCCGGTCCCGAGGCGAGATCCATTTTCTTTACCATTTTTCTTCTTAGATAAATGTTAGATGTATGTTTTACTTTGATTTCTTCATTAAATTTTAGATATTAAAATCCCAAAAACATCCATCCCGATTTAATCCACGTCTGACAACATTTTTTCATCTCATTATCCGTTTCTCCATTTTCATTTCTATCTCACGCAATCACTCAACTGTGGCCACGCACGGTGGCCAGAGACACGGATCTATCTTCGATATCCCAAGATCCACAACAGTTCACGCACTCTATTTTGTTTATAAATAAATAAAAAAATAAAAAGGTATAGTTGTTTATTCCTAACATTTGTTTTGCAGGAAAATTAAAAATAAAAAATAAAAAAACTTTTGGTTTCCCTGTTTACAGTTTCTTTAAAAAAACAAAAAAAGTTTTTATTACTTCGGTTTTCAGTTTACAAAAGAAAAAAATAAAAAGAAAAACAGAAAAAAATCTCTACAGCCAGCGGCTCAGGCCACCGCCCCGCGCTCCATCCTGACAAGCGGCCGCTGACCTCCAGTTGCTTGGCCCCCACCAACGGCAGCCCTCTGTTGCCTGGCCCGTCAACGTTTCCTCCAGCCAATGTGCGGTTGTGCGCCTCCGCCCAGTGTGACGGCCGCCGATCGCGGCCCCCTTCCATCACCTCCGCGGGCGACAATTCTGGCTCCTCAGCACCGACCCCCGCGAGGTAGCGCACCTCCGTGTCACCTCCGTCGACTGGCCCCTCCGAAGCTAATCACGCGCAGCACTCTAGGTGCCTCCAGCCTCGCGCGGCTGGTCGTGCTCCTTCCCCAGTGACGCAACCATCGACGACCTTTCCGCTCCCCCAAGCCACCGCCCGTGATTGCCTCGCACGGTTCCGTTCACCGTGGCTCTCTCGCCGTGCTGTCCAGCGAGCGGCGCAACTCCGCTGCTCGAAAGCCCCGTCGTTAGCACCGACCCTCATGAAACCCGGCCACCGACGGCGCACTTGGCTCCCCTCCTTTTAAGAAGAACGAAGGATACCAAGAGAAGGAATCCTAGGGTTTGAATTTTTAAAATAAGTAAAATATTGGGAAAATTGCAGTTATTTCCTCGATGATTTCATATTTGCAAAAGCATCCCTGCCTCAAGAATATCTTTGGGTAAATTCCACTTTTCACCTCCGAGTTTATTATTGTTACATTCTCTACAGAAACTTTTTAATAATTGTAATTCAGTCCCTGTAAATTCCAGACCTTCTATTGCATGCTTTTTCTTGTTGAATAAATGATTTTAGTGCAATAAAAATTCTTAAAAAAATTTGTATATAATCCTGCTATAGTGTTCTTCACTGTATATAATTTTCATCGAATTTCATCATCAGTTGATATTTTTAAAAAAATAAAAAACAGTGTCTTTTTATCTGTTTGAAGTTAGAAAATTCATTAAAAATCGAAAACTTGCCTAAAAATTCCAAAAAAATACTATAGGTGTATTTTACTATCTTTTAATTTCCATCCAATTTTTATGCATAAACATTTATAAAAACCAAAAAAATGCGAAAATTGAAAAAGCTTAGACAAATTGTAGAAAATTCTAGAAAAATCCAATTGTGATTTCAATCTCTCTTTATAGATAATTAATTGTACTTTAGCTTAAAAATAGATTCAGGGAGTTTTGGACACTTCAAGTATTTTTAAGTTGCAAAATACTCTTGGTTGTGCATAGTATAACTTTATTTCCACTATTTAATTTTTATAAAATCACAAAAACATTAGAAAAATTCGAAAAAATTACCAAATATTTCAAACCCTATAAAACACAAAATATATTTTCTGTAATTTTTTGAGCATTTTTAGATATTCTGAAAAATAAAAAAAGTGTGGTGTGTGTATTTTTATCCCATTGTGATATGTGCTTTATTTGAAAATTAAAAAAATGAAAAATAAAAACACTAAAAATTTTAATTTCCAAATTTGACTGCTAAGTTTTTAAATCGTGCTCCTTGTGTTCGACCATGGTCGCTATACCAGGTATATTGAATAGTGAAAACCGCTTGCATTCCATTGTTTCATTTTCTCTCTAAAGTAGTTGATAAATATTTTTTCTTGATGAGTTAGCCAATTAATTGGGGTTACAACGACCATTGACATATTTGCATACTTAACCCTAGTTGGCCGGTCGCTCATCAAGCATGCAGGTGAATATTGTCTTCTCTTGGTCTTCAGGGCGAGCGCCACTTGGTTGTACCTGGAGTACCCATCTAAGAAGTAGAAGTATTCTTTCCCTGCGAGTCCCTCAAGAACTTGATCAATGAATGGCAAAGGGAAATGGTCCTTCTTTGTTTATGAATTCAAGCGGTTGTAGTCAACACACACCTGCCAAGATGTCGATACTCGGGTAGAGATATCCTCTCCTTGGTCATTCTTCGTTGGAATGAGCCCTAATTTCTTGGGAACTACATGTAGGGGGCTCACCCATTTGGAGTCGGAGATAGGATAAATAAAGCCTTCTTCACACCACTTAGTGATTTCCTTCATGACTACGTCCGGTGGGTTCCGATTCAGTCTTTCTTGGAATTTTCATGATGGATTGCAATCATCTTCTAGATATATGTGGTGTGAACACCGAGATGGATTTATCCCAAGGAGAACGGATACTTTCCAACCAAGTGCCTTACTATTCTTTTCTAGAACCTCGAGGAGTCATGATTCTTGATTCAGGGTCATCCTGCTATTGATGATGATCGGATACATGTGTTCTTCACCTACAAGGAACGCGTACTTCAGACCTACCATGAGCTATTTGAGTTCTGGTAATTGTTGAGCTTGCTCTGCGGTCACTTTGGATACGATACTAGTAGAAGACTAACCTTCTTTAATCAATGTGGTGATGTACACCTCTATCAGTGCTGGCTCTGAAATGAAAGTGTCGAACATATCTGCATTGAATCTTCATGTTCATATTAGCACGAATCTTCTTCAAACATGCTAATCAATGACTTTGATTCTGACTCCCAATTGACAAGGAAGCATGGACTAACTATGCTACCTAGGTCCTCTTCCGAAGAGATGCTTTCCAGTATGACAATGTCATTCAAAGAAAGATGCTCATCACTAACATCAACAATATCATAGTCTTATGTAGTTGATTCCATCTTCCCTCCATCAGATGTGGCTTTCAGCTTGCTGACCATATCCATGGTGACTTTGTCGAAGCGTGAGCGGAAGGTACTCTTCCTAGATCAATAGTCGACAACCTCCTCAATTGTTTTGAGGAACGATCGACCTAGAATGATGGGAGTCTGGAGTAACAGTGTAGGGGAGTCCACGTCTATGACTACAAAGTCGATTGAAAATTGCATTTCCTACACAGTTACGATAACATCCTCCAACATACCTCTGGGTCGCTTAACGGATCAGTCTGCAAATTACATGACCATTTTTGTAGGCTTAAGCGATCCACACCCAAATTCTTGCAGTAGTGAGGAGGGCATGAGGTTTATTGAAGACCCGCTATCAAGCATAGTTCTCTCAAATATCTAGTCAAAAATCTAGCATCTGATGCTGGGGTCTCTCGTATCTTTCTTTTTCTTAGGGAGGTCACTGATTGCATTCACTGTGGCCATGATCAATATGTGTATTTTCTCCTCTACTGCATCTATTCGTGTGGTTCTGACGCTTGGAGGTACAAGCCTCTTTCAATCCTTTCTTCACTACAAGCATGTAGTTCATGGCCTTCATCAATGGCATTTTCAATATGAGATTTTCAATTATTTCAACAATGCCAAGGTCAAACAATGTAATTTTCAATAGCTTCAAGAAATGGAATATCCACAGAAGAAAGTTCAGTGTTCTTAATTACAAAATTATTTACAGATGATTGGCTAGAAAACAGGCTGCCATTAAAAATAGGCAAAAACATATGTGCATGTGCTTTGGCTTCGTCGGGTTGTGTTGGAAGGGTTGTTACTGCCGACTCCTCCAAGGTTGGTCCTTTTGGGATTTGGGTCTTCGTTTATTTTTGTAAATTTTCTTTTTGTATGTTTTTCCCTTGATGGTGGTTGTGTACTTGTGCAGGTGTTTCTCCTCCATCGTTTTCTTCCTTGCAGGCTCTATTGTTGGACCAGCTGGTGTAAAAGATGAGTCTCCAAAAGATGCTTTATATTTACCTTTGGCAGTGATTGATGGTTGTAATACTCTACTACTCCTGAGAGTCACAGCATTATACAACATATAATCCGAAATATCTAACATAGTTGGATCAGCGGAGACATCACAAACTACATGCTCTTTACGCTTGAAATTATTGGGGTTTACCTCAACCTACGTTGGAATGGGAGTTTTGGTGTCAATGAGGTTACCGAGCTTCTGGGACATCTCTGTGAGGCCTTTGACGAGTTGGGCCAAATAATCAAGCAGTGGGTTCACGAGAGCAGCCTTAGATGATTAAACATGCTTACCACATTGGGAGTGATACTACGGAGGCTGGGAACTCTGAGAATTGATATGAGGAGGGAGTTGTTGTTGATGAAATTGTAGAGGAGGGTATTGATTTTGCGAAGCAACCACGTAATTGTGGTATGGTTGGTATTTGCGATATGCGGGTTGTTGGTACTGATGATTCTGCCTCTAAGTATTACGATAGGATGGAGGTTGTTGTTGCAACGGCTAGTTCAACTGGACAAACCTCCTACCCTGGTGTTGGTAATATAGTTGAATGCTAGATGATTGGCCATGTTGTTATTTGTATGGACGAGCCAATTAGGCATCATTGTTCCAAATGTCGTTCGCCTCTTAGATGAGGTGGCGATGGGAAAATGGATCATAAGAGGGGGTTGGGGCTTTGGTTGGTAGAGGATAATCTGTTGAGATGTCGAAAGTGGTGACTAGTCAGGTTCCTTCACGTAGTATACATTCTGGACCTAAGGCTGACCTGCACTCGACTGAGGTTGTTGTGGAGATGATGACTCTTTCTGCTCAGTAGGAGTGGTGGCAGACGGGCTCACAGACTATACATCATTGATTGTGCTCACAAGGATCTCCATATTCTTTGAAATCTGATACAACTTGTCCATGTGTTGGGTCCTCTGTTCGATCACGGACAATTTCTCCAAGTCCTATGATCGCTTCTCGATAATATCTACTTTGCACATGTGGCTCCCGATAATGGTTCGGTTGGAGCTCTCATCCATGTCCACTTCTCTAGAAGTCTCCATGTTGATGGGCTCGTGGTGTATCTATAGTTGTCTCTGATATGCTCAAAATGAGGATAGAGCAGCCTCTCCTTAGGCCATCTATTCAAAGATTTGCCAGATGACATCCTCATCCTTGTTGAAATGGGAGCCACCACATGCGGCATCCACAAGACTCTGACTTTCTGAAGCGAGGCCCCCAAAGAAGTGTTGGACAAAACTAGTCCAAGGGGTATCGTTGTGGGGTAACTTCTCCCCCATTGGATAATACTTCTAGAGGAAGGTAGACTTTAATTTCGCCCAGGTCATCACAACCTTCCCTAGATGGTTGATCGAATAAAGAGCCCTATCCTGAAGGCTGAAGGTGAACACGGTCTTCTTGACTAAGCCCACTGGGATGTTGGGATAGTGAGTGGTACAACATATGCAAGAGAACTATTGAAGATGAATATAAGGCTCTTCGTTCGTGTTCCCATGAAAAGAGGGTAGAAGAGCAATAAATTGTGATTTTAGCTCAAAA
Organism: Ottelia alismoides; assembly: GCA_037367405.1. Taxonomy (NCBI): domain Eukaryota; kingdom Viridiplantae; phylum Streptophyta; class Magnoliopsida; order Alismatales; family Hydrocharitaceae; genus Ottelia; species Ottelia alismoides. The sequence goes on from JAZKJV010005139.1 coordinate 8,295, forward strand.
TGTCCGTGGAATATAGGGATCAATATCTACTCTATCATCTGGCCATCATCGGGATTGTAGGTTTCTTTGGGTCTCCTCTGATCATTTACAGGCCCTCCATGGTGTCCATATTCAGGTTCATCATCTCTTCCTCATCCTCTGTTTTCTCTCTCTCCTCAAGTCATTCAATATTTCTTTGGAAAGCTACTTGGGTAAGAGCATGATTTGTCAGTTGTTGTTGGATGGCTTGGATGGATGCGAGAAGTTGTGCATTGACCGTGTTCTGATTGGGATGTCCCTGATCTGATAAGTTTGTTACCTTCCCTTATCTTGAGGAGCTATATCTGATTTAGACTCAAAGGATGTGATCTGCATGGGGTCCAATGTTGGTTTTGCACAGAAAGATGCATCCTGTTCAGACTGAAAATTTGTGGCACCATGTGAAATGGATGATATGGAATTAAGGTCAATTCTAGATGCTTGTGAATGGAGCATTTGATATTAACTGAAAGTGATCTCAATCCACAAGGGATGAATGGAGGGACAAGAGTTATTCTGGTTTATTAGAATAAAGGAAGAAGTCGAGGAGTCTGAAGATCAGTTCTAAAGATCCGAATTGGGTTCTCGGATATCGCCTCGAATTACTGAAGATATTAAGCTCATGGAATCGATGTGGATGTTGCCAAGGTCCCGACTAAACCATCCATGAGTCGACATCTTTGATAGAAGCAGCGTAGATGAGGAATGGAATATGATGATGAATGATAGATGAAGTAAAGAGGGGAATAATAAAGGCTAAAAATGAGCGGGGAAAAATTAAATAAAAACGTATGAAAAGAAAAAATGATGCAAGTGTGTAGGACTGGATATTTGACCTAAATCTAATTCAAACAAGCACGATACAAGTATGGATTCGCAAACCCAACAAAATGTGAAGCCATAAGAGTTCAACTATTTTTATCTTTTCAATTTTATTGTTATTTTCAGGCAATCTTTGAACAAGTCCTTAGATGCCAACCATATAGGAGAGTGAGTATTTCCAAAGAATTATCATGTACTTTCCACTTACTTTGTAACCTGTAGACTGCACTTTTTTCAAGAGAATCCAGGATATTGAGTCTGGATCCACTATTCAGCCAAAGAATAGAGGAGGAAGCCAATAGGCAAAACCAATACTTTCCCCACAAGTGAGGTACTCGAATGCAAGACGATGAGATAGACACACCCATGAAAGCGTGGCCTAAGCTCAATACTTCGGACCAGGTCAGATGTTCTACCCATGGTGAGAACACTGTCGTCGACAAGGCCCTACTCGCCTACGTAGGATAGAAGCACCAATACTTCATGAATCTAGTCGATAATAAGGCAATATTCAGGCTCGGTTTTAATCTCTAATCCTTATGGGTCGTGCCTCACTCGGTTTGGATAATACCTGGAAAAATGTGGGCTTTATGAACCCCCAAACAATGATGGTTTGTTATGAATTTTAATTAGGTCAAAATTTATTAAACAATCCCCTTATTTTAATTTTTTATTTTCACTTTTTTGAGTATTTTTCAAAATAATTCACCTAATGATTTTTTGTATTTTTCTTTGAATCCTAAGCGATATAAAACTAGGAGAGGATACGGAAAAACCGTGCAAGTTGACACTAAGGAAAATCTCACCTTAGTATCTAATGATGCGTGCAAAGTTAAGAAGACTTGCATCGCTTCCCAACTCTCTCCATTCGATATGCAAAAAAAAGTTAAATTCTAAAATGCATGAGATGCAAGTAGTGAAATCATCCTAAATAGGAATTTCTATTAATCATGAAGAACCAAATGCTAAATACCCATAAGAGAAACCCAAAAGTTTGTTCTTGGAGATTCATTGGTGTCTACCACAATAGATCTTAGCGTTGTATAGAGCCTCTCACGGCACTCGATTTCAACTCCAAGTAATCAAAAATATTCAAGAATTGAGAACTATATGCACATGCTTTTAATTAGGATTTTGACCTAGTTAACGTGTCAATCAATCTTGTGTTTATGGGCCCATTCACAGAAAACAAATAAAAGAAGTGAACAACTCAAAATGCAAGGAACAAATAAAAGAAGGTGAAATAAGTAGAATAAAAATAGAGAAAGTGAAGAAAATGCGAAAAGCAATGAGGCCCCCGGGTGGACAATCACCCGGGCAATGGAACTAGGAGTGTGAAATGTCCAAAATGTCCAAGTACATGTATTATTATTTAGTCTCTCGCTCACACAAAATAAAGAATAGTCTACACTAAAAATTCCGCTCTTCACTCTATCTTTGTCTTTCTCTGTCTTTGTTTCTCTCTTTCTCTCTTACTCTCTTTCCAATTGACCTCTATAGAAAAGTTCAATCTCCTCATAGCTCGGGTGCACCGGCTTCCCAAGAAGTCACCTTCGCCACATGGTCCCTCATAAGAAATTCAACAAGAAAGATGTCAGAAGTAGATAAAACAATTCTTCAACGAAAGAAATAAAAGAGAGATAATTATGCAAATAAATATTTACACTAAACCTATCCTAAGCATTGCTCCCCGATAATGGTGTCATTTTGTTGAAAGGATATTCAGAGGATCCTAACTTCCAATCTTGAAAGATTTGTGGTGTCCGACAAGTCTGGTCCTCGAATCGTTGTGTCGATCTCTCTCTCAGCACTCAGATCATGAACTACCAATTTAAACAAACAGTGAATCCACAATAATGATAAATTAAGGAAATTATGCAGGGTGAAGATTATTATATGCTACAAATAAATGTTTATTGAAAGCAAGTGCAGGGGTTGAACCACTGAGAGTTACGGGGATAGGCTATTTATTGTATACAAAGTAACAACAAATATTTTTGTGCTTTTTGGTATTTTAATTTTTGTGTGTTTTTAATATATTTAATTTTTAGGGGTATTTAATTTTATACTTTTTATATTTTTGAATTTTATTTTCCTTTTATATTTATCTGATTTTTATTTCTTATTTTTCTTTTTATAAAGATATAATAAGTATATATATATCTATATATAATGTGTATAATATAAGCAATCTACATGTAGTATTTATAATAAATACAAGAAATCAGAAAAATACAATTAAGAATGGTCATTTTTATTTTGTAAAAGATATTAGAAATATATTTATATATTTATAATTATTATTATTATATCAAGTATTATATAAGTATATATATATATGTATATATAGTATATATAGGTTTCTATATTTATAAACTATAATTGCTCAAAAAGTATAAAATAACTATTTTGTCTTTTTATGTTCTCTCTATTTTTATAAAATATTCAGTATTTTTTGCTAATTTTTATGTATTTTAAAATCCAAAATGGGGATAATAAATAGTTCGAACTGTTTTGAGATTTTAAAATTAAAACTATGTTCAGAAAATCTTAGAAATATTTTTGATATTTAATATATACTATAAATAAAATATACAAAAGGAAACTATTTTTTCCTAATATTTTAAGGATAGAATGGTTTTTCAACTTTTAAGGTTTTCTTTTTATATTTTTTGTAATTTTTGATCTGTAGCTATATTATATATATTTATATAAGTTTTTTGAATTTTTGGATAAGTTTTTCTAATTTTTTGTATTTCTTTATTTACCTAGGAATAAATAAGCTCCTATTGATTTTTAATAACTGAAAAAAATAAGTAAATACAAAAAAATTAGGACTTGAACATGCACAATATCTGACATTTACTGTGATTTTTCCACAATTTTTCAATCACAAGATCTTCTTAATCAAAAATAAAAGAAATAAATTAATTTAAAAGGATGGCAAGGGTATAATTGCAATAAAAATAAAGTACATGGGATGAGGTGCAATTAACCCAAAGTTTTAAACTAATATACAAATTTAATAAACTAAAATGAAATAAATGAACTTGGAGTGCGTTCGGTGTAATTTGGCCAACTCACGTGGCTGACCACGTAAGCTGACCTAGCACTAGCCCTAGATGTTATTTACAAGAAGTATGGGGGCCTAGTTTCAAATTTTATACAAAATATTGAACGTATTTAAATATTTACAGGACTAATATAAAATTACAAAAATTTGGAGCGGTTACTTAATAATTTGTCCCTTTAAACGTGCATGAAGGGAGGGCGAAGAGTGCTCCACATGGCGAGATGAATGACTCTAATGGCGTATCATTTTGACTTGATTCATGGGACCAAATTAAAACACCTGAAGAACTCACCACCAGCGAGCTTCGATCATTGATTTTCCATCTGTCCGGCCTCCTTCTTCTTGGTTGAGCAGCTCCTCGGCTTCCTGGCGTGTATGTAGGTATAGTCAAAAGTATTCGGGGCTCGTTGGAGGAGCCCTTGAGCTCAAGTCCCCTAGATCCTCTGTTCTTGCTCTAGGATGGTGCTCCAAGTGGTCGTTTTGATCATGGTCTTACACAAAAAGACTGAGGTGCTCAAGCTGAAGGTGTTCGACCCTAGGATGAAGTTGGATGCGCAATAGGGAAGCGAGTCAGGGGAGCTCCGACAAAGGCGGAGAATGGGGCTCCGACTCCCGCTCAATCCTTGAGGGATCAAGGGTAAAATAGGGGGTTTGATGGAGAAATGATTTGGGAATGTAGTGAGGGAAAAATGGGGGCCGGAAACGGGCGGAGCATGGCGAATTTGGTGCCGGAACTTAAGGCTCCATCGATTTTAATTCCTAAAACTAAACTACTCTAACTACTAATTAATGAAACTAACACTACTCTTAAGCAACTAGAAGGAAATGCAAGGAAAATAACGTTACCTAGTAGCTCAACTCGACCTGAGATGAGGAGCAGGAAGGCGTCGCCGGAGATGGTTTGGTGAGCACTTGGATTGCCTTCATCTACCCTTTTCTACGCGAACAAGGCAAATGGTCTTGATGCTATTACCTACAAGATCAAATCCAGGCTCCTTTTGGGGTTACATGTCAGAGAGAGGTATCAAAATAAAAAAGGGAGTCAGAGGAGGGTATTTATAGAAATGGTTTCTGGCCAAAAATGTGGAGGGATGGCGTGAACCTCGAGGGTGGTTGGTGAAGATTCGGGTATGGGCGGAGGTCAAGGATGAGAGGGGAGCATGACGGTGGTGGTCTCAAGGTCTGATGAGTTGAGGGGTAGGCGCGAGAAATTAGAGAAGAGATGTATGTGAGGCTCTGACACTGGTGGCGGCTGGAGGCTGTACAGTTGACCTGTCCGGTCAAAAAAATTGCCTCATGGTTGGTCCACATGGAGCAACCATGAAAAAGAATCGAAAAATATTTTGTAAATTAGATTAAAAATAGAAAACAATTTTATTAATTTAAAGTTAAAACATGAAATATGTTTTTAATTTTATGTATTATTGTTAGGGTATTTTTATTTATTTTTACAATGAATTTTATTAGGTGCTAATATTAACATGTGCATATATAGGTATATAAACATGTATGTTGTATATTTTATTCTTATTCTAAATTTTAGTATTTATTATTTGATACACATAATTTATATATTTATAACTTATTTAAATACATATATATATATACATATTCTTATTGTATTTTTCTGAGTTTTTTTACGTACTTAGATAATTATGTATATATAATATATGTGTATTATATGTATATTTTACGTATATATTTTATAGCTTTATTTATTTTAATACATTTTTAGTGATTTTATTCTAATTTATTATGTACATGTATTTTGAATAATATATACACATTTATAAAAATATAAGAAAATGAAAAATATGAAGAATGAATATAGTGAAGAATATATATATATATATGTATATGTATATTGCATGATGAGGGTCCATAGTCAACTTTTGCATCTTAACTCCAAATTGAATGAAACCACCTTCACTAAATAGATAATTTAATTTTATGAATAAAGAAGTGAGTTTGGTGAATTTGGGATATGTATGGAGAAGATACAATTTTGCAAAGTTTTCTTAGAGGCTTTTTATTATGTGTGTCCCTGGCAAACTGTACAATATTTGTGAACGAAGTAAATTTTGTATTTTTATTTGTACTTTTATTTACAATGTTCATGTTCAAAGTTTATTTATTTGAAGTATAAGAAAAGGAAATAAAATAAATCCCAAAAGTATTATTATTGTCAAATCAAATTAGGATTTTTGAGTGTATTTTCTATACGTCCTATCTCCTCCTACTTTATTCATTCTCGATCAAGTCATCATGATGACTATTTCTAGGGGTCTAGGGTCACTCTGTCTTTGACACATCATTCTTTTTCTTTTCTTCCTTTCTTCTTTTATCTTGAATTAGATACAGTATTACGTACAGTATTTTATGCAGTATTAGATATGAATTATTTAATGTTATTTTTAACAAATTAATGATATATGCATGCATTTAGCTAGGGATTTAAGACCAAAATGAAAGAATAAAGATGATGAAATGGAGATTCATCAAAAACTTGTAAAGTGGTGTAATGCATTAAATCTTTAAAAATACCTAAAAATTAAAATATTTAAAATTCATACAAATTATAAAAATGCATTAAAATTTTCAAAAAATTTTGAATCCAAAAATTATTGCATGCATTCACATTTTTCAGAACAAGATTGATTATTGAACTAAATGAAGCTAAATCTGAAGTATGGAGCTTAGATTAGGCCTTAATCCACTTAATTGCAATTGAACTTCTTTAAGAATTGGAATTGAGACTCTTCAAGTCTTCGACTTAAATCTTTAGGTTACATAGGGTCGCGTTCAAAATTCAACTTAAACTTGCCTAAGTAGACACTTGGAGTCATATGTATAACTCTTAAATAATGAACTAATTTGGACTCATGTACTTTGAACTTAGCTCAACTTGAATAAGGTTGCGAAAGGTAAATCATTCAAAGTGGTGCGCTTTCACCCTCATCTAGAGGAATTGTCTAAAGAAGGGAGTTGTGGGGTTGAAATAAAGCTTAGGTTGAGAAATGGTCTACTAGTGCAACTTTTCTTAGACCCCAAAACATGGATGGAAAAAGAGATTTTATATTTGTATGGGCACAAAAGATCGATGAAATACAAAATAGACGTAGACCAAAAGAAGCCTAATTTCTAAAGTATATTCTTGATCATAATGGTCCAATATACAAAGCCAAATTCTTGACCAAGATGGTCCAAGCTTCCGATAGCTTGCAGTTCTTGTTGGAGACTTAGTTAAACTGGACAAGCTTCATAGGTGATTTTACTATACCGGTCACACTCCAATTCTTCTCTTATTCTTCTAGCCTTCTCCCTCATATTCATTGTGGAATAGCATGTGTCTGAACACAGAGGGGAATGACCCCTCCTTGAGGAAAGAGTATTTGGATGAGGAAACAATGGGAGTGTACGCACTAGAATGGTCAGCTTAAGCACCTCCTTAAGTAGGAAGATCTAACACCCTTCACATATAGTACAAATTGGGTTCAGAATTGAAGAGTTCTCGTGATGATTGAGTGGATCTGCGCGAGTTATTGAGGAGAACATGAATGGGGATATGTGGAACTTGAGGGTTGTTGAGACTTAAATCTTAATTCTAATGAGGTCCCGACCAATCGTTAATCCAATGGTCTCTACCGCGTTGTAGATATTGACTTACTAACACACTAACACCATTTGTTAATATTGTATATGTGACATTTATTTAACCATAAATAAATAATAAATGAGAAAACAGAAAAAGAAAAGAAATAAAGATGTAAATAAGTACAAATTGATCCTAAACCTCAAGACAAGGTCAATATTGACTTGATCAACTAGAGAATAAAGTAGGGAGAGATAAGAATCCATACTTATAAAAACATCAAAAATATAGAACATTAATTGTACATAAACATCAAGTTCATATTGTACCTATATTCATCTATTCTATTTATCAGTCATATAACCTCAAATAAAACTATTTTCTTCTTCAAAGTTGTTCATAATAATTTGTATTAATTTATAAAAAATATAACAACATTTATTTAATATATAGATAACATGGTATAAAGAATCGAAAAAGCCCTAAAACAAGTACTCAAAGTTTCATATTCAACCCATATGAACTCAAAATTCATTAAGCTTACTTTCATCACACTCATCATTAAATTATCTTTAAAATCAAGTCATTTTATTAAAATTAGAGTTAAGATGTGAAAGTTAGCTTTTTGGGTAGTATTGATATTTATAAATTGTACATTATTTTATATTATTTTATTCATTATATTTTTTGACTATTTATATTTTTTATTTTCACAATATTTTATGTTAATTATATAAAATGTAAATAAAATTACAAAATCTTAAAATAATCAAAAATAAATAAATGTAATTATTACATAATTAATTTACCTATATTATGCATAGTTATATTTATTATTCATTTACCCTCGTAAATATAATTATAAAAATATAATAAAAATATATTTAAAATCTTATAACTTTTTTGTAAATTAAAAATACAAAAAGAAAAAGTATAAAGAAAAATAATGAAGAAAAATATGTTTACTTGGTTTATAGGTATATTGTATCAACAATGTGCATATTACTATTTATTTTTTTAATTAAATAATATTATAAAAATAAAATAAAAATATATTTATCATTCTCATAAAATATATCAAATTAATAAAATATGAAAATAATTTACTTATAAAAATAAGTAATCTAAAAAGTTGTATATTGTTTTATATAGGTACAAAATACCTATAAATTAACATTTTTAATTTATTTAATCATTTAAAATAAATTATTTAATTTTTAGAATTCATAACATAATTTATAGAAATTTTTATACTGTTAGTTTACATTATTTATTAATATAATTTAAGCTATTATATCATGTGTATTTATTTTGTATTTAAGATTTGTGTGTGTATATATATATATATATTGTTATGTCTTCTTTTTGTTTGTCTTGTAGTGCCAACAAACTTGGACTGACACGTAGAACCATTTTCTTGGCCACTCAAAGAGAGGTTGACCGGTCAAACCCTCCTATTCCCATTCTTTTTTCTTCTTCTTCTTCCTTCTTCTTCTTCTCATCCCCTTCTTATTCCTTCCTCCAAACCCAACAACACCAACTGCCACCAAGTTTACTCCTCCACATCAGTTTCTTCTTCTCCGGCCAAAACCTATCTCAATTCACTATAGATGACCTCTCCATTAGCATATATATAAACCTCCATGGTGAATAATCATTCATCACTCTTTATTCTTTTGTTTTAGCTAAATATCTTGGCAAAGCATCATGTATATAGCTGTAAATACAATAAATTAGCAATAAGCATGCATCTGTTAATATTTAATTATTATCATGTATTTGTGCAAAAATAAAAGAATAAAGAATAAAAGAAAAAGAAGGAAATATTTAGAATAAATATTGAGTGACCTGAACCCAAGAGAGGGTCTAGTATGGGCCTGATCGCCAAATAAAATAAGTAGAGAGAGATAGGGCCACTCTACCTTTTGCATATTTTCCACCAATGTATATACTTTATTTTTACAAAATAAAAATAAAAAGGTGTTTTTATCCCCTTGTTTATTTTCCTAAAATCAAAAAAAATATAGAAAAATAAAATACAATAAAAATCTCTCTCTCACCTTGTATATAATACATGTATATATGTATTACTCTTTATTTATTTTAAATTTGTAAATGAACAATAAAAAATAATTTTATACTTCCAATATTATGTTGTAAATAAATAAAATATAAAATTGGGATATTTGTACAAAAATAAGAAAAATAAAAATAAATATACAAAATACATAAGTATTTTATACCTTATATAATATACTATACTGTATATATCATAAATTATTTTTCATAAAAAAATAAAAATCACAGGAAAATAGTTTAAAAAATAACAAATATTTTTATTTTTTTAAACTTTTTAAAATAAAATCGTTTGCTATTTTTAAGTGAATTTTCAATTATTTTTATGTATTTTTTCCTAATTGGTCCAGGGCGGACTGTTGACCCCGGTCAACTGCCCCCCCCCCGGACCTTCGTTTCGCACGGACCCGATTTTCACTTGATTTCGCCTAATTTCTACGGTTTGGCCCAACTGCCATTCCCTTCAACTCACTGCCCCGATTATTGAGGGATGATCAAGATCCACGTCCGACGATTCCTCTAGGGATCCGTTCCTCGGTTTGCACGCTCACACTCCACACTTCTCGGACCTTGCATAGTATAAAATCTCCTGGAGCCCCATATTCTTCTTCATCTTTGGCTGCCTCCTTGTCTCTGATGATCTCCACCTCTTCCCACGAGTGACAGCGTGCAATTGAGCCTGTTGTATAGAGGAACTGATCCCGGTAGCCTTAGGTCCGCCGAAACCTTCATCGTGCTTCGCCGCAAGGAGAGCCCAGCCTCTGGACCCGTCGAACCATCGAGGCAAAAGACCCCCGGAGGTCCCTGACCTTCAGCCCAGACGACTCCATTCACCAGGTAGCTTAGATTACTTCTTGTTTGCTTTTGATTCTAGATTTTTGAGTTTGGGTCGACCTGAGTTCCTCGACTCTGTTCATCATGATCGGACCTCCCATTCGTTATTCCTACGAGCCTATCACCGTCGTCGACCTTCTCTACACCTTCTACGCCCAGCCGTTCACCTCGTTCGCCCAAGAATGAGCCCCCATGCCCTTCTCCGCCATCGCTTCGTCGGAGGGCTACGCCCCACCTCAATTGCCACTAGGGTGGAGCATTGGGCTCAACCCAGCCCAACCCGGAAAAGCCCGGCCCGAGCCCGCAAAATTTTCTTGGGCCGTAGGCTGGGTCGAGGACTGAAATTTTTGGTAATTTGATGACCCGGGCCCGGCCCAAGGCCCGCATGGGCGGGTCCGGGTTCGGGCCGGGCTTGGCCCAATTGACCAATTGCTATCCATTACCCATTTATGATTGCATGCTCTCTTTTCAAAATGTTACCGTGTGGATTTCTAATGTGACATCATGTAATAATTAAATATCATAATGCAGATGAACTGGAGATTCTCTTTATGACCCATTTATGAATGCAGGCTCGCTTTTCGTAACATTTGTATTAATTGGAGTCAAATAATTCAATATCAAAATTTGAAATCCTTTTAAATTCAACTCATGATCGGAATCAAATAATTGGACACCAAAGTAAATTTTTCTTGCAAACTGTACTTAGAATCATGAACTAATTAGACTAATGAAAATAAACTCAATAATTCAAACCCGACATATACTTTTGAACCACATTTTCATAATACAGATAAAATCTATAACAACATGATAACGATACTATAGTTCAAATATTCAAAATCCATAAAACCCAGAAAGAAAATGCAGTAGTGAATAAAAAAGCTTAATCAACATAAGTGCTTCAACTATAAAAATATCGATCCAGTGAAAAAAATTCAGCCAATTGTAGTAGCATGCGTGGTTCCGTCATTATCACCCAACCTGAAATAAAAATATTCATTAGTTCTATCAATATGTAGGTGGGAACTTAGGTATGTGTGAAATGAACATACCGTTGCGACACCAATCAATAATAAATCGATCAGTGCTTTATTATTCATATGGAGGAAAACCTGAAATTTTTTTAAAAAAAGATCGTGAATAATTGAAATTCAATTATTATAAAAGAATTACTCAACTAACTAAAAAAACTCATTAAACCTGTAAAGAAAAAATCCTCTCTGTCCTCAGCCTCTTCCTTTGATGTTCCTTATCCACATAACCAATCTTGGACGCAAATCAAAGCTTCCAACATAGATGGATCCAACCGACTACGGTAAGCATCCAAAACTCTACCCCCTGTGCTGAATACAGACTCGGAAGCAACTGTAGACACCGGAATCGCCAAAAAATCTCGAGCCAACCTAGAAAGGACTATGTAATTGCTTCAATTTGATTTCCACCAATGTAGAATATCGAAATAATTATCTTTTTCATCATCAAAATCTGCAGAGCTGTCAACTAAATACATATCGATCTCTGATTTTCCTATTTCCAAGCCCACCATCTCTTTTTTTTCTTCTTACGAAAATCAGCTATAAAATCTTCTCTCTTGTGTCCTGTAGCAGATCCAGTAACATTAGCAACAACCAGAGAAGGAGATTGAGATTGTGGACATTCGGCATCCATTGTGGATTGAAAATACATAGAATATTCCTCATATATTTTGTACATAGTAGTCTCTACTTTGCACATAAAATCATCAACCTTAGAATCTGAATAGACCTTTGACAAACAAAATCTAATATACTCAAACTTGTAACGAGGATCGAGGGCAACTGCGATCGCCAAGGGTAAATTGCATGCACGTTCCTTCCAGTATTTTTCGAATTTGACGCTCATTTTGGCTGCCATATTTCTTATGGAGACGCCATCACTTGCAAGTAAAAGATTCAACTCCCTTTTGACTACAAATATTTGGTTAAAAAATAAATTAGAGGTAGAGTAGCAATGCCCGGAAAAAACTTTTGTTGCCAGATAAAATACTTCTAGAGCTCCACAAATATTTTCTGCCTTCTTCCACTCTCCAATGCTCAGGATGTCAAATAAGTATGGATCAGGCGACTTCATGCGTACAAAAACTTTCGAATAATTTAGTGCTGACTAAACCTTTAAAAATGTGGAATTCCACCATGTGCTTACATCCAAAATGAGTCCATTGTCTGTAGCAACTCGTTCTTGCTTAGCAACCTCCTCAAACTCCTCCTTTCGACGCTGTGAACACTTAACATACTTCACTAAATTTATAATTTTAGCAACAATTTCTTTAATTTCATGTAGCCTATCTTGAAGAACTAAATTTAAAATATGTGTCCAGCATCGAACATGAAAAATCTTCCCGTTGAGAATAAGACTGGATTTAGGAACAAAAGGGTCAATCAAATGTCCTACTACAACATCATTAGCATATGCATTGTCCACTGTAATAGTGCACAAACTGTCAATACCCCATTCGGATAATCGATGAACAATCATATCAGAAATATTATCACCGGTGTGAGGGGAGGGGAGCACTGATAACACACCAAGCGACTAAGGCAAAGGTATCTAGATGGTCGTTGCGACCTCGATCACTCGGCTATGTCAATCAAGAAAAATGAACCACTAATATAGATTAAAATCACTCAAAACACGAAAGCGGTCCTTCTATTAGATTAACCTGGTATAGCGACCAGGGTCGAACACAAGGAGCACGGGTTAGCCTCTCGGCCTACGAAGTAGTCAAAAAGAGAAATAAAATAAAAAAAGAGCAAATATTTTTGGTGGTTTTTAATTATTTTATATTTTTGTTGGATTTTTTAGTTAATTAAGAAAATAAGAAAAACGAATACACACACTTCAACAAATTATTAAAAGTAATAAAAATCAACCAAAAATTCAAACAAAAATATTTTTATGTGTTTTATAATTTTTAGTGTTTTTGGTGAATTTTTGAGAATTTTCTGATGTTTATTTAATTTTCTAAAAATCAAAAAGTGACTCAAACAGTAGGTACTGTCCAGCCGAGCTAAAAGGGCCTAGATAAAATATCTAAAGGCCCCAAAATAGCTGGGAGGTAATTTTCCTGTAAAGAGAATAAAATAAGGAAAATTTAGGCACCTATTTTATTTTTTCTGGATTTTTGGTTTAATTACTAGAATTTGTATAAGATTTGAGGTGTTTTTCAATTTTTAGGTGTTTTAGATAATGAAAAATAGCCAAAATTGGCTAGAAAATCAAACACAACAAAATACATAGTAGACAATTTTTTTGTAATTTTTAGACACTATTTAATATTTTTTTGTGATTTTTGAAGATAGACAGTGAAGAAAATAGATGTTTTTGAATTTTTAAAAATATCAAATGAAAACAAAAATGTCCTAAAAAATCCTCAAAAATTTTACACTATGGCAGGAGCCATGTGTCCAATTTTTGTTGGATTTGGAGGTAATTTGCTATTTTATTCAAAAATAAAGAGAGGGCACAGTGCACAGGGACCATGCAAATACCCAAGAGTCTGGGGGGTCTGGTGCAATTATCCCAGCTAAACACGCGCTCCGCGCGTGCCTGGGGCACTCAGGGACCCAAATGTGAGAAAAATAAGTCCCGAGGGCCTTTTGGTAACAGGTACCAAAAGCCCAAGGGCTTATCTGCAAAATACCCACAAATAGTCGCACATGCTAAAATACAATACGCACAGGGGTATAAATGTAATTCCTAAGAAGTATTCATTCATTAAGGAACATCCAGAACAACAGGGGCATACAGTGCAATTAACCCAACAAAACCACGTGACGAAGCACGTGTCAGACCATGTACAGGGGTATATCAGCAAATAAAAACAAGCACACAGGTCTCTATGCAAAAGTACCAAAACTTAAACAACTACACGAACTAATTACAGGACTAAATGCTAAATGAAATAAGCTGAAGGGCCTAAGGGTAGTTTACCCTTTATTAATGAAGCGGGTGGATGGAGGCCACGTGGATCATCTGACGGTGGCGAACGACGGGCGCTCCAGATCTATCCTCCTCAGATCAAACGGTGACGGTTGCTCCTGCGATGGACGGCCCTGATGAAGACTGGAGCTAGAGGGACGATCGAACGGCGGCTGAAGGTCGAGGAAGAACAGGTGGCCGGCGAACTTCGCCGGCCCAGTGCGAGCGCTCTTGACCTCCTCAGCCGCGCCTGAAGATCGGAGAAGCTCCGGCGTGGTGTTGCACAGCTGTTGATGTCCTCCGATGGCCCAACCGAGCTTTGGGGAGCTCGGGCGAGGCCGGCGGTGGCGAAGCTCCTGGCTCGATGTCGAAGGACCTCAGATGTCCTTCATTCAACCTGCAAAGCACTCCAGAAGACTCGCGGGTCGAGGGCAAACTGCCTCGACCCGGTTAGGCGGGGTGGCGATGAACGGTGAGTCGCAGCGGACGAGCTCCGACGAAGTGGGGATGGGGGAGCTCGAATCCCAGCTCCTGTGCGAGCTGGGTTGGATGGAGGGATGGAGAAGGTGCGTCGGAAGGAGGCGAAGATGTCTGTGGATTCCGATGATCGAATCTAACTACGGGATAGTCGGAATAGATGGAACACGGCGGAGCGGTGATTTGGGCGTAAATGAAAATCAAAGAAAAAGACGGAGCGAAATGGGTACCTGGGTGGACGAGTAGACTGGGGAGGAGCTAAGGAAGCTCCTGGTCTTCGCCTCGAGGAGCGTCTCCCTCCGAGGCTCGATGCTCCTGCTGGTGGCGGAGCAACGGCGGCGAAGCTCGCCGGATCAGTGGACACGCCTCCTCTCCTCGCTGCGACAGCGCCAAACGCGAGCTGTCACTCTCACGAGCACGCTGGAGCTCACAGGGGTGGATTCGAATGGCCAAAGATGGAGAAATGAGGTGGCGGAGCAACGGCTAAATATGGGTGCGGGTCCGGCTAGACGAGGTCGGGTAGGGCGTGGAGGCGTGCGGATCCCGATGTGGATACCCCGGCGAGGGTGTCGGATGTGGCAGGAGTGAAACGGACCCGGGGTTTAGGTGGGATTCAATCGGGTTTAGGCGCTAGAAATTAGGGAAGTCGGGTCGGGCGCCTAAATCCGCAGGAGGTGGTCCTGGGGGGGGGGTAGTTGACCGGGCGGTCAACAATCCCCAGGACCAATAGGGAACAACCACGTGGATATTATTTGGAAGTGAAATAACAGGTGGCAAATGGCCGAATTTGTAAAAACTTAAAACATAAAATATTTTTATTTTATTTTTTCTATTTTTTAGTGATTTTTAATAATTTTTTCGAAATAAAAATAAGGTATATACATAATATGTAATATATAGGTATATGTATACTATATAGGGTTTTTAATTTTTGATTTTTAATTATTATTTTTTTGCAATTTTATTCCTATTTTATATTTTATTTATTTTTATTATAAAATAAGGAATAAAAGGACATCTTTATTTTATTTTAATTATTTATATGCATAGGTGAAATAAATAAATATATACATTTATATACATGGTATATTTACAAGATATTTTTGTATTTTTAATTTTGTTATTTTTATTTTGTTTTTGTTTTAATTGTTTTTATTTTATTTATTTACACTATATAATATAGAATATTTACAAAAATTTTAGAAATTAATTTTATTTATTTATAAGTCTAAAAAAATATAAAGGTGGTTCTACATACATGATGACTATACAAGAGGTGTTTTTGTTTTCTTTTTAAATTTTTAAATTTTTATTTTGATTCTATATTTATAAATATATACAAATATTTACAAGCCTATTTTTTTGTAAGGAAAATACTTTTATTTTATTTACATAAATATTTACACACATGAGCCCCTATCTCCCTCTACTTTGGCTTTTATGCGGTCAGGCCCATGCTGAGCCCTCACTTGGGTTAGGTTGCTCAATATTTATTCTAAATATTTCCCTCTTTTTCTTTTTAATCTTTATTCTTTTATTTTTGCACAAAAACATGCTAATTATAGGTTTTTACACAATGCATGCTTTTGGTAATTATTTCTATTTACACATATCTACATGCATTTGCAAAGGTTTTTGTAGCTAAAATATAAGAATAAAGAGTGATGAATGAGTATTCATCAAGCACACAAAAATTCAAAATTTTTTCTTAAGCGGCCAATGCTCATCAATGTAGTGGCCAATGATAGCAATATAACCTATAGTTTGTATTGATGTCCATAAATCTGTAGTAATGCAAATTCTGTGGGAGTTTTTTTTAATCTCATCTTTCAACTTGATCTGCTATGTATTATACATTTTTGGCAATCCCTTTTCAAAGTGAATCGAGAAACTGGCTTGAACTATGGTTGTAGATTTACCAAGAATGCCTTGAAATCATCTTTCTCAAGCAATCGGAAAGGCAATTCATGTTTAATAAAACTCGAGTCAATTCTTCTCGACTTTTTTCTTGATCAAATTTCAAATAAGTAAGTGACACACTATCATTTTCAGATGCAGAAAAATGTAGTAATTGTTGACCTTCATTATTACTTCTACTGTGTATACAATGCTTCTCTACTTGTCTCTTCAGATGACTGGTCCCACCTTGCGTTCCACATGATAAGATATGGTGACATTTTAAACACTCTCATCTTTCTTCGCCTTTATCATTTGAATCAATAATTTTAAAACTGTTCCAAACATCTGATATAAGGTGTTTGGGTCGCTTGCGTACGGTAGTGTTAGTCTCAATGGGAGCATCACAATGGCCAACAAAAGTTTCATTCGCGTCACCAACAATATCTTTATTGGCGTCCATTATCTACGTGCATAAATAAAAAATCACTTTACTACTTGATTATTGACAAATATTGTGATGTTAACTATTATTCTATATTTATTTACTACATCACAGGGAAATAAAAAAATATCTTCCTCTTTTGAAGAGTAAAGAAGACAATATAAGCTTGAATGTTTCACTATATATTCAATAAAAACATACATTGATATTCTTTTGATTCTAGTGAAATCATTGACAATATCCTCTAGACCACAAATTTATAAAACCACAGAATTATAAAACGGTGGAATGACAAAGGTGTAGTTGTGCTGCTGTGCAGAGGTAAGTTTCTTCTCCAAGCGACGAAGACGGAAACGAGGGGATTACTGCCGCAAATCAAAAATCTCGTATTATAATGGTGAAAGATTGGAACGGTTGTTAGGGAAGGGATTTGGTGACGAGATCGTGGGTTTCCAAGGATGGAAACGGTCTTTAGGATGGGAACCGTTGTTAGGGTGGGGATTTACCAAATTAAATTTTTCAAAAATGGCGGGACGGGCCGGATTTTAGCGGGCTTTTGCGGGTTTGGGTCGAGCCCGGTCCGGCACTGAAATATTAGAAAAATCACAACCCGATCCCGGCCCAGGTATTTATCGGGTCCAGGCTAGGTCTGGACTTTTGCGGGTCGGGTCCGGGTCGGGCTCGGGCCAACCCAGCCCAATGCTCCACCCTATCTGCCACCCATCCCGCGTACTGATGGGTCGAGGCATTTTGCCCTCGACCTAGTAACTCATCTGTGTAGGTTTAGCATCGAAAGAAGCTCATGTGGAGGTTCAAATATCAGAGCACAACAACTCCAGGTCTCCAGCTTCGTCGGGCCATTCTCGACGGTCTCGGTCTCATCGAGCATCGTCTCAGCTGCAGACCATCGCCAGCATTCTTTTCCCCATCAAAGTAGCCCCGGGGAACGTCCCTGCAGCACGTATCGCCCAATCAAAGCTCGCCAGCGGCGAGTTCTTAGCAGATCTTCCAGGTGCTGTCTCTACCGTTGGATCGAGGCTCCCTCCAGTTCTGATCGTGTCCATTCATCTGCGGGGAGTTCTTGAGCGTCCGATCCATATGAGGATCCTCCTACAGCCATCCATCATCGAACCGGTAACCCCTATGCTCAGCCATCTGATCATAAGTGGATGATGTCGACCGTTGGATCGCCAATAAAGAAGGGTATTTGCACTTAGGCCATGCTACCTTTTTGAATTTATTGGTTAGTCCTGTAAATATTTTTAGCAGTTGTTTCTATTTTGGATATTTTGCATCTAGGACCTTATGTTTTTAGTATTTCCATTTTAATCCTTCTGTGTCTGTAGCACGTGGCCCCCTCACGTGACTTCTAGGATATTTGCATGTTTCGTCCTGGACTTCATGGTTGTTATTGGATGAATTTTTATTAATAGGATTTGCAATTATAACCGTGAGTGCCTGGTTTACGTGCCTCCCACGTGCGAAGTTGTACTTTTTGCATATTAAGCCCTCAGCTATTTCCGCGTGTTACTGTTTGGCTGAAAACTTTTCAATAATTGCATATTGGTCCCTGTGTGTTGTGTTTTTGATTTTTGATTTAATAAATAGCAAACTTTGTCCAAAATTCATGAAATTTTGAAACATGGCTCATGCCATGATGTAGGAGTTTCCACGAATTTTTGATTTTATTTTGTTTTCATTTATTATTTTTAAAAATTCAAAAACCTCAAAAATAACTCCTATTTGTTTTTAAAAATCCATTAAAAATATTAAAAACCCTTGAAAAATTCTAAAAATTTTCTTATTTGCTTGGTTCGAGTTGTTTTTATTTCAATCCAATGTTGGTTACATTCCCATTTATGAAAACCATAAAAATTAAAAAGACTAAAAACCGTAGAAAAATCATTAAAAATTCATAAAAATTCAAAAAAATTGCATTCTCTTCTTATGTAATTAGGTTTTTGCTTATAGTTTCGTAAAATTGCAACTTGAATTTTATAGGCATTTTAAGCAATTTTCACTTGTCTTTAGATTATGGCCGTACACTGCTGGTCATTTTTGGCCTTGTTTGATTTTTAGAAAATAAATTAAAAATCATAAAAATCTAAGAAAATTAACAAAACATCTGAATATTTTAAAAAGACAAAAATATTTTTGTTTGAATTTTATGAGTATTTTTTAATCTTTAAATAATTGTTTAATAGTTGATTTTGAGTTCTTTTATCCTTTTTCTTAATATTAAAAATCACAAAAATTTTGAAAAATATAAAAACCACCATATCTTTATTTTCTTTGGATTTCTGACTACTTCGTAGAATTAGTATCACGTGCTCCTTGTGTTTGACCCTGGTAGCTATACCAGGTAAAATAAATTAGTGAGACCACTATCTTTGTTTGATTGATGATTTTTATTTTGATGGTCTTCTTTTTCTTGTTGAGTCTGATCCGAGTGGTTGAGGTCGCAACGACCATTGATACCATTTTTTCCTTAGTCGCTTGGGTCGCTCATCACTCCACCTCCGAGAATCTTCTTGACCAGCCATTTCTCTATATCATCTTCCAGCTCTAAGAGAGTGGTGGCAGAGCTCCACCACGATCGAGCCTATCATCGCCATAGTCGAGGCAATAATCCATGGATTTTTGTCGAGATCTGTTTATAAGCAACCCCTCAACCTTAACTACCAAGTTAGCTTAGAACCCTCATCCCTTTTTCTTCTACCCTTCACCTTCAAGTTGAGGGTTAAACCTCGACCGCACCAACTACCGAGGATAGAGGAGTATTGGAATCTTCATCGATAGCAGTTAAAAATCATCATCAACAACTTCACCTTAGCACACTGGAGTTTCGTTGTCTCATAGTTGTTGGTTGAACAGCGAAGGAGAGGGCTAATGAACCTCCTCTCTACAGGTACCACTTGATGGTGATCGGGTGGTCTCAGCTTCGTTGTTAGCTTTGAGATGTCAACTCTATAGAAACTCCCATAATCATCGTCAAAGTAGCGGAACTTCTTCCCATAGACATGGGCCCTCATCCGAAGCATCAGATCTCTAAGAGCATGTTTGGTCAATAGGTTGTTTTGGGGTATCCTCCTATGAATAGTAGTTGTTTGGATGGTTGAGAGGATCGGAGAGAATTTGAATGATAAATGTGATGTGATGTAACATTGATTATGTGCTATATTAGCTTTTTTATGATTATAATATATTTTTTATATTAATTTTTTTATTTGAACGTGGTTAAAAAATATTATAACAAAGAAATTGTACAATATGTACAACTAATTCAAACCAAGAAAAGAAGGATATGCCAGGTTACCCCGGGTAACCTGGCAACTAAACAGGCCCAAAGAGGCCCTAGATTTGGGATGCATGTCTCTTCGGTACTCTCAGCCATTCGATCGCACCAAGAGCTTCCATTAGAAGCCATTCAAAGCACACATGTCGCTCACTCGGAGCCACTCGATTCTAAGAACTAGAGCAGCCTCCTACCGTAGATTCAGCTATTGGGTCATGTGATTGCCTCATATAATCTGGATTAATTATAGGGGAACCCTCACGACTTTTGATATTTACAAGGATGACCCTGTCCTTGGTAAATTTGCAGAAAAGCATGATCAAACCCAAAATAATTGCAAAGAGATCCTCTTAGACTTAATTGAAGAATTTAATTATTTATTGCTATTGCATCCATGCCCCTAGATTAAACATTTAATGAAGTTGTAAACTTAAGGCCAATTTCAAGGATTTTGTTGCATTTTAAAGCTCTTCTAACCATCTTACGTTGGATATATATTGGACAATTTTCTGACATGCATGAAACGAATTATTATTCATTTTTTGAAGGCAACTCTTCTTTGAGATTATTTGTTATTTTAAAATCATTGCTTTCTCAAACTTTTCGGTAAAAATGTTCATTGTAGAATTATCTGGATCTAAAACTTTTGGCATGCATCTTAGTGAAATTAAATGATATAGATGGTCATGATTAATTATTATTCGAAAACAAAGTTGGAATTTTAATTGGTCCATATTGTAATATCCTTTCAAAATAAAATTAATCCAGTGTATATATTGAATTGATACATCCTTGAGAATTTTCTCATTTTGTCTGGGCTCATTTTGTGTCCTAAAAATTCATTGCTGCAACACAGCATTCTGTTCTTGTATTTTTATTTTTTCAGATTAATTATAATAGTTACAACAAAAAAAACTACAGTAGGTCTATCTTGCATTCATTCACTTAGCATGTTTTCGATTCTGTAAACTATTGCATCTTTTTTTTAATCAGAAAAAGGGGGAAACACGCTTAGGTGTCCAACCTAATTAAATTGAAAATAATATAATTAAAACAACCATGACTCAAGGAGAGTCCGAGCATGGTCGACTACATTTTCTACATAGAACCTCTCTGAGCGAAAAATTACCTCATTCCTAGCAAGCCATAAAGCCCATAAGCCCACGATCGGTACTAATCTCTCCACATTTGGACGGAATCGAGAGTTGAGGAGGGTCCATTGCATCGGTACTAAGCCCACGATCGGTACTAATCCTCCATAAACTATTGCATTTTTATCATTATAATTGCAAGAATATGAAAAAAGAGTGCATTCCATATTTAATTCAATTATCTATTCTTTATCATCTGCATCGCATTTCACAAGGCAGGGTCCATCGCCTGATTGCATCTCACAAGGCAAGGACCATTTCGAGTGGGTGGGAGGCAAGTTCTCCACGAAGAAGGCATACAAGGAATTCATGTCGACTGCAGCGACTATCGATCCAGACCTATGCCAAGATATGAAGATCATATGGGCTAGCAGGGTCCCGTGCAGGGTAAAAGTCTTCATTTGGTTTTTGAGGAGGGGATGATTGTGTGATAAAGCGAGGAGGGGTAGATTATTTGGCATCCCTGACACTCAGGGTGACAGATGTGGAGAGCAGGTGGAAGATACATATCACTTATTCTTTGTGCCCAACATCTGAGGCGATTTTGAGGGAGGTTGGGCTGTCATGGTTGTCGCGGGGAGGTGCTACGGATTTTTGGAGGGCGGTTAGATCGGTGAGGGGCAACTCTATGGATGATTGCGCTTTACCTTTCGTGATTCTTTGAGCCATCTGGGGGGGGGAGAGAAGGAATGATCTCATTTTCAAAAATCAGAGATTTTACCCAAAAAAATGTAATCTCTCTCTCTCTCTCTAATTCATTGTATCGGTTCTGGACCTCCGGGTAATGAAATCCTTTCTTTATTTTTATAATATATTTTTAAAGCGGTGAATCCCTGCCCGGGATGTCACCCTCATCTTATTCAAAAAAAAAATCATCTGCATCACATTTTCATTATAGCATCGCCTTCTTCTCTTTGGCATAAAAAAATAAAAAAAAAAACTTTTTTTTTGGGAAAACCTAAGTGCTATGTTGTGTAAAGTAAGCTATCCTAAGCGATTCTTTTTCCACATTGTGTCGACCATGAGATCTACCCATGTTAAATAAACAAATCTGACCGTACTATTAATTTATTAAAATTTGTACGATTTTGAGAACCGCTTTTTACCCGATACTACAACAAAAATGACTAATTAATAAGGGTAAAAAGCAGGTCTCGAATTTATCTCTTATAAAAGTAGAAAGTTTGGTATAATTCCTTGACCGCTACTCCTTCCATGAGACACACACATTTTCTTTCTTACATATCATAAAAAATACACGCATAAACATAAACATGAACTCCTACATGCACATACATTTACATTGTTGTCATAGGATGATTTTATTATGATCCTAGTTCATTGCGCAAATTGTTTGGTTTGAACAAGGTGAAACAACATAATCTCAACAAAGGAGTGAATTAAGCACTCAAAATAAACATATATACAAGGATTACATATCAAGGAATGACATGCCAAGAGCTCAAAACTAAGATCTTAACCAAATATATATAAAAAAAAGGAAAACTTACAATATATATGCATGCCTCCATACAACAAGATCACAACTCCCAACCAAAAGAGAATATCCAAGGACCTTATTTTACGACGGACGCGTCAAAGAATCGAAACCCACAATGCAAATCCCATAATGCAAATCAAGAGTCGAACTCAGAATACAAAGAAAAATGGAACAGAAACACGATCGTCACTCATTCGTAGAGCACCGGTTCATCGATCTTCTCTCAAGGTAATCATTCATGGAAACGTTGAGCATCTCGTCCTTCAGGCTTTGACGCAGAAGTCGACAGCTCGTTCTCCCTGCTCATATCTTCGAGGGATATGCCTTTGGACTCAGGTATGGCCACGATGGTCATGATAAGTCCCAGGGCGTTACACACCGCCAACACATACAAAGCGTTCTGAACTCCGATGCCCGGTGGGTATCCCTTGTCCGTCTTGCTGCTGTCCTTGCTCTGTGCAGCATATAGGAAACCGAAGGCTCCTATTATGGCACCGGCCTTTCCGGATGCAGCGGAAATTCCGTGGCAGGTGGATCGCACCCTCGCTGGGAATACCTCGGCTGGGACTATGAACGTGGTGGCGTTGGGGCCGAAGTTGGCAAAGAAGAAGGTGAGGCCATACATAACCACAAAGGCGATGTTATTCTCCTTCAATGTCCAGTGGTGGTATGGTACAGCCAGGCCCAGCATAAATACCGTCATGAAGAAGAAGCCTATAACCTGGATAGTTAAAATTATCATTGATAAAAAAATTTGGCAGAAACTCTACGAAGAAAGTCAACAGATATTCGTTGGTACGCGGATCATATATTGTCGCAATATATCTACAAATATCCTATTTGTTGCGGTCGAGCGAATCTTAAAGCACGTCTTAATTGCCAGCATCGGTGGTTACTTGCGAGAGCTATTTGAACATTACTGAACCAAAAGGGAGAGTTAATCGATTATGAGGATCCATCGGTAGTACCTGGATCCTCCAACGTCCAATCCGATCAATAAGGGCAACAGTGACCCAGTAGCCAGGAACAGTGCCGCAGAGAGCGATCAACGTCTGCGCCTTGGCAATCTTGAAGACCTCCTCGATGGCGTTCATGGTGTTGGCCTTGGGAATCCAGCCAATGGCACTGAAGATATCCTTCTGAAATAGATTCTGACTGTAAAACGCGATGTCCAGCAAGAACCAGGTCGACGTGGTGCCCAACAGGTGAAGTCCGTGACGTTTCAAGAACTCCGAGGAGAAGAGGCCGAAGGAGTTCTGATCGCTTTCCGCGATCTGAACCACCCTTGTGTTTTCGGACTCGAGCTGCCTGTGGAGCACCTTTGACATGTCCTTTCTGGCGCGCTCGACGTCCTTCTCGACGAGCGCCGTGTACCGGGCAGTCTCGGGCATCTTCATCCGCCAGTAGTAGGTCAGAGCCGCCGGGAGGGCACCGAACATCACGATGATCCTCCATATGTAGTCGGACTCCGGATTGATGGACCCCAGAGGGTTGTCCTTGTACGACGGGAGATCGTAGCGGTTCCTGAAAGCTGCCGACACGACGATGGCAACGACTCCTCCCGCTAAAATGCCAAATCCCTGCCCATATATATAGCTTTGATGATGTGTGTTTGTAAATCTTACAGTATATGATCAGTTTGAGCTAGACAATATATAGTTCGTCTTTTGGCTGATTAATTAGGTATGTACGCACTTGCATGGCGAAGACGGCAGCGACAAAGGCTCCACGAGTCTTTCTGTTGGAGTACTCGGCCATGATAACGGCAGAGAGAGGATAGTCACCGCCTATGCCGAAGCCAAGCCAGAAGCGGAAGAAGCACAGTGTGGCTATGACGGCCTTGGGCGTAAAGTGTATGGAGAGCCCCGAACCAATAGAGCACACCACCATGAGTATCAGCGTGATGCCGTAGACCCTCTTCCTTCCCATCTTGTCTCCGAGCCATCCGAAGAAGAGCTGACCGGAGAGGGTGCCGACAAAGGCCACCCCGTTGACTGCGGCCGCTACATTGGGAGGAAGTGTGCCCGGGCTTGAGGCGTTGGGTTCCGTGTAGTACATGCGTCCGAGCAGCTTCGTGATTAGGGAAATGCAGAAGAGATCGTAGGCGTCCGTGAAGAAGCCCATTCCCGCGATCACGATCGCTTTAAAGTGGTACCATTGCACGCCAGCCGTATCCAGAGCGTCCAACACTCCATTCTCATCCCTCTCTTCTCTTCTTCCATCCTTCGTCGCCATGGCTGACAGTCAGAGAATATGAACTGATTGTCCACGTCTATTGCATATATGAACAGAGAAAGAGAGGAGTGGGGGCGTTGGATGGCATGATGATCAGCAGGGTTGACGGGTATTTATTGATAACTTGCTATTCGAGCCGCTATTTTAAAAGTACGATCTCGTTGCCGGCAGGGTTTTGACAATTGCGGCATCTTCTCCGAATATCCGGCATGATGTATTACGTGCTCCCGTGATCTGCAAGGTATCTTTTCTGAATAGAAAAATTTTGGTGTTCGTCAGATAGTTATCTACAGTTAGTACATTGTCAATTTATATTACTGTATTTTTATTGTTTTTTATTAAACAAATGAATATGCGTTTTTCTGATGCGTCCGAGTACGATTCATTCATTAAGGCTCAAATAGAAATGGTGTATTAAGTGTTTGAACAAACAAAAAAAATAAAAGTGGCCATAGGCTCGCAGCCACCTGCCTAAATAGGAGGGAAGAATATTAAAAAAAGGAACTTAAAACAAAAGGGGTTCGACAGTGGACATCCATTACTTGTGTCAGTCGCAGAAATTTCAACGAGCTTTGTCATAAAAGCAATTTATTTACGTTAAGAGCTACAGTAGACATTATATTTTTCCATTATCAGGCAGAAGAAAGAGAAATTTTATTCATAGTCCGGATGTGGGTGGGGAAAGAGTCGTGGGTGATATTTTGTTGGGTCGAGTCTTCGGGGACCATTTCGTGGAGAGGTCGAGGAGAAGGACGTGCGACGATTGGGGGTGGCGTGGAGCATGTGTTGAATCATTGTCAGAAGAGCATGCATCTGGACTTGAAGCCCCTTTTATGTAAGAGGAAGTCAAAAGCGCGGTGTGTGGCTTGAATGCAGCCGAGGCACTTGGACGTGACGGTTTTCCAGTCTTCTTCTACAGGGAATTTTGGGACATGCTGAGAGAAGACATTATGACAGTAATCAATGAATTCAGAGATGGCAACATGGGATTCGAGATGGTTAACAGGGTGATGCTATTTCTCCTTTCGAAAAAAGGAAAACCCCATACGGGTGGATGACTATAGGTCGATTGCATTGTCTAACGCAATATATTTGATTGTCGCCAAGGTGTTGGCAAACAGGCTTAGGCGGGTGCTGGATGGTGTAATCCTGCAGAACCAGACTGCTTTTATCCCTGAAAGACAGATGGCAGACGGACTGGTTATGGCATCCGAGATTTGCCTTCAATGGCGGCGGGAAAACGTAAAGGGTTTGATTTGGAAGATTGACTTCGAAAAGGCGTATAACTGCGTGGACTGGAGCTTCTTGTGGGAGTCACTTCGACGGCGCAACTTCAGTGAACTCTGGATAGGATGGATGAAGAGGTGCGTCACTACCTCCTCCTAATCAATTCTTGTGAATGGTAGACCGCAAGATGGCTTTTTTCAGCCGCAAAGGGGTGTGAGACAGGGTTGCCCGTTAGCACCGATGCTCTTCGTCCTGATGTCAAATGCTTTAGAGGTGATGTTCAGGAGAGCGATCAATGATGGGTGGTGTGAGGGGTTTCGTATGGGGTCCATCTCTATTCCCCTTCTACAATATGCAGATGACATCGTGATTTTCTTGGGTGGTACAGAAGAAATGCATAGAAGGACAAGGCAGCTGGTAGAAATATTTAGCAACATTTCAGGTCTTAAGATCAATAGAGAGAAGTCTTTAGTGATCCAATTCGAGTTGGACGAAGAGGAGGGTATATCAAGGATTGTACTTTTGGGATGCCCTTTTGGTGAGATACCCATTTCCTATCTTGGGCTACCTTTAATGGCGGGCAAGCTCTGGAAAACGGAATGGGATATGGTCCTCAGGCGATTTGAGGAGAGACTTGCAGGTTGAAAGGTTGTCACTCTTTCTAAAGGAGGGAAGCTGATTCTCCTAAAGTATGTGTTGTCAGCTATTCCTATTTTCTTCCTTTCAACCCGGTTGATGCCGGCTGGGTAAGGAATAAGATAAAGGTAATGATGAGAAGATTCTTCTGGTATGATGGAAAACAACAAAGAACATGCATACATCTAGTACGATGGGAGGATATTTTAAGACAAAGAAGCGAAGGAGGTCTTGGAATTCGCGATGTGTCTTATATGAATAAAGCGCTTTTGGCTATATGGTTGGTGTAGATTTGGGGCAACACATATAGATTGGCTATTCAACTCATACGAAAGATTTATGGCGTCAACGGCACACTAGAGCTGGTAAAGTGAGATTCGAGTCTTCTCTTTGGAGTGGGATCCGTGATATTTTACCACAGCTAAGCTCAAGAATAATGCCAAGAGTGGGATCCGGGGAGGTCTATCGTTTTTGGCTAGACAACTGGACGGGTGAGGGAGTTCTATGCAATAGATTCCCAAGACTCTTTGCTTGGGCAGCGAGCAGAGGGTGTTCAGTGGCTGAAATCAGGGTTTTTGGTTCGTGGGTCCCTCACTTCTTGCATGACCTTTCCGGACGTAGAAGGGAGGAGTTGGGCAGAATGCTATCTGAGCTGCCCTCCCCTGATTACATCTCACAGGGTAAAGATCATTTTACTTGGGAGGGTGGGGGATTTCTCGATGAAAAAAGCATACAAGTTATTCAGAGGGAGAACTGACGACTTGGAAACCTACTTGAAATAGGGTATGAAGATTATCTGGGCAAGCAAGATCCCTTGTAGAATGAAGATTTTTCTGTGGTGCTTCAGAAGGGGAAGGATTTGGGATAAAGGAAGAAGAGGAAGACTGTTTGGCATTCCAGATACCCAGTGTGATAGATGCGGCGCACAGACGGAGAATGTAGAGCATTTGTTCTTTACATGTCCTGCGTCAGATCAAGTCTGGAAGGAGATAGATGCGGCATGCTTACTGCATAGTAGCACGACTGATTTCTGGAGATCAATTAGGTCGGTGGGGATGAACTCGACATATGATGTTTCTTGGCCATTTACGGCTCTTTGGGCCATTTGGGGAGGAAGAAATGATCTGATTTTTAAGAGCCAGAGGTTCTATTCTAAAAATGTAATCGCTTCATATCTTTCCCTTTATGGATTCTGGTCTACAAGGTAATGTATATCTTAATAATTATATAAATTAAAAGTTTTTGGCGGTGAGTTCCAACTCGGGATTTCACCCTCTTTAATCTAAAAAAAAGAGAATGCCAGTCATCATCCACGAAAGAAATTCTACGAGAGGTTGCAAAATGGAACCAAAATAGCAATTATTGAAACTTTGAAAACATCTCCTTCCAAAAGAAATCAAAGCTGCACAGATTTTGATAGAGTTAATACTTCGCTATAGACTACAAGTATTTAATGTATATCGATATTATTCGTACAATTTATCAAAGAAATGGATGATGCACAATTGAAACTAAGCCTATTTTTAAAAAATTCGCAACCAATTAAGGAGTGAAGTGACTTTTCTTTATCACTCAAAAAAGATGACATCTTCATTTTGATAAGCGATCAGTATTCATTTCATCTAAAAGTAGCAACCAAACTCACCAAAGTTCTTCCCTGACTCAAAAGTAGCAACCAAACACACCAAAGTTATGCCCTGACCTAAGTTCTTTAGGTAGGGAGCAGTTACAAAAATAAAGTAAAATAAAATCCCAATGTCCTTGGCATTTAGTAAAGCCAATGACTAGAATAGGAGGGCAAAACTAAACTAACTATGAGAATGTTCTTTGCTTAAAGGAAAGATAACAATAATAAAAGAAGGCTAAGTCCTTCATATGCTGGCTTGATTGGTCAAATAGAGTCTCCCTCGGCTCCCATTCTTGATCGCGAGCTATTGACGAGTGCGAGGGTGTGGACTTAGGCAGTTGGCAAGTTCTTTGCTACTAGCTTAAGTTAGTAAATCAAATAAAAAAGATACAACAACCGAAAGATCAATGTAAGTATATGGAAGATAAATCTTAGGATGAATGGTTAAAGAGAAGAGTTGCCACTTTGTCAATTTGGGCGAGGGGAGCAAAGTACCTTGGTACATCCTCGCACATCTCTCCTTCCAAGTCAACCACCAGATCAATGCATGTATGACGGATGTCTGCCAATGGAATGAGGAGCACGGACATGAATTTTGTTGTCCAAAAAAATCTTCAAGGTTTCAACAAAAATTAGAATAATTTAATAAGGAAAAAAAGAAAGTAAAGGGACATTTTACAAATAGGTGGGAGATGGTCTCAGTGTATGAGAGGCAAAGGGGGCATGCGTTAACGATTGGGATGTAGGGAAAAAGGGTCGATCTTGAGCCCATAGGTTAAGTGTTTTACCCGAAAGAGGATAGTGTTTGTAGTGTTAGGTTTCAGTTAGGTTTCAAGTGTGGTTTAGTAGGAAGTTTCTTAATTTTGGGATATCTTGAAAGGAGGATGATCTTCTTGACATGTCTTTAAGCCAGTTTTGTTTGGCTTCGAGTGCTGAGTGGGCATAGACGATGGACACAATCTTATTCTTCGCTAAGTCCTACGTGTCTGGGTATAGAATTGAGTGTGTGTGTGGGGGGTGATGAATCTCCATTTCATCACCTTTATTTTATCATTTTGTCCTTAAAAACCCTAGCAAATGCATGTAAATAGCATCAATTTGTGCATAATAGCATTTATTATTTATTGTATAAGTTGTATACAAAATAAGGTTTTTAATGCCAAAATTATAGAATAAAGAGAAGAAAAGAAAAAGAATAAAATATTGAAAATATTTTATGACCTTATACCCCGAGACTAAGGCAAGAATTGACTTGGTCGACAAGGAATAAAGTAGAGGGAGATAAGGGTCAAAATAGAATAAATACCTCATTTATTCATTCTTTAATTATGCATTTTTGACACCTATTTTATTCTTTATTGTATATTCATCAAATAAAGAAACTTTGAACATAAAAGTTGTAGATAATAACGTAAGCAAAAATATAAAACTGAGTTTGTATAAAAATAATACACAATGTGCATTTTATACACAGAATAAAAAGTTAGAAACCAAACTTCACAAACCCATATCTTTTCAATAAAAACTCGAAACATATCAAAATCACCTCTAATTGTATATAACTTTTCACGACTATTTAATGGTCATAGTTTTATATTTTTTTGAGTTACTAGGTGAAAGTTAGGTTTTGGGCCCTCATTGTACATTCTATCGATTAAAATATTCATTTTTATTCATTATTTATTATTTTTACAAATTCTTATTTTTATAATTTTATAAATATTATCTATAATATATGTATATTAAAACTAGAATAAAACTAAAAATAAAATGAAAAATAAAATAAGTCTATGTAATTATATAGGAAACATACCTATATTTCTACTTGTATATAAATAAAAGGGAAACTTATTCTTTAATTCTTTTATAATTTAATAATAATGTAAATAGAATTCATATTCTATCAAAAAATATATAACCAAAAAAAATCCAATAAAATACATTAAAATAAAAAGATGTATATAAAACATAGGTAGCATACCTATAAATATAACTATACAATTCACATATTTATTTATTTAAGTGTACAAATTACATCCTAAAAATAAAATAAAAATAATTTATACTTACAAAAATAAGTTATAAATATATAAAATAAGATAATAAAATAATAAAAAAATATACAAAATAAAAAAATGTATGTATAAAACATCGATGAATATACCTACAAATACACTAAAAAATAACTACTAATAAATAAAACCAACAAATAAATAAAAATCATAATAAAATACTAAATAAAATAATAAACATCTTTTATTTTATATGCAAAAATTAATAAAATCATTTACTATTTTAAATTAATTATTTTTGTATAAAATTGTTATTTTGTCTTTTAGCAGCCCGAGCTGAACCAATCACAGGGCTCGGACCGTTGACCTCTGGTCAACTGTCCCATCTGCTACCTTGCCCGTCAGAAGTGTCTTGTCTACACGATTTCCACCATTTTTCATGCATGATCCAGCCATCCATCGACTTTGATCTCTTCACAGAATTTACTCCCAGATCCATCATCATTCACGCCATATCATTAGATCCGTTGTACATAGCTCGATTTCATTGATTTTGGCCGGTCAAATAAGGGTGTCATACATGTTCATAAATAATAAACTCCTCCTCCTTTCTCAAATTTGGTTATTCCTAGGACCCTAAAATCACTTCACTCCGGCCTAGCGTGCATCCTCGTGACAGGGGGAGGTCCCCTGGAGCTTGGAGCCGGCTGAAGAGGGAAGGGGATGCACCCATGGCCGTCGCTCCGGTGTGGCCCTGCTCCTTGGCCAATACCCAGGTATGAGCTACACGTTTTACCTTATTTAGTTAGATTTTCATTAATGCATTTAATTTATGCAATTAGATTAGTCAGTAGTGCAGTAGGTTAGCTTAAATAGCTCGATTCATAGTTCGCTGGAGCTCCTCTCCGGCGAACGTCTCCACCCTGTTTCCTATGTTCTTCCATCCACCTGCCACCTTCATTTCCTATCCCAGTCGCTTCCCTACACCTTGCACCCCTCCGCTCACCCAGATCCCTGGTGGATCTGGAAATCCGATCTCCTTCCTCCATCCTTCACCGGAGATCACCTCCCGAGCCACCCTTTGCCCATTTCACCCTCCAAACACTCCAGACACCTTTTCCTTCTCGTATTCATGCTAACCATGCAGGTGCCCGCGCGTGCAAGCCTCAATCGAGGCGATTTTGTTGAAGACCTTGGTACCTGGAGCTCCTATTTTCTAACAGCCCACTCGTCGTTGTTTGAGCTCCGACGTGGCCCCTGAAGGATGCATCTGAAACAGAGGAGCCCAAGCTCCATTTTGCCCCACCTCCGAGACCTCCCGATGGTTGGAACAACCTAGGAAGTCGGGTTGAAGCTCGCCCAAGGCGAGTTCATGACTTTTTCTTCCAGGTTGCTTCCCTGCCGTCGGATCTTCTAGCTGCTCCAAATTGATCGTCCGCCGTCAGATCGAGCCACATATCCACCATCCGATCATCTCCTTTGATCTAAGCATCATTGACCGTTGCGCGCTCGACACGTGGATAAGTGGCTTGACAGCCACTGCTGGATCGTGCCTTATAAGTGGTAAATTGCATATTCAACACCTACACTTTTATATTTTAATTTTAGTATGTAAATAAAAGTTAAAGTGTTGAGTGGGTATTTTGCATTTAAGCCCCTAAGGTTTATGTATTTGCATTTTGATCCCTGCCAACGTCACGTGCAGTCCCCACGTGATGGTGGAAATTTTGCAAAGTAAACCCTAGGATTTTGTTATATTGTAAATTAGTCTCTAAAAATTAAATAAATGTTTTATTATGTTGGGAAAATTGCATATGTGCCCTCGAAGTTTAATTTATTTGCAGTTATGCCCTTGCTAGGACTTGTATTTTGTGACTTTTCTCTATTTATTAAAAATAGCTAACTTGCTCTTAAAAATCCCCAAAAATAGGATCAAATGCTTCATTATTGTACTTACACGCCACATGTCTACTTTGCATTTTTTGCATTTATTCTATTTATTAAATTTAAAAAGGAGCCTAATAATCCCTGACTAAATTATAAAATACAAAAAAAATATAAAAACATTTTAAAAAATTCCAAAAAATTATAAATAGTATATTTTTGATATTTATTGAGTCCAAAAAATAAAAACCCCTAAAAATAAGAAAAAGAAAATTAAAAAAATCAGAAAGATCCAAAATCCAGCAAAAAATATAAAAATTCCATAAAATACCAAAAAATGTTTTTCATGTTTTAACATTATCTATATATTATTATTTACATATCAAAATTCATTTGGGTAATTTTGGGACTTATTTATTATTTTTAAAACCCAGATCAATTTTGATTTATTTATTAATCCCATATTTGGGAAATTTTAAACTTTAAAAATACATAAAAATTGACAAAAATTTCTAGAAAAATACAAAAACATTAGAAAAATATTAAAAACCCAAAAACAATTTATTTCCTGAATTTTGTTTATACTTAATAGTAATTATAACTATATTACTATATATTATATGTATAATCCTTATATAGGCTATATTGTTTATATAAAAGAAAAAAAGAAAATATAAAAAATGATAAAACTATAAAAAGAAAATACAAAATTAGAAAATTAAAAATCAAACAAAAAATATAAAACAAAAAATAAAAATAAAAAATAAAAACCCACAAAAACAATAAAATGGACAAGAGGTAAAAGACAGAATTTTTGTGCATTTCTCATGCCTCCTCCTCCCGTTTGCTCCCAGTGTTCAACCTCTAAACATGCTTACACCTATACACATTTGCTTGTAGAGTTATAATAAATTTTAACTCCACATTCTTGAGATTTAATTGTTTGATTCTTATCGTGGGTTAATTGTTGACTAAAATTGGGTTTTGTTGAGCAGTCACAACAGCGATGCTAATTGAGCTTGATTAGCAGACCCTCGGAAAATCCACTTTATCAAGCGGGGTTGTGGTCTACACCACTAGTCCAAAGAACGATGTTTTCCCCCAATCCTAAGGATTTGGAAGTCATAAGGTGAATGCCCACTAAGCCTATTTTTATGAAATGTAAACAGGTAGAGTCCCGAGGAAGATTTGGTTCCAGTATTGGACAAGGTCTATTATTGTGTAGTCTTCAATGGATGTTGCATGCAAAGAGAGATTGATAAATCTCAGATTCATCTACATTATTTATCTATATTATCTCTGTAGCTTAAGAATATCACTGACAATTATTAACAATTAACCTTAATTAATCATTGATGTGTTCATAATTAGCCCTAATTATTGTATATTAATAATTTAATTATAGTGCTACTATTTTATATATTTATTTATTGAAAATCCAATAAAAATTAGATTAATATTGCATACAATTAATTTAACATAATTTAAAAATTAAAATCCATAATAATAATAACGATAGCATAAATAAAAATAAGCAATTTTAATACCTTAAAACTACTTGTAAAAATTTCTACTATGTATAGACTACCCCTTTTCTCCTTGAGTTCTACATAAAAGTTTTAGATCTCATCGAGATCTACAACTTCCATATTTACAATCTTTTCTAATTCATCCTCCATTAATTCTTTTCATTTTATACTCATTTATTCCTTTTTCTAATTATATCATTGGTCCATGTGGTGCCATC
Source organism: Ottelia alismoides (assembly GCA_037367405.1). Taxonomy (NCBI): domain Eukaryota; kingdom Viridiplantae; phylum Streptophyta; class Magnoliopsida; order Alismatales; family Hydrocharitaceae; genus Ottelia; species Ottelia alismoides. The sequence continues at coordinate 42,803 of JAZKJV010005139.1, forward strand.
TCCTTTAGCCACGTGGCCCGGCTCTGTAATAGCAGCTGCCCAGATCTGGGCCATCTGAGTAATTCAATCAAATGACCAAGATCTCATCACTCCTGCATCTGATTATAACCCTCAGATGCGTTTGATTAGACGCATCAGAACCTTTGGTCCGCATCTAAATCATGGTCATGGGATCCTCGTACAATGGTTGGGAGATCATCTTGAACCTCGAACCCTCAATTTCTAGCAGACTTGAACATTTTCAACTGCCTAATTTCTCCCTAATATCCCGACGTCCTCCGATATCCTCTTGACTAACTTCCACCACTAACTCATTCACTTAACTTCCCTAATATTCACCAGACCCTGACCTAACCTCCCTCTAAATTCTCTAACCTTTGGTGGTGGTTGTAACCACCACGTAGAGGCACAACCTTTGTCAATCGAATCCCTTCCTCTGCCTCTAGCAACAGTTATCCACCATTCATGAGAAGCCTCCCAACCTTTCCACTTTCCTGTGACAGAGAAACTAGTAAGAGAATGAGTGACGACAAATGGCAAATCTTGACGAGATCCTCGGCTGCTCACCCGTGTCGTAGCTGCTCAAATAGTTGTTCGAGCTTCCACTAGTGCCTCCAGTGGTCAAGTGACGACAAACAAAGCTCATAGGCTTTGATTCAGGCCAAGATTCATCACTAAACCAATCATCTTCTTCATTCCATTCCCAAGTGAAGTTCTCGTTCTTAATTTCTTTTCTTTTCTACATTTTATTCATCACTCTCCAAGTGATTAAGTTCAGATCTGATGACACCATGACCTTCAAGGATTATACCACCCTTGCACGTATCATCTTATGAATCCTCCAAGCTTATCCATGGTTGCATTCATCCCAATCCATTCTTCTTCCTGTATGGAAGAAGTAACCATTTAGGCTTCTATCTCCCATCTTATGAATGTTATTTGTATGAGCCCAAGGTGAACCATTTCTACAATAATTATTATTGTAATCTTTGATATATCAATAAAGCTTATTGGTTTATTTTATTCCCTGTTTGAGATTAAATGAACGAATGAACTTATAAAGCCCCTTAATACAATTAGGGTTATGTATCATGACCATCTTAATAATCATACATTTGTTGATTCAATGCTTGAATCATAACTAGTAATTAATTTATAAAAAGTCCAAGAAAAATGTTTTTATACCCTTTACATTATTTTATAAATAAAAAAATATAAAATACAATATATTTTTGTAAAAGTAATAAAATAAATAAATAAATAAATATATATATATATAATATACAGTTATATTATACCTATACATAATACCATATAATGTATATATCAAGTATATATTATTAAAATTATTAAAAACCACAGGAAAATAGCTTGTAAAATAATAAATATTATTCATTTGATTCATTTTTTATTTTTAAATTAATTATTATTTTTAATTGAATTTTCTTTTTTTGTATATTCGTAATTTTTGGTTGGTCAACACGAGTCTGTTGACCCAGGACAACCCTTCCTCCTGCAAGGGTCCAACTTATATTGCTTCGCCAGACCCATCTTCTTCCAATTCTTGCACCGGATCTGACCAACATTATCCTTGGATTGAAGAACCTTGTCTTCCGTACAGATCAGTGATCCTCGTGGATCCCTAGGAGGGTCCAAATTATTCTAGGGTTGCATGCTTTTGCTTGATCCTTCCAAAACACTATAACGTCTATAAATAATATCAATCTGCCTCCTCCATGAGGCTCTTCGTTCCTCGTACCTCCTCTCCTCCACTTGAATCTCCAGGATAGTGGCATGTCCTCTAGACCCATTTGGATCTCGGATTGGGGCCTTGTTGAGCATAGCTCGCTCGTGGTCGGACATCGCCGCCACGATCAATCTCTTCCAGCTGTCATAGTGGAATCGAGGTAATCACCTCGTCTTCACCTCCACCTTACATCACCGATCATTTTCAAAGAATTAGGTATCCCTCATCCCCATCCATTTCACCATTCACCTTAGATTTCCATTTTCTTCGTCGTTGCTTCAGTTGCTCCGACCACCGGGTCGGAGCTCCCATATTCCAAATCCAACCATGCAGATCAACACACCAACTCATCGTACACCCTCTTACGCATCTTGACACCCCTACATCTCGCTCATTAGAGTTAGATTAGGTTTGATCTTCGCCCATCACCTACACTGAAGATCGATTATCATCCCCAAGCTGCTTCTTTCATCTTTTGTGTTGAGCAACCTTCGCTGAAGCCTCATCTTCGAGCATAGAGTGCCTTTGCAGGTTACAATAGTGCGACATTGCTAACTCGTGCCCCAAAATAAGTGGCAGAGTTGCTCTAGACACCACGCCTTCCAGATCGACACCAAACGGTTTTCCGACCCATTGGAGGGCCCTCTTAGATGCACGGCACTACCAGTACATGCTAGGCCCTTCAGCCACCCAGTCTGAGCTCCCCAATTCCCAACATCCACGATCGAATCTCAGTAGAGGGGACCTTCTTCATGTTCTTGTAGATCCACTTCTAGCTGTCAGATGAAGAGTCCCCTGCCCAGATTTCATCTGGGCCACACATCATTGCCCAAAAGCTGAACAGCCAGATCTTTTCCAGTCCATCATATGATCGTACGTTCTCGACATTCTCCGAACTGTCATATCTGGGCCAATGGTCGATCAGGATCGTACGTCTGCGCCACACCCTGTAGTGTTAGATTTCACTAGAGCCACGTGTTGCATGTCATCTGTGAGGGTATATTGCATGTTTTCACCTTCCTTTTCTGTTATTTCGCTTTAGTCAAATAAATGTAAAACTTAGTTTTGAATATTTCCATTTATGACCTTGTATTTTGTTTATTTGCATTTTAGTCCATTTAAACTGAGCTAAAATGGATGTACGCATGCTTTCCTAGTTATTTGCAAATTTATCCATGTGTTTTTACGTGTTAATAAAATAGAAGGAGTTATTTGTAATCACTTATACCCCTGCGAGGTTGAAGCACGTGCAGTGCACGTTCTGTTATGGATATTTGCATGAGGGTCCCTATACTTTATTGAATCTTAAAAATTGGTCACAAAAATCAAAATAATTGCAACTAGGACCTTCATTCACTATTTTATTTTTGTGCTCTCTTATTGCTTGTAATAACTAGTAAATTTAGCCTAAAAACTATCCAAAAATCAATATTAGCTCTTGCTACTGTCTACTTTAGGTGGTAGTTTTTATGTGTTGAATTTCTTTTATTATTATTGAAAATTCAAAAACTAACTAAAAGTCCCTATTTACCTTATAAAAACCATAAAAATTAGAAAATAGCCTTAAAAATTCTAAAAAAATTAAGTAGCTTATTTTGAGTTATTTGAATTTCTATCCAATTTTCATTGCATTTGCTTTCATAAAAATCTAAAAATTTGCAAAACTCTCAAAACACCAAAAAATATATAAAATCATAGAAAAATCCAAAAATTGTGATTTCAATTTCTTTTTGTAGATATTTCCTTATGGTTTCTAACAAAATTATTTCGAGGAGTTTTGAACATTTTTGGTATTTTTAATTTGCAAACTCTCCTGGCTGTGCACTATTTAGTTCGTTTCTCAATTTTTGATTTTTATAAAATCCCAAAAAACATCCAAAAATTCTCTAAAAATGATAAAAAAAACATTAAAAAATTGTTAGAAACACAATAATATTTTTACTTGATTTTTTTGTTATTTTTAACCTATTTGAAAAAAATACAAAAAGAACGTATACTTCCCTTTTTTTCATTATTTTTATTTACCTTATTTTCAAAAGTTAAAAATTTGTAAAATTAAAAACCGCTAAAAATAAAGTAAAAATCCTTTTATTCACTTGAATTAATACCTAGCTTATCATAGTGCTCCTTATGTTCGACTCTGGTCGCTATTTCGGGTTAATAAAATAGCTTAGACCATTGCTTTACTTGCTTGATTTGTTTGTGGTTGAATAATTTTCTCGATTTTCGACTCGGTTGATTTGGATGACAATAAATCAACTTAACCCTAGTCAGTCGGGGTTGTCTACAGAATGTTACCATTGCCATGGAGCACAGCTAGGTAGTTAGGATTCTATTTTCCTGATTATTTCGTTCTGAGTTGATTTTCTCTTTATATTCTTTTCCTATTTATTTTTCTTACATTTTTCTTAAAATATGTGCTAACACAATCTCTTCTCTCGCTTTATTGCGAGGGTCATGGAGCAAGAGGGGCGATCTTAGGAGAGCTGACGCACCCGAGCAAGGTGATGGTCGGGCGTTCTACACCGACCGGCAGAAGAGAGCAGCTTAAGAGGAGAAGGAGAGTATTTTAGATTAGATTTTATTTTCTCGCATTTTATCTCATTTGTATAAACCTGTAATAATTTTCAGAGACTTTGGACTCTATTATTCGAGGTCTGTTTCACCGAGTGTCGATGCACTCAATGGACCTTACCAAGTTTTCTTTGCCATTTTCACTGCCTTTATTTTATTTTGTTTCTCATGGATTTGAGTTTTCTGACTTTATTTTATTTTCTATGTGTGAACCCTAGATTTAGGCTTTTATTTGGTTGAGCTAGGTAGTGATTAGGTTCAAACACCTAATAGAATATATGTTCCCATAGACTCGATCGGACTGAGTCAAATAAATAAATAGTTAACTATTTGGAATTGCAATAGTGCGCCAATAGAGGTCGCATACCACACTGACAGGACTCGTTGTGACGGGCACCGGGCGACATCGAAGAATGGACCTTGGTCTCATTTCTAGATAGTTAGCACCTTGTTCTTCTCGTAATAGAAGTTACTATTTAGGGTGGTTTCTTCGTGCATCATATAGGTAGTTTATTTTCTATCTTTACACTTTTGCGTAGATCATATTGCATGTAGACTGCTGGAGCAAGATACGCCTTCTATCTCGTGCATGCATCATTGATTTCATCGCACATCGGCTTTTCCGTCTTCCTCTCCATGTTTTTTTGGACTTAGGAATAAAAGGAAATTGAAAATTCATTAGTCGTATATCTATTCAAAAATGCCAAAAAAGGTGATAACCCAATAAAATCAGAATTGCTAAACAAACTTGACCCTAAAATAAATGTAAAGATCACATTCATTGTTTTAGGGAAAGTAACCCCCTCATTGTTTGTAGGTAATTAACTCTAGACAGAGTGGGTGAGGACGTAGCCGCTAAGGATTAGAGGACAAATCCCTGGACTTGTTACCTATGCTCATGTACATTACTCATTGATGTATGGTTGAGATGCAAGCACTTGCCGTCGACCCTTAGCAGAAGTAGTCTTGTCCAAGTTGGGTGTGCACCGCCAGCTTGGTCAAGTTCTACCCTAGGTGACTATCGCGACCCCAATTTCGGATCGTCAGATCCTCCCATATCCGAATCTGGTTAATCAGCAATAATTTATTCAGCAATCACAACTAACATTTAGAAACAGACTGCAATTAAAAATACTCATAAAGAAGTATTTAATACATTTCCATTAACAAAATAAAGTTTAAATGATCCATTGTCCGACTACAACCCTTTACATGTACATCAGCTGGAAGGAAATACACAGAAATATTACTAACCACCTTAGAGAGTAAAGCTACTATGGCTGACTGGATGGCTAAAGTCCTTGCGATGTCTCACTGACACCTGCTAGATTTTCCGATAAATCATAGGATAAAAATTAGCGAATGCTAAGTAACGAAGAAGAGAAATGTAATGAAATTGTGTAATTTTGCAAAACTTGTTATCATTAAAAGTTACAATCCTCATTAATTTAAAACTACTCTTCCTTTCTATTCCACATCAGGGATTGGTCCAGGGAAAAGCCACCATTCTTGGACACCAAAGTTGTGGATACTTTGGGATTGAAGATTGCGTTGATCTGGTGAGCTTATGCTGCCGCACATCGCCTCAACCAATCCTCCAATACTACCCTGACAATTATCCTTTTCTTTTATTAATCAGGGTCTCGAACCCTCAGCCTGAAAAACAAAGGAGCACACCGTCCTTGAGGACCCGGTTGCTTAAAACCTCAGGCTAACCTTTAATCACATAACCTAGCGGCTTTAAATACATGTTATTGTGACCCAGCTGCTATCAAACCACCCGTGCCTCCACATGGCACGACCACATCTTCCTTCGTTCAACCCGAAGATATTGGCTCCCGGTACCATGCGTTTCAAATCATTCATTTCGTGCACAATTATCATAATAGGGCAACTGTGTAAGACCGAGGTAGGGAAACACCAATACAGGTTCCTTCCGACAAACATACAGGTTGCATGCCGATCTATAGTTCTACTCCCAATCATCATTAACGTGACATGCGATCCTTTTCAGGATCCAACTCAAAACACATCAATTCCCAAGATGTAATTCCTCCGTTAAGCCTTAGATTAGCATAACCATAAAAGACCGAGTATAGACTTACACATATATTAATTCATATATTTATATACTTATAATTATGCTCATTTTAACTTCCAACCCTAACCTTCCAAGCCACTGCATCAATTCGATGCTTAGATCTTATTTTAGCTGTAATTATATAGTAACTTTTCATATTTTCTCAAAAATAGCCAATTTAGGGTTCTTCGTAGCAAAGAAAAAATTTCAATGATATCATATGAAAACCCAACAACAAAAGGAAGTATTTCATTACCTAATCGAGCTCTCTCCCTCGTATATAGTGCTTTATCGTGATTCTCTTTCAAAAGGATGATTTATAGCTCCTAACGATCGAATTTCATTTTTGTATTAAAAATGCTAAAAATGTGAACACGAAGAATGAATGAAGAACGCGAAGAACACACGAAGAACATGAAGAACGTGAAGAACATATTTTCTATTAAAATTTCAGCAGAGCTTCCCCTTATATGGGGTGATATTTCTAGGAAAATTCCGGCAGAGTTTCCCCTTATATGGGGTGATATTTCTAGAAAATTTTGGCAGAGTTTCCCCTTATACGGGGTGATATTTCTAGGAAATTTCGGCAGAGTTTCCCCTTATAAAATCACTGAAAGGAAAATAGAAAGGGAACTAAACATGAACCGAAAACCTAACTTACGAAACAAACTAAGAGAGGATCGTACCTTCCTCCTCCTCGTTCTCCTGGCAGCGCTTCGGTAGCGCTCCTTCCTCGCCTCCTACTCCTCCTTCCGTCCTCTCGACCCTAACCCTTGGGGTGGTGGTGGTGGTAGTGGAAGTTGTAGAGAATGAATGGTTGGGGGTATTTATAGGCTCCAGAAAATCACTAACCATGGTTAGAAAACCATGGTTTAGACCTTAACCGCGGTTAACGCCCATGGTTTTGGCCCATGGTTTTGGCTAAAACTTATCCGTAACATAAGGCTTAATTTAGAACATTTCAGAGTATTCTAGATTCGCTAATCATGCTTAATTAATGCTAATCATGATTAACTTTCACCAATCATGATTTAACTTTCGTTGCTTAGGCTTTTCTTTCGCTAACTATTGATTAGTGTTCTCTAATAATCATTAGTGATTTTCAATCCATCATTAGTATCTTTAATCAAGATTAATCAGTCTTAATGACGGTCACTAAGGTCTAATGACATCTTAAGCCTCCTTACTTCTCTTTCTTCCGAAAATCATAACAAATCGAAACGAAGTCCGATTCACACGAAATGAATTCCGTTGGTTTCATCTTGACGAGCCGGATCTTACAATATAGGATCAGAGAAATGCCAAGCTCAAGGCTTTACAATTATAACAATCTTAAGGGAAGTCTCGTCCTTGAGACTTATAACGATGGCATAACAACCTTAAAGAGGATTGAAAACATAACAACCTTAAAGAGAATGAACACCATTTCATTTATAAAGAACATGTACAACACATAATGTTATCACTCAAACAAATACGGGTATTTCTCTCTCATTTCCACCTCAGGTTCCCATATGGCTTCTTCAAACTCTTGGTTCCGCCGCAATACTTTAACTAGAGGCACCTCTTTATTCCTCAACTTTTGATATTTCTGTCTAGTATTTCCACAGGTATTTCTTGGTATGTCAAGTCTTGCTCAACATGTAAATCATTATAACTTATCTTATGCTCTGGATCCCTAATGTACTTTCTCAGATTTGATACATGAAAAACATCATGTATTGCCGAAAGATATGGAGGAAGTGCAAGTCTATATGCCACTTCTCCAATCCTCTGAATGATTTCAAAGGGACCCACGATACTGGGTGTCAATTTTCCGTGCAAGTCAAACTTCTGAATTCCCTTCATAGGCGATACTTTGAGGAATACAAAGTCGCCTACTTCAAACTCAAGGTCTCTTCACCGAGTATCACTATAGCTTTTCTGTCGACTCTGGTCTTTTTCGAGCAAGATCTACAGCTTCCCGTGTCTCTTGGAGTCTATATAAATCATAAAGGTTATTTATCCCGACCTCTTTCCAACATAGAGGAGTAGTACACCTACGTCCATATAGTGCTTCAAATGGTGCAATGCCAATACTTGTATGGTAACTATTGTTGTAGGTGAATTCTGCAAGAGGCAAATGTCTAATCCATGATCCCTTCCATTCTAAGGCACACACTCGTAGCATATCCTCTAGTGTCTGAATCGTACGTTCTGACTGACCGTCTATTTGTGGATGATATGTTGTGCTCAAGCATAACTGTGTACCTAAGGCTTTCATGAAGTTCTCCCAATAATGTGAGGTGAATCGTGAATCTCGATCGGAAACCACTTCCTTTGGAATGCCATGGAGATGGATCACATGTGTAATATATAACTCAGCAAGCTAGTCTGGAGTGGAAGATAAGCTTATTGGAATAAAGTGTGCCACCTTGGTCAGACAATCTATTATAACCCAGATATTATCTTTACCACTAGTCGTCTGAGGTAAGCCAGTCACGAAGTCCATGGAAATGCTTTTCCATTTCCACTCAGGTATAGGGAGGGGTTATAAAAATCCTGGTGGCTTTTGGTGTGAAGCTTTTACCTGTTGGCAAGTGAAACATGAATTCACAAACTCAGCAACATCTTTCTTCATTCCCGGCCACCAAAAGTATGAGTGAAAATCCTTATATATCTTCATAATTCCTGGATGAATAGATAATCTAGAACAATGCGCTTCATGTAAGATGTCTTTTCTCAGTTAAGGTGTGTCTGGTACACAAGCTCTGTAATGGTTATGTAGTAACCCATCTTATATCTGGAATCCCTCTATCTCATTCTTATCAAGTTGTTGTCTCAAGTCTTTAAGGACTGGATCATCCTCCTGTCCTTTCTTTATTCTATCCCAGATCTCTGGTTTGTATTGGTGAGGAATAGTTATACTATCAGCGCTACTATCAAATGGTTTCCATTCACTTAACGCTGATAGTACACCCCAGAAGTGTATAGCACTCACCAACCCATGTGAATAATTTTTTCTACTAAAGGCATCTGCTACGACATTCCCCTTACCCGGGTGGAAGGAGATGGTGCAATCATGGTCTTTCAACATCTCTAGCCACCATCTTTGTCTCATATTGAGCTCCTTCGGATCAAACAAATATTTCAAACTTTTATGATTAGTGACAATTTCAAAAGTAATACCATATAGGTAGTGTCTCCATATCTTTAAAGCAAAAACTACGACAACCAATTCAAGGTCATGTATCGGGTAGTTCTTCTCATATGTCATGAGTTGTCGTGATGCATACGCAACTACCTTACCATGTTGCATAAGAACTGCCCCAAGACCTTCTTTAGATGCATCAGTGTACACTGTAAATCCTTCAGTTCCTGAGGGTAGAGTAAGGATAGGTGCAGATGTTAGGCATTCTTTCAGTTTCTGAAACTAGTTTCGCATGCATCAGACCATATGAATGGGACTTCCTTCTAAGTCAGCCTAGTCATTGGCAATGATATTCATGAAAAGTCCTTCACAAATCTTCTATAATACCCAGCAAAACCCAGAAAAGATCGTATTTCTTTGACAGTCTTCGGGCGTTCCCAAATTATCACTGTACTAACCTTGCAGGATCAACTGATATATCTGCCTCTGAAATAACATGACCTAAGAAGGATACTTCAGTCAACCAGAAGTCACATTTGCTATATTTAGCATAAAGTTTGTTCTTTCTTAGAGTTTCCAGTGCCTGCTTGAGATGGTGTTCATGTTGGTACTTGTCCTTGGAGTAAATAAGCACATCATAAATGAAGACTACTACAATGTGGTCTAGGAACTCCTTGAATACTCGATTCATGAGATCCATGAAGGCTGCTGGGGCATTTGTCAGTCCAAAAGGCATATCTAAAAATTCATAATGCCCATATCTAGTTTGAAAAGCTGTCTTGGGAATATCTGTATCTTTAATTTTCAACTGATGGTATCCAGATCTTAAATCAATCTTGAAATACACAAGTCGAACCCTGTAACTGGTCAAAGAGATCATCTATTCTTGGTAGAGGATACTTATTCTTCATTGTCCTCTTGTTTAGTTGTCTATAGTCAATGCACAACGGCATCAACCCATCCTTCTTCCTTACAAACAAAACAGGTGCACCCCATGGTGAAGTACTAGGACGAATGAAGCCTTTGTCTAACAGTTCTTGTAACTATACCTTTTATAGGCTGAATATCAGGTGTGAGAGAGATTTCAAATTCAATTTCTCGCTCTGGTGGTAAATAGGTAATTCTTCTTGAAATACATCAGGAAACTCTCACACTATAGGAACATCTTCTATCATTCTATTTGATCTGATGTAGTGATAACATAAGTTAAATATCATTGACATCCTTGTTCTAATAGTTGTTGGGCCTTTAGAGTAGAGATGTATTTGACATCATCACTGGATGTCTTTTAAATAAACTGAAACTCTATCGAGTTAGGAATGCGAAAAGTTATTGTCTTCTGGAAACAATCAAGGCATGCATGATGCTTTTCTAGCCAATCCATCTCCATGATGAGATCAAAGTCATCTATTTCAATAAGTAATAGGGAAACAATTAACTGATCTCCTGCTATCAGTACTACATAATCATCCAAGATTTCTCGATTTATAAATACTTGTCCTTTTGGTCCCTTAATCAGATAGGACTGTTGTACTTCTATTGGTACCTTACCCAAAGTGGGTACTATACGTCGAGCAATAAATGAATGTGAAGCACCTGAACCAAACAAGGCATGTACTGAAATGCCATGAATAGTAAAGTACCTTGTACGACCATGCCTGAATTGTAGACTTGTTCTTCAGTGATTGCATTGAGCTGGCCATTAGAATAGGCAAGCGAGAACCTACAATACTTTGTGGTGGTTGCTATGTAGGAGACGCTCCTTGTGAGCCACGACCTCTATCCTATCTTCCTTCGCGTGTTGCTCCATTTCTTGAGGTGGATGTTATACTGTTAATTGGGGTTGGTTTAAACCCCAAACCTCTCAACTTCTGACAGTGTTTCTTGATGTGGCCTTCCTATTCATAGTAAAAACAAACAAGTGCTTCTATTTGAGCAGAAGACCCAACCACAGAGGTGTTAGCTTCTGCTGCTGAGTCACGAGGATATTGTGGAGGGCCTAGAGAAACCCCTTCTTCCAGATAGTTCCTGGCCTAAAGTCTGTGGCGAGCTTATATTAGATCCGACTGGATGATAACGACTGTCTCTTCGGTTATAATTTGCCTTACATTTGGATGGTCCACCAGTAAAGTGGAAGCTTCTTCTTTGGTAGTTTTCATCCCTCTCCATCTCAATACGAGAGGTGATGTCCATGGCTTCATCTATAGTGGTGGCTCTAAAACCTGCAAGCTTTTCTCTCAAATCTCCCTAAAGACCGCTAACAAATTTGGTAAGACACTCTTGTGGTGAAGCTTCTAGAGCTGGGGAGTAACATAGCAGCTCCGTAAAGTGAATATGATAATCTCGTACATTCTTGAATCCTTGGGTCAAAGAAGCCAACTCCCTCATCTTTAATTCTTACCAATGGGAGGGACAGAAGTGATCTCGAAACCTTTCTTCAAAAACATCCCATGGAACAGGATCTACTAATTTCTTGGAAATGGCTATCCACCATCGTCTTGCATACTCTGCCAAGGAGTAGCCTTTAAAGTGCACCCAAGTATCTGCTGGTGCGTGTATTATTCTCAACATCCTGCTGACGTCATCAAGCCATAGTTTTGCCTCAGCAGGTGTCTCTATGCCTTTAAATTGAGGAATCTTTCCCTTTCGGTAATTTTCTAGTAATGTTTGGTATCTAATAAGGGCCTTCTCCATTGCTCCTTCATCTTGGGTAGGAGCAGACTCAGTTGAAGGATGGTAACTAGATTCTTCCTCAAAAAGATGGACAGAACATTCAATCCTAGCATCCGCAGGTCTAGTTGCCTCAGGTCTCTCATCTTGTGCATTGAGCCTCTCCTCTAATTCTTGCTTCTTTTGCCCCCATTTCTTGCAGCATTGTCATCATAGCGGCTAATTGCCTAGACACATCTTTGTCTGCAGTGATCCTAGGATAAGTCAAGTCCAAAGGTTAGGTCCTATATGTCTTAGCATGATGTACGTAAGGGACAATGACTTGTGAATGATACTGTAGTCAGTTATTAAGATCAAAGGATCTTAATACAACCTTAGTTTCTGAATATCACTCATAGTTATCAATTACTAAATAAATTACAGGAGTAACAGGGCTTTGATACTAATTTATCGCGACCCCAATTCTGGATCTTTGGATCCTCCCATATCCAGATTTGGCTACTCAGCAATAATTTATTCAGCAATCACAACTAACATTCAGAAACAGACTGCAATTAAAAATACTCATAATAAAGTATTTAATACTTTTTTATTCACAATATAAAGTTTACATGATCCATTGTCCGACTACAACCCTTTACATGTACATCAGCTGGAAGGAAATACACAGAAATATTACTAACCACCTTAGAGAGTAAAGCTACTGTGGCTGATTGGATGGCTAAAGTCCTTGCGATGGCTCACCGACACCTACTGGTTTTCCAATAAATCATAGGATAAAAATTAGCGAATGCTAAGTAACGAAGAAGAGAAAAGAAAACAAATTGTGTAATTTTGCAAAACTTGTTGTCATTAAAAGTTACAATCCTTCTCATTATCTTAAGTCATATTCTTTTCTATTCCACATCAGGGATTAGTCTAGGGGAATCCCACCATTCTTGGACTCCAAAGCTGTGGATACTTTGGGATTGGAGATTGCATTGATCTGGTGAGCTTATGCTGCCACACGTCACCTCAACCAATCCTCCAATACTACCCTGACAATTATCCTTTTCTTTTATTAATCAGGGTCTCAAACCCTCAACCTAGAAAATAAAGGAGCACACTGTCCTCGAGGACCCGATTGCTTAAAACCTCAGGCTAACCTTTAATCACATAACCTAACGGCTTTAAATACATGTTATTGTGACCCAGTCGCTATCCAACCACCCGTGCCTCCACATGGCATGACCACATCTTCCGTCGTTCAACCCGAAGATATTGGCTCCCGGTACCACGCGTTGCAAATCATTCATTTCGTGTGCACTTATCATAATAGGGCAACCGTGTACCACATAGGTAGGGAAACACCAATACGGGTTCCTTCCGACAAACCTACAGGTTGCATGCTCGGCCTGTAGTTCTACTCCTAGTCATCCTTAACGTGACACAAGATCCTTTTCAGGATCCAACTCAAAACACATCAATTCCCATGATGTAATTCCTCCGTTAAGTCTTAGATTAGCATAACCATAAAAGACTGAGTATAGACTTACACATATATTAATTCATATATTTATATACTCATAATTATGCTCATTTTAACTTCCAACCCTAACCTTCCAAGCAACTGCATCAATTCGATGCTTAGTTCTTATTTTAGTTGAAATCACAAAGTAACTTCTCATATTTTCTCAAAAATAGCCAATTTAGGGTTCTTCGTAGCAAAGAACATAAAATCAGAAATTTCAATGATTTTATATGAAAAGCCAACAGCAAAAGGAAGGATTTCATTACCTAATCGATCTCTTTCCCTCGTATGTAGTGCTTTATTGTGATTCTCTTTCAAAAGGATGATTTAAAGCTATTGAAACGATCGAATTTCATTTTCGTATTAAAAATGCTAAGAACATGCCAAGAATGCGAAGAACGAATGAAGAACACGAAGAACACACGAAGAACATGAAGAACGTGAAGAACATATTTTTTCTTGAAATTTCAGCATAGCTTCCCCTTATACGGGGTGATATTTCCAGGAAAATTTCGGCAGAGTTTCCCCTTATACGGGGTGATATTTCTAAGAAAATTTCAGTAGAGTTTCCCCTTATACGGGGTTATATTTATAGAAAATTTCGGCAGAGTTTCCCCTTATAAAATCACTCAAAGGAAAATAGAAAGGAAACTGAACATGAATCGAAAACCTAACTCACGAAACAAACCAAGAGAGGATCGTACCTTCCTCCTCCTCATTCTCCCGGTAGCACTTCGCTAGCGCTCCTTCCTCGCCTCCTACTCCTCCTCCCGTCCTCTCGACCCTAGCCCTTGGGGTGGTGGTGGTAGTGGAAGTCGTAGAGAATGAATGGGTAGGAGGGTATTTATAGGCTCCAGAAAACCACTAACCATGGTTAGAAAACCATGGTTTAGACCTTAACCGTGGTTAGCGGCCCATGGTTATGGCCCATGGTTTTGGCCAAAACTTATCCAAAACATAGGGCTTAAGTTAGAACATTGCAGAGGATTCTAGATTTGCTAATGATGCTTAATTAAGGCTAATCATGATTAACTTTCACTAATCATGATTTAACTTTCGTGGCTTAGGCTTATCTTTCGCTAACTATTGATAAGTGTTCGCTAATAGTAATTAGTGGTTTTCAATCTGTCAATAGTGTCCTTAATCATGATTAATCGGTCTTAATGACGGTCACTAAGGTTTAGTTTTATCTTAAGTCTCCTCACTTCTCTTTCTTCCGAAAATCATAACAAATCGAAATGAAGTCCGATTCACACGAAACGAATTCCGTTGGTTTCCTCTTGACGAGACAGATCTTATTATATAGGATCCGAGAAATGCCAAGTTCAAGGCTTTATAGTGACCTCACTCATTAGTTTGATTAAGTAACTGTATTCTCACTAAACTCTAAAATAGAAAATATTAACGATCGATCTTTCACGATCATCATTTGCATTTAGTTGATGAATTGGGGGTTTTATTTCTCATCATTATTTTTAGTCTAGATCTACTCCTCACTACTCCCCACATCACGATAATGGACAAGTGGTCTCTTAGGCTACTTTTGGTGGCACTGCTTCACCAGACACTTGTCTATTCATCTAGGGTGGTTCCTGAGAGCTCAGACCCTCTCTCGGAACTCGAGTATTCCACTTACTTCTTCTTCGACCTTCCCTACCCATCACCTGAGGTACAACATCTAGAGAAGTCAGAGCAGATCTTTGTTGACTTGGTTACACCTGAGGTCTGCTCTTTTTGCTTTTCAGAGTCTGACGATATGGCCCAAGAGTGGAGAGGGGATGAGCATCCATATATTCACGATGTGTTTGATCCGGAGATGATCAACAACACCCTCCTGACATCCCTAGAGGTGATGCAGCGACAGATCTGGGACCACGTTGCACATGACAGAGGTGAGGCGACATATGCAAGAGATGACAGACCAGTCCTGAGGACCTAGTGGATTCCATATTTGAGGGACGTACGGAGGAGGTCCGTGATCCACAAAGACCTTTACGTACCATGAGAGCGGCGCACAACTTTGGTGCCACCCTTACCCATAGGTGGATTCAGTTGCCTGTCATTCTTGGCGATTTTGAGCTATAATCCCAAATGATTCAGTGTTGCCCAAGCTCCATGGGCATGCCACAGAGGAGCCCCATCTACATCTCCAAGAGTTTGAGATGATTTGCAGCATAGTCCACGATAGATTAGTGGACGAGGACACGATCAAGTTGATAGCCTTTCCAATTTTCTTAGTTGACAGAGCGACCTACTGGCTGAAGCACTTGGGGAGAGTTGTCACCACCTGGGAGCAATTGAGGACCAAGTACCTAAACAAGTAATATCCACTCAGACGGAAGAATGCAACATGGGCCATGATCAACAATTTCACCATGATCCCAAATGAGCATTTCCGTGAGGCTTGGGATTGTTTTAGAGATCTCATTGACTGGTATCCACATCACGATATCAGGAAGCCCAACTGTTGACACGGGAAATTGGTGGATCAGATAAATTAATGGTTAAAAAATATAGTGTCATTGCTATCCCCAAAAAACCCGTTACAAACAAACAATTTTTTTATTTTTGGTACTTATTAACATGTATAGCGGACATGATCGAATTCAGGGAAGCTACAAATCCCGAGGGTTATTCAATTAATCATAAAATTAAGAGAAAACATGATCTCAAAGGACAACCATCCTTGGTTTTTGTGATTTTTGTGATTTTTTTATTTTTTTATTTCTAATTTTTATTTTCTGATTTTCAAATTTTTAGTGATTTTAGTATTACATTTTTTAATTTTCAAAGATAACACAAAGTAATATTCACAAGATCAGAAATATGCACACCAACTTTTTTGTAATTTTCAATTGTACCAAAAATGCTCGAAAAAATCCAGACCCACATCGTCTCCGCACATCCCCCGACCTCTTCTCCCCCTCCTCCTCCCCTAGTGCCTTCTCCTTCCCGGATCCTCGCCACCATCGACTCCACCGCCCTTGGCCTCCAATCTCCGCACGATGGGTGGGCCTGTTGATGGGGCCATAGCTGTTGCCGAGAGCATCATCGACATTGGATCTGGAGAGCTCGCTTAAGTGTCTCCGGTTCCCGACGGGCAATGCTCTCCTCACGAGGAAAATTCCTCCCAGTGATAGT
Source organism: Ottelia alismoides (assembly GCA_037367405.1). NCBI lineage: Eukaryota > Viridiplantae > Streptophyta > Magnoliopsida > Alismatales > Hydrocharitaceae > Ottelia > Ottelia alismoides. Next base: position 59,655 of record JAZKJV010005139.1, read on the forward strand.
TTTAAAACAAAATTTGTTGTATCTGATCGAGAACATTTTTCTGTTATGTACCGTAGATAAGCCGCCTATTGAAGAGGCGGCTTTGGTTAAGAGGAAGCTGCCTCTTCAAGAGGCAAAGCAGCAGCTCTGCTGCCTGCAGAGCTCCCGCTTCTCTTTTTTTGGAGTTATAAATACAAATGAAGTCATAAGATATGATATTAAAACAAGTTTAAAAGACATGATTCATATATTAGTAAGATTAAAGATTCATATACAAGATCCAACCACAAAAGTCAAGATAACATTTATATATGAAGTACACTCAAAATTAGCACGCATGCCTTATATTACAAAAATAGCGAAGTTATCGATCTAGCCTTTACGCTCCCTTCCCTGTTTATACTGTAATTTGACCGGCATGTCATCGGTCATGGATGTCTCCGGTGTGCTTGGCTCGAATCCATGAAGTTGGCTGTTTCAATCGATATCATGATGTTGCTTGTATTCATTCCTTCAACTTCGAAGAAAGACAATGGGATGGGTGAATGACGTAAAGATCCTGCATCCATAACTGCTCGATCCCTCCGTGGTGCAGGCGGCGTTGTAGGATCTCTAGATGGGCCACACTAAGGAATCAGGGTCTCAAATTTTATGTCAGACTGAGGCGGTTGTTGCGTCTCAACTGGAATATCTCCCTCGCCATAAGTCCTCTCACCCCTTTGTCGGTGCGCTCCTCCCCGTCCACATCCTCGAACACGTGGATGACGATGAGATGTACCTTCTACCTCGCCTTCTTCCTCTAAAATCTCCTCATTTGGGTCGTCTCTGAATTACCGCTGTATAGACTCACATAGACAAGAACTTGCTTCAGCAGCAATCTCTCTAATCCATGGAGCTTCATCATCACAAAGACGTACAATCTCGTCGAAGCGAGACACCTGCAATATCAACAACTCTTATAAGAACATGATACACGTGATGAATCTCAGATTCATCACTCTATATCTCATTTATTAAGATCAAAACCCTCAAAATCATCTGCATTTCTGCATCTATTCTGCATAATTAGCATTCATGCATGTTTTCGTAAGAATTGCATTTTATCCATTATTTATGCACAAAATAAGAAGTCAAAAATCCAAGCCAAAAATGACCTGTAAATAGCCTAATTTCTCATATTTTTAACTAATTCATGCTAACCCCGAATGACACAAAACCACCTCCACTGTGTATATATCACTAACAATAATAAATAACAAATACAAAAAATCACCAACCCAAATAAGTGGACCAAAAACCCAAACCCTAGTTTCAACATTTCCGGACTAAAAACCTTATATCTTCCTCATCCAGTGTCCTTTTGATCCTACTCACTTTTGAACTAATATACATTCAATTACCTTCAAAAGAAGGCCAAGTTCAAGTGATTCGGAGCTCATATGTGAAAGTTGAGTTTTGGGCCTTTGTACACTTTGTATTTTAGCGGTTTTTGACCTATTATTTTATGTACATAATTACCTATTTTAATTTATTTATTTTTCATTTGTCTTCTTTAATGAAAGTTTTATTAAAATACACAAAAATCTAAATCCAAATTGAGCTTGAAAATAATGAAAGAAATTGAGTCTGAGTCTTCACTAACCAACTGTGCAAAATTGGTCGTTTTAATGTTTTATTTTATTTCTTCTTTTCTTCATCAATAAAAATCCAAAAAATTAGATAAAGGTGTAAATATTTATTCTTGATTTTTCCATATTTTTCCAGATTTTTATCTGATTTAAAAATGACATAAAAATTATAAAAATCCAAAAATCAAGGTATTCTATGTACATGGGATACCTCAAAAATATCACTTTGTGCATTTGATTGATTTTGGTTTTAATGTCCATAAAAGTTGAAGATCTCATCGAGACAAGCATTTTTCATGAAGGAACTTTTGTGATCCGAGGTCATTTGCTATTTATTTTAGATTTTACAAATTATTAGTTTTTTGATTTTTTTGGTGCTGACACGTGGCAGCTCCTGGAGCTGCAACGTGTCAGCCCTTTTTGGCTTCTTTTCGTTTTGAAAAAAAATTAAAAACGCCCCCCGCACGTGCGAGGCACGTGCCACCCAAGCACGCGCCAAGCATGTGCTTTGCCACTCCACTCTCCTTTGCGCCACATGGCTCTTTCCTGGCCGCCCGATCTCGGCTGATCGGACGGCCATGGCTCATCTCCTACCTCCGTCCGCCTTTCCCAATCAGGTGTGCGCCGCCCCCGTGATCTCCGCCACGTATCTCGCGTCCAACCATCTCCGTATATCTCGCGGCCACCTGCCTCCGCGATTTCACCCCCAAATCTCGCTGACCGCCGCTTCCTACGCATATCTCACACCGTCCTATCTCCGGCTATCCCGCTCTCCAGCCCTATTTAAGAGCACCGATGCACCCCCAACTCACCCATCTGCATATTGCACATCAAGTTGGGGAGCCAGGGTGACAGGCCGCCCTCCACCTCGATCCGGCGAGATCCGAGCCTCATCCCCTCATTGCAGACGCGACGCTCCACCGTCACTGCTTCGCTCCGACGCGCGTCGCCGTTGAGCCTACGACCATCGACCACCTGCGCAACCCTTGATTTCACCGTCCATCTTCATCGACATTCATCATCTCGGCATTGTCCATCATCAACTCTGACTAACCACCACCACGAACGCTGCCTTCTTCATCACTTACGTCCACGAGCTTCACCTATCACGCCTCGACAACAGTCAACCATCGCCGGAGGACCAAGCACCACCTGCTCGGCACCGCCATTCCACCGCCGCTCCATCGATGCCCCTCGGTCGTGTGTCGGCCAACGTCCACTGTCCAATCGTTGTGCCATCTGTCATCCCAACCGCTGAAGAAGAAGATCCCACAACCATCAGATCAGCTCTACATCAATGGTCCAGATCTACGTCGAGATTGACCCCGAGCCTAACTCCGTATCAGAAGCCTCAGACTCCTCGAAGCACGAAGGAGGGCCACGTGGAGGACCGAACCTTCTCTCATCCGAACTTGACACCTCACGCGTACATCACGTGCCCCCCCTGGGTCATTTGCAAAAGGGACCCCCCGAAGATCTCCATATTGTGCCAGACCCCCACCGACCAGAGGACACGTGCCACACACGTGCCCCTCAGGGATTTTTGCAGTTGAATCTCCAAGGGTTCAGGTATTTACATCTAGGTCCATCTCTGCTTATTTTATTTATATTTATTGCATCTGTATCCCTGCATTTTCCTTTTATTTCGAAGAACTACAGTACATTATTTTATTATCAAAAAAATAGCATGATGTTTCTCATTTAATTCTCTACATGTTGACATATTGTGAACATTTTTATGATCATTGGTTAATTAATAATTAATTAGTCTGTGGAAAATTACATATTTTTCCCATCTTGTGCTCCAAAATTTATAATTGATTAAGCGTTGCTCTAAAAATTCTCGAAAAATCACATATTGTAGAGTTAATTGTGCTTGACATTGTGCTAAAAAAGATTTGCGTTTGCTTTCATAGATTGCCGTGTAAAAATCATTTTTCATATTTCAGTGTTTGATTTTTAATAGGTATTAAGTCTCACATTTTTTAGGTTTTGATTTTTCTGAGATTCATCACGTAGTGATAGATCTTAGATAATTTTCTCCCTTGAAAATAAGTAGGTTTAATATTTATTATAACCACATATTGAAATTCATTTTGTTTGCGTTTAAAAATTCATAAAAAAATTATATTGCATCCAAAAATTCCAAAAAAATTACGGTGCATTTATTTCATCATATTTTGCATCTTGGCCAAGTTTCACATTTTTCGGACATCGTATGAACGTAATTGACATTTTAGTCCCTAAAATTAGGCTGAAATTGCATATTGCATCCTTTATTGCAAAAAAATCCAAAAAAAGACCGCCTTGAAAACCGCGTACGAAATTTGATAGACATACCTTTAGGTTGTTCCTTTGCCTCCTTGTGTTCGACCTTGGGACTTGCCCAAGTAAATAAGCATAAAACCGCATTGATTAAATTGACAATATTTTGTGTGGTTATTTTCTTCCGATTCTGATTGCTGCCTACAACGAACAACAAAATCACACATTAATTTTACGCACGAACAAATAATACAACATCTCTTTAACACAGCGAATTTCGAGCTATCGTTGTGTTAAAGAGATGTTGTATTATTTGTTCGTGCGTAAAATTAGTGTGTGATTTTGTTGTTCGTTGTAGGAGGCAATCGGAATCGGTCAAGAAAATAACCACACAAAATATTCGTCAATTTAATCAATGCGCTTTTATGTTTATTTTACTTAGGCATGTTCCAAGATCGAACACAAGGAGGAAAAGGAACAACCTAAAAGTATGTCTATCAAATTTCGTGCTTGGTTTTCAAGGTGGTCTTTTTTCAGAATTTTTATGCAATAAAGGATGCAATATGCAATTTCAGCCTAATTTTAGGGACAAAAATATCAATTAGGTTCACACGATGTCCGGAAAATATGAAACTTGGCCAAGATGGAGAATATGATGAAATAAATGCACTGTAATTTTTTTTTGGAATTTTTGGATGCAATATGATTTTTTATAAACTTTTAAATGCAAACAAAATGAATTTTAATATGTAATTATAATAAATACTAAACCTACTTGTTTTCAAGGTTTAAAATTATCTAAGATCTATCAATAGGTGATGAATCTCAAAAAAATCCTAAACCTCAAAAATGTGAGATTTAATACCTATTAAAAATCAAACACTGAAATATGCAAAATGATTTTTACAGAGCAATCTATGCATGCAAACGCAAATCTTTTTGGGCACAATGTCAAGCACAATTAACTCTATAATATATGATTTTTCGGAAATTTTTAGAGCAACGGTTAATCAAATATAAATTTTGGAGCATAAGATAGGTAATATATGCAATTTTCCACAAACTAATTAATTATTAATTAATCAATGATCATAAAAATGTCTACAATATGGCAACATGTAGAGAATTAAATGAGAAACATCATGCTAATTTTTTTATAATAAAATAATGTACTACAGTTGTTGGAAATAAAAGGAAAATGTAGGGATACAGATGCAATAAATATAAATAAAATAAGCATAGATGGACCTAGATGTAAATACCCGAACCCTTGGAGGTTCAACTGCAAAAATCCCAGAGGGGCACGTGCGTGGCACGCGCCCTCTGGTAGGCAGGGGTCTGGCACAATATGGAGATCTCCGGGGGTCCCTTTTTTAAATGACCCAGGGGGGCCATGTGATGCACGCGTGAGGTGTCAGGTTTGGATGAGAGAAGGTTCGGTCCTCCACATGGCGCTTCTTCGTGCTTAGGGGAGTCCGAGGCTTCTGATGCGGAGTTAGGCTCGGGGTCAAGCTCGGCGCAGATCTGGACCGTTGATGTAGAGCGGATCTAATGGCCGTGGGATCTTCTACTTCAGCGGTTGGGATGGCAGATGACACAACGATCGGACGGTGGACGTTGGCCGACACATGAACTAGGGGAGTCGATGGAGCGACAGAGGAATGGCGGTGCGGAGCAGGTGGTGCTTGGTCCTCCGGCGATGGTTGACTGTTGTCGAGGCGTGGTCGGTGAAGCACGCGGACATAAGTGATTAAGAAGGCGGCGTTGGTGGCGGTGGTAAGTCGAAGTTGATGATGGACGATGCCGAGATGATGAATGTCGATGAAGATGGACGGTGAAATTGAGGGTTGTGCAGATGATCGATGGTCGTAGGCTCAACGGCGACGCGTGCTGGAGCGAAGCAGTGACGGCGGAGCGCTGCGTCTGCAACGAGGGGATGAGGCTTGGATCTCGCCGGATCGAGGCGGAGGGCGGTCTGTCACCCCGGCTCTTCAAGTTGATGTGCAATCGGCGGATGGGTGAGTTAGGGGTGCAGCGGTGCTCTTAATTAGGGCTGGAGAGTGGGATAGCTGGAGTTAGGGCGGTGCGAGATATGCGGAGGAAGCGGCGGTCAACGAGATTTGGGGGTGAAATCGCGGAGGCGGGTGGCCGCGAGATATACGGAGATGGTTGGCCGCGAGATACGCAACGGAGATCACAGGGGCGGCGCACGCCTGATTGGGAAAGGTGGATGGAGGTAGGAAATGAGCCCTGGCCATCCAATCAACCGAGATCGGGTGGCCAGGAAAGAGCTACGTGGCGCAAAGGAGAGTGGGGTGGCAGCGCACGTGCTTGGCGCGTGCCTGGGTGGCACATGCCTCACACGTGCAGGGGGAAATTTTTTTAAAAAAATGAATAATAAATAATCCAAAAAGGGCTGACATGTGGCAGCTCCAGGAGCTGCCACATGTCAGTACCAGAAAAATCAAAAAAGCAATATTTTGTAAAATCTAAAATAAATAGAAAATGACCTCGGATCGCAAAAATTTCTTCACGAAAAATGCTCGTCTCGATGAGATCTACAACTTTCATGAAGACCCTGAAATCAAAATCGATCAAATGCACAAAATGATATTTTGGGGTATCCCATGTACATAAAATACCTTGATTTTTGAGTTTTATATTTTTATGTCATTTTTAAACCAGATAAAAATCCAGAAAAAATTTGGAAAAATCAAGAATAAATATTTACACCTTTATCTATTTTTTTTAATTTTTATTTATTAAGAAAAAGAAGAAATAAAGAAAAATATGAAAACGACCAATTTTATACAGTTGGTTAGTGAAGACTCAGACTCAATTTGTTTCTTTGATTTCAAGCTCAATTTCGATTTAGATTTTTGTGCATTTTAATAAAACTTTCATCAAATAAGACAAATGAAAAAGAAATAAATTAAAATAGGTCAATTATGTACATAAAATAATAGGTCAAAAACACTAAAATACAAAGTGTACAAAAGAGGCCCAAAACCCAACTTTCACATATGAGCTCCGAATCACTTGAACTTGGTCTTGTTTTGAAGGTAATTGAATGTATATTAGTTCAAAAGTGAGTAGGATCAAAACAAACACTGGATGAGGAAGATATGAGGTTTTTAGTCCGAAAATCCTGAAACTAAGGTTTGGGTTTTTGGTCCACTTATTTGGGTTGGTGATTTTTTTGTATTTTTTATTTATTCTTCTTAGTCATATGTACACAGTGGAGGTGATTTTTTGGTCATTCGGAGTTAGCATGAATTACTTAAAAATCTGAGAAGTTAGGCTATTTACAGTTCATTTTTGGCTTAGATTTTTGGCTTCTTATTTTGTGCATAAATAATGGATAAAATGCAATTCGTATGAAAACATGCATGAATGTTAATTATGCAGAATAGATGCAGAAATGCAGATGATTTTGAGGGATTTGAGCTTGATAAATGAGATTTAGAGTGATGAATTCGAGATTCATCATCCCCCTATACTTAAACCATGCTCGTCCCTGAGCATCAAAAGAAATGCCATGAGGTGAAATGAGATTGGGTTCCAAACCAAGATCATGAGCTGAAGGTGAAAATGAAACTAGACTCGACCTTTGGATTATTAGTGTGGCGGAACTTCGGTGAGACTTAGAATTTTAAAATCAACAGTCTTCAAGTTCTACACATCATTGCTACAGTTTCGGCTCAGAAGTCATCTTAGATCAATCCTCTTCCCAAAGTATACCCTATGAACATTAAATAACCGACTCATGTGTGTGAAAGGTTTTAGCTCGTGCCATCCAGAATGCCAAACTACCGTGCTCCTCTCCTCTCAGTAACTCATCCTCGGGGAGTCAGGTATTTCCTTCTAAGGTCTGTCGCGATGTGTTCACAATCGAATTGGGGGGGGGGAGATAGAAGATGGAGAAAAGAACTAGAGGGTGGCCAATGTAGTCAACTCTCCTTGTGAAGATGGCCAGTGTAGCCGAGTCTCCACCAAGATCTGTAGGTTTTCTTGAAGCTTGGTAGAATGCTTCTTTGAATTTGGAATTATTGATGGTTCTGCTTGGATCTTGTTGTGCCCCTACGGATATAGAATCTTTTTGTTTCTGTACATTTTTTAGGGTCTTAGAAAAAATTATGCCCAACCGTCCATCCCTTTTCCGAGGCTTTATTTCAACCCGTACTCCGGTCTTTAGATTTCCACGCTACCAGAAAAGAAACTCACACAGACTTCCAACATCCCGTCTGAGTTGAGCTAAGTGCATAGTACGAGAGTACAAATTAATTCCCTATTCCAGAGTTGTACCCAGAATGAAGAGACCAGGTTAGACACTAAGAGTCAAACACTGCACATTGTCATGTGTAACTCAAAGAATTAAGTCAAAGACCTGAAGCTTCTAAAATCCTATTTCTCAGTGAAGTTCCTCTGAAAATTAGGTGGATTAAGGTCAAGTCCATACCACTCTCAGTTTCGGCTCATAACTCAGTTCAAAACCCAAAGACTTTTCATGCGAATGAATGCGATGCTGGATGAGGTGCATGTGTGTGAAATGCAGACACAGATTCTTTGTGATGTTTTTTATTTTTTTGGATTTTTTATGCAAGGGATTTTTGGGGTTTTTTAAATGCAAAAATGAATAAGAAGCTATTTTTTTCAAACATTTTGGGCATAGTCAGTGTTGGTAGCAAAACTTTTTTTTCTTTTTGTTTTGTAGTTTTTTAGTTTTTTATTTAATTTAAAGACTACCCACCCTGTAAATACTTATAGACTTATACACAAGTACGAGATATGGATAAAATATATACAAAGTATATAAACAGACCCCCCTATACTTAGCGAGTGTTGTGTCCTCATAGCACAAGAAGCGTAAAGAATACATAGCTCGGGCTAAGCGTAAGAGAGTGAAAAAGGAAAAGAGAAAAAAAGAAAGAGATACATCGGTCCGCCCCCTATACTTAGGCTGTGAACAGGCTGAGTATAGAAGGGCGGAAAAGAAAAAAATGAAGCGGTCGGGATATGTGAATGAGGGGAGTATATACAGGTGGGCATCAGATTCCCCCTATACTTAGGCTCTGGTCAGCCTAAGTGTAGAAGAAGGGTGGAAATGGAGCGATCGTGAGAAGGAGTGTGATGGGGAAAATGGTATTTACAGATGGCATCGGTCTCCCCCTATACTTAGGCCTTGGCCTAAGTAGAGGAAGAAGCTGTACAAGGAGCCGACGTGGTTGGGAGGGAGGGTGGGTAGCCGATGATTAAGGCGGTTTTCGGCTGATCTTTTTGTGAGCCTGTGATGGAAAATCGATATAACGAGACGTAGATGAAGCATATGATTCCCAATTATGATCAGCGCCATCCTCAGAAAAATCATGATGGATAATAGATGAAGTATTTGAATCAGATGAAAGGTAGCCATCATCAGAGTCATCCTCAGAGGAATATTATTTGAATGTGGACACACTCGAAATATTCATGTTTTTTTTGTTTCCTCAATTGTTTCCTCAAAATCTGTTCCTTTTTGAGATCAAGCGATTTGTCCTCAGGTGAATACTCAGAAGTACTGGTCTCAGTCTTCTCATAAGAAATAATTCCAGTGTACTTGTAAAGGGCAGGAGCATCAGCTTTGGAGGAATAGTAGTTAGGAAAAGGAGTTGTCAAACAAGAATCGAATTTTGGATACTTACAAAGATATGGCTTTAGGACTGTCGAACACACTTCACTCATGTAGATTACCTTTTTCGGACCTGATGAGGGATCATTAGATGATTCCTCTTCCGAAAGATCAAAGGTAACTCTCTTTTTCTTATTTCGTGAAGGTGTTGGTTCACTTGAGTATCCAGATGAATAGGTGTTGGAATTCCTCTCCTTGGTCGGTGTTCGGCCTGCGTGTTTGTTCTTATTCTTCTGAATGTTGGTGCACTCTCGATTTGGGATTATTTGGTCAAGATATTCAGAGTAGGTTGCTCCTGGGTGCGACCATGCATATGTCTCAGGATCATAAAAGAAATTTTTGTCTAATTTGAGATCTGTAGGAATTAAAATACTGGGAGAGTCTCTGCATGTTCGTTTTTAATTGATTTGACATTGGAGCATTCCTGTGTCGAGTTGATGTGATTAAGGTAGTCAGAATAGGTCGACCCAGGAGGCGACCATGCATAGGTCTCCGGATCATATGATTCATATACTCGGTTCTCCATGGTGAGAGCAGCTGGGAATGGAGCAGGAGGGAGAGTCTCTAAACCAATACTCTCATCAACAACAACTATCTCAGGTATCGTAGCAGGGTAGGGCTCTTCTACCGTTTCATGGTTTTAGTTGTCAGGGACTTCGTGGGTTGCCTCAGAAAATCGTGGTTCCTCAAAGACATGGTCAGATCTAAGTGCTTTCAATGCTTTAAAATTGATTTCCCGTGTCTCACAATCAATACTTGCCTTAGACAATGCTAAGAATGGCTTTCCGAGAATAATTGGAGACCAGGTGAATTCTCCTTGATGCTCAATATCAATGATCGTGAATTCTACTTTGAGCGGAACACCTTGGAATATCATGATGACAGAAATGATTCCTCTCGGCCACTTTATCAATCGGTCTGCCAATTGAACAATCTCTCGTATTTTCCTGATCGGTCCAAGTTTGAGTTCGTGAAAGACAGAGGTCAGGACGATATTGATTGATGAATCATCATCAATTCGAGAATGGGTAAAAATCGTGTCTTTGATTTCACAGTCAAATATGGGCAACTGCTTCACTATGCAGCTCTTGGTTTTTCTCCTCAACACCAAGGAGGAAGCCATTGACAAGATATGTCTCTCGGTCTTTGTTCTAAACATGTCCGACTTTTTAATAATTAATTTGTCCATTACAAATCCTTTACGGTCGGGGAAGTGTTCAATGGCCTGTAGAAAGGGAAGTTCAAAAATCAGTTTCTTTTCAGTGCTTCCTGTACATCATGATCCAAGTTCTTCAGATCTTCTTCAGTTTCAATTTTTATGAATTTTTCAAGATTTTTATTTTTTTGTGATTTTCGAATATTCCAATTTTTTGGTTTTTTCTGTGTGGTGTGGTGATGTGATGTACTCCTCAGATGAGCAGGGGTTCTGATTTTCAGAGTGGGAGTTAGAGGCATAGTCATTTCTAGGCGAATAATATGCAGAAGTGACACTATCAGAATCGTCCCCAGATTCCTGAATATCCTCAAAATTTTCAATCTTAGATCCAATCATTTCTTCATTCATTTTTATATCCGAGCTACCAGAGATTGAAATTAATCGATCGGCAAATTCTCGAAATCTATCCTCCATTAAATCAAATTTCTTATTCATCCTCAAAATATCCTCCAAAATATTTTCATGATCAATCATGGGAGCAGTTGGGGTGTGTTTTTGTAATTGAATTTCCTCTTCCATGTTCTTATATGTTCTTGGAGAGGAGTCTCTTGAAATATCCAACATATTATCATTATCTTCTGAAAATATCACCTCAATAATTATGGAAGGCGGCTGCTTATATGGTCCAGGTATGTGGAGTTGGTCTGAGTCGAGTTCAATCCTTTGATATGGTCCAGGTATGCGAGAGGTCGCAATTTCTATTCTTTGATCATGAGTGGTCGGACCTTGATATTGTGAAGTCAGCAAACATGGTTGATGTGTTTCTATGTGGTCAATCCAATCCTCTGTATGAATATCATGTCTGAAGAGGGGGTTGTTATGGTCAATCCAAGATGATGGTTGTTCATTGGTGTTGCAGGGTAGAATCGATGGAAGAGGTGAAGAAGTGTTCAATTCGATTATGTGGTTATCATCTCCCATGAATGATGGATTGACATTTACCGAATATGAAGGATGAATTGTATTATCAGAGTAGAGTGGATTGATGTATGAAAAAGTAGAGACCTCAGTTAGTTGTTGGTTTGTCTGGTCCGAATACAAAGGATTGTCATTCATGAAACAGACCGGATTAGCAGAGAGTGTTGGTGGTTGAGAGTCTCTTGTTGAAGTTGGAGGAAGAGTTTTGGGTCTAACCAAAACGAATTCATTTTCATAGTATAGAACTGATGGATTCTCGGATAGTTATTCATCCATTTTTGAAAGAGCTAAAAGGAATGAGGGGTTGGGTTTGCAAGTGTTTTTGGACAAGAGTTCCATGATGAGGTTTAAATCAAGAAAGGAAAGAGATGATTGCACGGGATAGTCAAGAGAAATTTTATCACATGTGCGGTTGTTGATCTTCGAAATTGGTTCACGCACACCAATGCAAACACAAATCAAACCCCAAGTTCACCAACACACACAATGAAGCCGTAAGAGTTCGACTATTATCTTTTCAATTTTAGTTGGTGATAAATCAATCTTGGAAAAAATTTAGCGAACTGTTAGGTGCCGAAGTTTTCATAATGACTGGCCCGAATTATTACTACTAGTTGCACCTACTTTCAGCCAGTATGGAAGTAAGTACGGACCGTAGAACGACTACCCGTTACTTGAGGACGGAGCCTTACGCAGTGTCCTATAAACCACCCACTCTGCTAAGGAAATCCGAATCGTTTACCGGCTACCCGATAGATCCTCACTGAGAAGTAGCTAATCGTTTTTGATAGAATCAGTAGTCAATATGAAAATCCGATTTTGGGCTCTAGCCTTAAGTGTCGTCTCTCGCTCACTCAGAAAAATAAAAGCATCCAAGGTCGGGGTTGCTCTCCCGCAGAAATTCTTGATTTTATGGGTTATTTTGATCAGCTATATTTAGCAGTCCAAATTTTAATTAGGTGATCACTGAAGAATTTAAATGAGCACAAATATACGTCTACCGTCCAGTCTCAATTTCCTTTAAAATTTATGTGGCAAAAACAAGAGGGAGGAGTTCGAGAAAAAGCCGATGCACGTGAAAACAATGATGTATACTCAGTTAGAAGACTTACAGTGAATCCTTGCAATCTCCATGTGGGATGCAATACAGGAATTGAAAAATTATTCTATATGAATGCAAGCCAATGAAAAACCGCACCTAGCAGAAAGTTCTATTAGCGGGGAAGAATTGAGTTAGATTTTGGCTAAATTGAACGATCTATGTGCGTCTCAATTAATGTGAAGTGTGGCATAATTCCTACGAGCACAAAAAAATTAAAATGCTTAGAGAGCCGTATGTGCACGTCTATCCTAATCGCCACTCTAGTCAGGCCCCACCCTCACCGGAGAGTGAAACAGGCCACGACACACCACAGATAGAGTTCAAGGTATTTTTACACACGCGAGAGTCCAAACAGACACCACTATTAAACAATTAATTACAGAAATTAAAAATTTGCAGAAATTAAAATCCTAAACTCTATGCTCTCTCACGACTCGACTCGATCTTAAATTAATTGTGGCTTTTTCGGAAGTCGGTGAAGATGCTTCGGTTTCTTGAAAAACCGCTCAATGTACGTTGGTTACCTCGCAGGAAAAATAAGAGAGAAAATATAAGAGAGTGACTCAAAAATAAACTAAAAATAAAATAAGAAAAATAAATGCTGAAAATAAATGCAGGAAAATTTGGAATTTACAATGAAAAATTCGGAGGACAGACTACCCGAATACGGAAAACCAAACGAAAATTATCAAAACACAAAACTAAGTTATTTGCCTCCTCGGCAACGGCGCCATCTAACGAATCCGAAATCACACTTGTTAAAGATAGATGTTGTATTTTTCGTTCGCTTAAAAAAATAATTAATGTGTGATACCTTAATATCTATTTAAAGTTACTTTTTTCTTATTGCGTAATCGAGTGTGCATCCATATCGATCAATGAATCGTCGTGTAATACTACAATACCATGGTAAGTAGTCGACAATTGTATATGGTCCTCCAAATGAAATGGGAGTCATTGGGTCAACATATTCCCTACGGATGTTCCATAGTCTAACATAAACTGCATGGAACTCCGTCCAATCGACATTGCTCTTCCCTCAGAGATCGATTGAATGCAAGTGAGTTGAGGTATCGCAAGGCATCGGAATCCCCTGAATCCCACCAAACTGACGAAGGACTCTATCTAGTGTGTGCAGCTCGACAATACAAAAATGAATCAATGGGACACGAGCCACATGCAAGTCTTCATTTCTAGGACAATATAAAGATAACAGGGACAACACCTCATGTGTGTATGTGGTCCATACTACCTGCATAACATTAGATATGTAAATAAAATAAGCAATAGAATCAAGTGCTAAGTCAAAATAAGCGATACCACCGGGTTAAGTCAATACCTGCTCCACAAGTTGGAGGTCAAGTGCATCCCTATATGACCGAATCACATGAGTAGACTCCGCTGTAATATCAAACTCTACTTGGGCTTCCCTTGGATGAGAGGTCGATGATGAACAACTGGAGTGATATGGGGGAAGCGCTCCCAAGCCCACAACTGCAACAGGATCAAAGGTCCACCAATCTCAACTGTGTCAGCCCTCAATGCAAAAAGCAACTGCCTTTACAAGTATGCCAAACAAGATGTGCCCCAAATGTATGTCCATGTCTCCAAATCCTCCAGAAATGGTAGATAGATAAGTGAAACCTCGTTTCCTGACTTGTCAGAAAAAATCACATCACCCAAGAGTTGTAGAATGTAATCCTGTGCGAAATGCAGAATGGTATCCTCCTTGGCGTCCTTTGGCAGAACTGAAAAATGCTCAAGTAGTAAAGTCATGCGTATTCGAGCTCCATCAATGTTGGGTCGCTCGGGTGGGACTCCAAGAAAACGCTCACACAATTCTACCCAATTGAGCAAATTAGTAGGACCAATCACTACTTGACCATCTATCTTCAACCCAAAAATGTAAGCGACATCTTGCAATGTGACAGTCATCTCTCCTTGGCGCATGTGAAATGTATGTGTCCCAGGACGTTATTTCTCCATAAGAGCGGTAACCAAATGCCAACCCAGAGAAATGAAATCCATCTGCATTACTGCAAAAAAATCCGCTACGTAAATGTGGGGAACAATGCGCTCGTCCAATGGAACATACCTCAATGTACTCTCCCGTCGTCTGTAACGTAGACATCTCATCACCTGAACATCAAAATAGATAGAGTATGAATACATATTTTTGTAATGGAATGTGAATATTTTGAAAAGTTTTAAGTACATCGCATTCCTAAACAACTGACGAACGGTGCTCCCACTGCTGCCGTAAAAGAGATCGATCAACTGGCCCCAGCTCCATCTATTCAAAAAAATTCATTGGAAACTGTTAAACATTGTCTCACGTGCTAAAAAAATTAAAAAATGTTAAAAAATATGACACGTACATACTACTTCTGTTAGGACATTTCTTCTTATTATGACCTGACAAACGGCAAAAGCGAGAGCCATGAAATAGTGGTCTAACAAATCAGACTCATTGTCGCTGGGGCGACTACTCAAGCCTTCACGTTCGTCAACAATTAACCCACACAATTAATTAAACAATCAAGAGCAAGGATCAAAATTTATTATTCCCTACTAAAAATGTACAATGGCAAGCAAGTAGGGGTCGAACACAGGAAACAAAGGTCTAGAGTGTGCGGACAAAAAGCCAAGACCTATATCTAGTGAACTACTTAGCCAGTCTGGATTTTTTTGTGGGTTTTTAATTTTTAATTTATTTTTTTTTTAAATTTTAATTTTGTATTTTGATTTTTAATTTTCTGATTTTTTTATTTTCTTTTTATATATTTTATATTATTTTTTTAAATATTGGAATATATATACTATATAAGAAAAGAGAGGATAATGTATTTATAAAAATAAAGAAAAATCCTCAAAAATCAGCAAATAAATTGTTTTTGGTCTTTTTATGATTTTCTAATGTTTTTGTCATTTTTGGAGAATTTTCAGAATATTTTTGGTATTTTAAAAACCAAAATAAAGAAAACAGTGAATAAAACTGCTGGTCGAAATTAAAAAGGGAATGAAAAAATACAAACAGTATCAAAATTTTCCCAAATTAATTTTAGAATAAAGGAAATAAAATAGGGCAACTTCAAGACTTGATTTTATATTTTTATGATTTTTCTGTGATTTTCTAGATTTTTATAAAGAATTTTAGGGTTTTCTAATTTTTAAGGTTTTTGTTTTGAAATTTCTAATGATTTTTGGATACAAGTTAAAAGACACTAAAATAGACAAAATATATTTTTTTTTAGAATTTTTCAAAAAGTTTTGCTAATTTTTATAGATTTTCTAATGTAGACAGTAGTTAAAATGCATGTTTTTTATTTTTAATAAATAGCAAAATGCAAGAAAAATGCAATGCAAAAATATAGCGTGAATCTACAACTAAACAGGAGCTTAAGTTGATTTTTGTGGAATTTTTGGGTGTTTAGAGATGCATGTAATAATTAAAGACAATAAAAAGGAACTACAAGCCTAGCAGGGGCATTTTTGTAATATTCAAAAGCTGCAGGGAAAATATTGCAAATTCACCAAAAGACACGCGCGAAGCACGTGTTATGCTGTTCACAGGGGTATATTTGCAAATAACAAAAATTGGCAGGGCAGGAGTGCAAATAACCCAAGACAATATTATAATCACTACGCATAGGGGTAGAAATGCAATTACAGAAAAGTTCGAGGTGCTTAGCGCAAATTATCCAAAATCACATGTCCCTATCACGTGAGGTGACGTGGACAGGGACTAAAGTGTAAATAAAAGAAGTTCAGGGATCTAGTTGCAATTATTACAAATATTTTTAAACTGCAGATGAAAGTTTTAGGGCTAAAACGTAAATACAAAAACTCTTGGGTTGAAAGTGCAAAATACCCAAGATAAAGATCGTGCGCCGAGGGCGATTTACTTATCCACGTGGCGCATCCAACGGCGGAGGCGAAGGTGCGGATGGACGGCTGAGATGCTAGGCGATGAAGATCCAACGGAGGCGATCGAGCCTCGATCCAACGGTAGCTGAAGCACCTGGGACGAGCCCTCGATCGGACGGACCTCGAGGATGGTTGAAGAACATGGCTGTGGCGAGCTTTGATGGCTGATTCCGGCCGACACACGGCCTCTTCCGGCCCAGGACCAAGGGCAAAATGGTCCTGGAGGCGATCCGCGTCGAGTGGAGGTCTCAGGCGAGCCAGAGATGACGTAGAACGGCGGGACGGTGGAGCTGACCTGGGCGACTGTTCCCTGGAGTTTCGAGGCTCGATAGAGCCTTTTCCTTGGCTCTGACCTGCAGGGTTAGTCGTACAAAAACAAGGCGAAGCTACTGGGGGTGTTTTTGGGTTAGATGGAGGTGATGCGAGGCTCGGGCGTGGAGCTCCGGCGTACGGCCGAGATGGAAGATCGGGTCACTCGATCTGGGCGAGATCGGGGGTGATGGGTGCAACGGAGCGACGGAGTGAGGAGAAAGAATATGGAGGTGATCATGGAGGCTGTGGATGATGGAGGTGGCCGGAAAGTGGAGGCGGAGCTAAGCTCCGTCGTGGAATGATTCACGAAATCACGGCGAAGGGATGAACAAAAAGTTAAACTGCTATAATCCTAACTTAAGCTAACTCTAAGCTATAAGAAAAAGGAAAAAGAAGAGGGGAAGGCTCACCAGAGACGACGGAGTGAACTCGCGGCGGAGCTCCGGCAAGGGGCTGGATCTACTTCGATTCGACACCAGATGGCGCAAACCCGAGCTCGAATCGCCTCCTGCTGTCACCAGGAGAGCAATGGACTAGGGGTTTACGGGCAAAAATGGCGGAAGAAGGATCAAATTCAAAATGGCAGTCGAGGGGGATTTTTGAAGAACTAGCTCTGGCGTTACTTTTGATGCGTGATCACGGGCGAACGGAGAAGATCTTGAGAGATCTATTAGGCCGACGTGAATCATGATGCTATAGGGAACAATTTCCATGAAGGTACCCTCCCTTCTCGAGCAACGGATTGATGGCGAAAAGATCGAGAAGGGAGGGTGGCAGGTGTTCTGACAGGAGGCACAGGGCTAAGACTGGAGAGTTGACCCGCGGGTCAACTCTCCAGTCCACCTGGTTGGTCCACGTGGACCAACCAGGAAAATCCTTGGAAAAATGCTTTGTAAAATCATTTTAAAATAGTAAACTATTTTATTAATTTTCAATTATTAAATAAAAAATATTTGTTATTTTATAAATTATTTTATGGTGATTTTTAATTATTTTTATGAGGTATATTTTTATAAGTTACCTTTTATAACCCTTATAGGTATATTACCTATATATTTTATTATTTTATTTTTATTTTGCTTATATAATTTATTAATTTTATTTATTATTTTATAAAATTTACAAAATATTTTTATACACTTAATAATATTTTTATTTTATTTTTCTCATGTATTTTATATACTTAATAAAATAAAGGTATGGTTTATAAAGGTATAAGTATAGGTATGATACCTATGTATTTTATATACATGTATTATATTTTGAGTTTATTTAGGTTTTTATTCTGGTTTTAATATACAAATAAATTATAAATAATATTTTCAAAATTATAAAATATAAAATTATAAAAATAATGAATCAATAATAAAATGAATATTTTAGTCTGTACAATTATACAAGTGGGGTCCAAAACTCAACTTTCAAACCGTAGCTCCGCCAAATGCGAAACCACCGCCATTAAATAGCTTATTTTTAACTATATACAATTAAAGGTGAGTTTATGCATTTGGAGTTTTCATTTGGGAGATACAGGTCTGGGAAGTTGGGATTCTGGATTTTTATTCATACCATAACTTTTTATCTGTATATTATTTTTGAGTGAAATCAATTATGTATTTATTTTTATTTATATATCTACAACTTTCATGTACAAAGTTTCTTTATTTGAGGTGTAGAAAGTGGAACCAAAAATAGGTCCCAAAATGAATGAAGAATGAGTGAAATAAAAGGTAATTTTTATTGTATTTTGGCCTAGTCGACCTAGTCGTTGAGATGCCTAGGTCTCGGGGGTTCGGGTCATTTACAATATTTTATTCTTTTTCTTTTCTTTATTCTACAATTTTGGCTTTAAAAATGCATTTTATACACTATTTACACAATGATGCATGGATGCTAAGGTACCTAAATTAAGCCCATTTACATGCATTTACTAGGGTTTTTAAGGCCAAAATGATAGAATAAAGATTATGAAACGTAGATTCATCATCCCCCTATACTTGCCTTTGCTAGTCCCTAGCAAACACTTATGCAATAAGTGCAGAAAAGAAAAACAAAGAAAAGAAAAAGAAGAAATTGGATTTAGTTTAATTATCAAACTTGTCTTCACAAAATCAAAGTTTGGAGCTTAAGTCGGACCTTTGGAATTTTAGTGCGGGCGGAACCTTATTGAGAACCGAATTTGAAATCCAACAGTCCCTGAGAATCCCAGAACTCTGTTCAAGTCTCCTTAATAGCCAGATCAAAAATATTTCAACTCAAACGCAAACCCTTACGACTATGAAGCTGACTCGTACAATGTAAGTGATAGTGGCTCTCCCCAACTAGAATGACAAAGAAACTGACCTTTCCAGTACGACAACTGAATGATTCCCCAATCCAGTAACTCCATCCTCGAGGAGCGGGGTATTCCATTCTAAGTTCAAGTGGAAACCTACTCAAGAGGAGGGGGTGAAGAGAAGAATGGACGGTAGCCAGTGTAGCTACCTATCTTGGGATGCAAGACCAGTGTAGTCGAGTCATCCAGCTGCAGGCTCACATATTTGACTTTGGAACTCAAGCTTTCTTATTGGCTTTACAACATTTGTACATACTTTGCAGGCATTTTATTTTTGTACAGACCTGAACCTTTTTTTTGAATACTATTTACAACAGCATTTACATAAGGAGTTTTTCCTCTTGAGCCTGTAGACTATCCCTCTTTTGAAGCTTTATTGCAACCCACTGTCTCCTGTCTTTAGACTTCCTCATCACTGGACGGGTTGGGGTGCACTTCCCTCCCTAGAGGAGGACAAATGTTTCCACTTGTGTGCGTCTCATACCAGCAAATCCATTCCCCTCACCACTCCAACTGAGTTGAGCTATGTGAAAGGTGCAGGTGTCCAAGTTAGGTCATTATCAACAAGAGTCGTGCGTGTGCTCCGAAATACTCTACTTAGGCAGTCAAGAATCCATTGAACCAAGTCTCGTGATCCTCAAAGAATTAAGTCAACTAGACCTGAAGTACCTCAAACCTAGTTCCTATAAGGTTCCTGTTATTAGGTAGATTTTAAGGTCCAATCAAGCACCAATCTCCATATTTTACTTAGACTCATTCAACTATCAAACTCAATCCGAAAAATGCTAATGCTATGCAATGCAGAAAATATTTTTGTGATGCAATTTTCAAAGATTTTGAACTTTTTATGGATTTTTGAAAAGATGATGATGATGATGATGATGCATGTTCATTTTTTGTATTTTTCAAAAAGATTTTTCAAGTGTTTTTGGATTTTAACTTTGCAAATGTTTTTGGGATTTTTGAAAACAAAAATATTTTCGCTAAAATCTAGGTGAAAATATATACACAGGAGTGCTTCTTATATTTACAAGAAATGGATTTTAAGAATTTACAGGGTAAGTGGTCAATTTTAAAGATATATACATATAATGGAATTTAGTGAGATGTAAGTATTCCTCAAACTTATTTGACACAAGCTTTTCAAACAATTTTTGAAAACTATGGTCCAAAATAATTTTTACAAACATTTTGCAAACATGTACACACATTTGAAAATCATTTTGCAAAGGATTTTCAAAACAGTATATATATATTTTTCAAAATATTTTTGCAACTATTTTTCAAACCATTTGCAAATCATTTGTCACACATTTTGTTTCACACAAAGAAAATAAATTTTACAAACCACACATTTTTACAAAGGTTGAAAACATGTAACAAAACATTTTCAAAATAGTTTTCAATAAATGTTCACAAGTATTTTCAAACTATTTTTCAAACATTTTGCAAAAAACATTTTCACCTGATTTCTTAATCAGTATATACAAAAAGAGTTTGAGGAATGATAACATCTTTTTATTAAGGTTTTTAATGAATTTTAAAGAATTATTAGCCATATTATTAGGGAAATATGAAAGTACGAGTTATGACTAAAGTATATACACAGTATATACGACCCCCCTATACTTAGCTTGAGCTATGTCCTCATAGATCGGAGAGAAAAGAGAAGACATAACTCGTACTAAGTATAGGCAAGTCTAAAGAATAAATGAATGAATGAACAAATGAATACACGAATGAGAAGTTAACCGTCCCCCCTATACTTAGGATCAAATAATCCTAAGTATAGCAGACTGTACACAAAGCAGGGAGGGTCAAGGGTGGGAATGACATATCGTACTCAGACTGTCTCCCCCTATACTTAGGGTAAAATATCCCTAAATATAGACAAGACGAGGAGACAATGGAGAGGATTGAAAAGAATGAGAGAAATTCGGGGTGCACACCCCCTATACTTAGGACAAAGTACGTCCTAAGTAAAGAAGACTGTCAACAAGGGGCGATACCTTATTGATAGACACAGAAGATAGAAAATGAAAAGAAGAAAAGAAAAAGAAGAAAAGAGATGAAAGTGGATATGAACAACTCGGGATGCACATCCCCCCTACACTTAGGATAATGTACATCCTAAGTGTAGAAGTGATGAAGGGAATGACATCATGACGGTGGAAGAAGACAAAAGAGACTAAAAAGAAGAAAAGAAGAAAAGTCATTCAAAAATGTTTTGCTCTACTTGGCCTTCCTCTGCCACTTTGATGATATCCTGCTCATCCCTGTAGATTACTTGAATCGAGTCAACGACAGCCATGTATGTATCATGTTCAAGGTATGGCTTTAGAAGCTATCCATTGACTACAAATGGCTGTGCGTCAGCTGACAGATTGGATATCAATACACTTCCGTTGTCATGCACCTAACCATAAACGGCCCAGTCCATTTAATATTCAATTTGCTCGGAAAGATCTTTAATTTCGCATCAAACAACCACACCTTCTGACCTGGATCAAAGGACTTACGGCGAATATGCTTGTCATGCCATGTTTTGACCTTCTCCTTGTACATCATGTTGTTGTCATATGCGTAATCTCTGAATTCCAATAATTTGTTCAGATCCAATTTTCTGTTCTTTCTAGCTTGCTTGGAGTCCAAATTACAGATGTTAATGGCCCATAAAGATTTGTGAATTAGTTCAACGGGCAGATGACATGGCTTGCCATACACAAGGCGGTAGGGAGACATTCCCAAAGGTGACTTGTACGCCGTTCTATAAGCCCAAAGAACGGAATCAAGCAGTTGAGACCAGTTCTTGCGATCTGGACGCACAAGCTTCTGAAGAATTGTCTTGATCTCCCTGTTTGAACATTCGGCTAAGCCATTGGACTGCGGATGGTAGGGTGAAGCAACGTGATGTTCAATATAGAATTCCTGAGTCAGCTTCTTCACCTCTCTGTTTATGAAATGACTACCCCCATCAGATATAAGAATCTTGGGAATCACGAACCGTGCTATAATATGATCTCTCATGAAATGACAAACAGTCCTACTGTCGGTAGTTCGAGCGGGAATAGCCTCCACCCAGCAACTTACATAGTCCACAGCGAGCAGAATATATTCATAGCCCTTGCTGTTGGGAAATGGGCCCATAAAGTCGATGCCCCATGCGTCGAAGACGTATGATATCTGAATGTATTTCAGAGGCATTGTGTCTCTCATTCCTACGGTTCCGCCCATCTTCTGACAGTCAGTGCAACATTTGACATAATCATCTGCATCTTTGAATAGTGAAGGCCACCAGAGGCCACTTTGAAGAACTTTTGCTGCTGTTCGTTTGCCTGAATGATGTCCTCTAGAATCTTGATCATGACATAAGGCGAGGACACTTGGAACTTCCTCCTGAGGAATGCACCTTCTCCAGATACAATCTGCTCCCTCACGGAATAAATACGGATCCTCCCACTGGTAGAAATGGATTTTAGACAAGAATCTGTCTATTTTCATCTTAAGCCAATCTTGTGGGATTTTCTTGGTCACCAGATAATTCACAATGTCTGCATACCAAGGAAGCGAGGCGACAGACAGAATTGCCTCGTTTGGAAAGGTCTCTGTGATTGGCTGTAGGTTCAGCTCAGGAGATTCCAGCTCAGTAAGCCTTGACAAGTGATCGGCCACCACATTCTTTACCCCAGCTTTATCTTTAATTTCCAGGTCGAATTCCTGGAGGAGAAGGATCCACCGAATGAGACATTGTTTGGCATCCTTCCTCTGTCGTAAGTACCGAATGGCCGAATGATCAGTGTAAATGATTACTTTGGATCCAAGGAGGTAGGATCTTAACTTTTCCAGGGCAAAGACTACCGCTAGCAGCTCCTTTTCAGTGACAGTGTAATTCCTCTGAGCTTCATCGAGCGTTCGACTAGTGTAGTGAATAGCAAAAGGTACATTGTCTTTCCTCTATCCAAGCACAACACCAATGGCATAATCCGACGCATCGGTCATTATCTCGAAAGGCTAAGTCCAAATCGGTGGCTGTAAAATAGGGGCCTGTGTGATTAGTTCTTTCAGCTGATTAAAGGCAAGGAGCACACAATCATTTACAATAATTCATTCTCCTTGCCGAGTAATGCAGTCAACGGTCTAGCCAGTTTGCTGAAATCTTTGATGAATCATCGGTAAAAACTGACATGGCCAAAGAATGACCTGACTTGTTTGATATTTGTAGGTGGCTCAAGTTTGGAAATCACGTCCACCTTGGCTGGGTCAATCTCCATACCACGTTTAGAAACAACGTGACCCAGCACGATTCCTTCAGTCACCATGAAGTTACTCTTCTCCCACGAGAGCACAAGATTGACTTCGCAACACCTCCGTAAGACTTGGTCTAAATAATCCAGACATTGATCGAATGAATCCCCTTAGACCGAAAAATCATCCATAAAGACCTCGAGAAAGTTGCCCACGATATTGGCAAAAACTGCAAGCATACACCTTTGAAATATGGCTGGGACATTGCAAAGCCCGAACGACATCCGTCTGAAGGCATACATACCAAAAGGACAGGTGAACGTGGTCTTCTCTTGATCTTCAGGAGCAATAGCAACTTGATTATACACAGAGTATCCATCCAAGAAGCAGAAATATTCCTTCGCGGCCAATCTCTCCAAGATTTGGTCGATGAAGGGTAAAGGGATGTGGTCCTTCTTGGTGGCGAGGTTAAGTCTTCTGTAGTCTACGCATACTCGCCAAGAAGTGGGTACTCTGGTTGCGATCTCCTCTCCTTTATCATTCTTCACAATGTTGATCACTGATTTCTTTGGCACAACATGCAGAGGGCTCACCCATTTGCTGTCGAAGATGGGATAAATGAATCCCGCATCACACTATTTCTGGATCTCTTTCATAACAACCTCCCGCAGATTAGGATTTAATCTTCTCTGAATTTCTCGAGAGGGCCTGCAATCTTCTTCCACAAAAATGTGATGTGAGCATAGTGACAGATTGATCCCATGGAGATCCAAAGTTCGCCAGCCTAGCGCCTTGCGGTTGCGTTCAAGAACCTCCATCAGGTGAGATTCTTGGTCTTCAGTCAAGTGTGCATTGATAATGATCGGGTACATGTTCGGTTCTCCCGCAAGGAAGGCATATTTCATGTTGGAGGGCAAGGGTTTTAACTCTGGCGGAGTCTGAGCTGCTTCAGAGGTGACCTCAACTATTAATGCAGGTGATGATTCTTTCATCTGTTTCGTGCCCACCATAGTCTGTTCTGCCTCTTCTCTCAAATCTTGACAGAATGTCTCGATGATTTCCTCTTCATCATAAAATTCTTCAACAATTTGCTCTTGGCTCTGAAGGCACAACACCTCCACGGCAGTCTCATTCAGCACATCAGCGAGTTCCTCATCCTGATTGATAAGGGGGAATTCGATTGCAGTCTCCACTCCTTCCTAGGGGCAGAGGAGCTCATGGATCTCATTATCATCCAAAAATAAAATGGTGTCTTGAATTTCTGCTAAAAAGTCACAGTCATCAGAAGTTTCAATCACCCTTGCACATGATGCAGATGTTTGTTCGGTTGGTGTTCCCTCAGGCAAAGTCTCCACTCTGATTGTTTCATTGCCAGCGCCAAAAGTTATTTCTCCAATCCCATAGTTCACTACTGCGTTCGATGTCCGCAGGAATGGTCTTCCAAGTATGATCGGGGTAAGGAGTAATGGAGCGGGGACATCCATATCTAGTACCATAAAATCGGCTGGGAACTACTTTCCCTGAACCGTGACTATAACATCCTCCAACAGGCCTCTAGGCTGCTTAACTGACTTATCTGCGAACTGCAGAATCATCTTTGCAGGTTTGAGCGGTCCTAGCCTGAACTCTATAAGCAGTGAGGCTGGCATCAGGTTGACGGAAGACCCGCTGTGGAGAAGTGTTCGTTCAAACTCCTGATTAAACATCTGACAATGCACAAGAGGTGCTCCCATATCCGACTTTTTATCCGGGAGGTTGCTGATGGCATTAACGCTGGCCATTGTGAGGATATGCTTTTCAGCCTTGCCACCTTTGCTTCTGGAATTATGGGGGTGTGGCGTATGCTTGGTTGTGCATGCCTCTTTCAATCCTCTCTTTACAGCTGGCATGTACTCAAGAGCTTTCATCAATGGCATGTTCAAGACCAAATTCTGAATGATTTCAATGATAGCAGGATCAGACAAAGTATTTTTCAAAATTTTCATTTTTTTGTTTTTTCATTGCTTCTGGGAAAGGAATATTTACAAACTCTTCACCAATGTCATTCAAAATATTGTCCGTATTGTTGTTTACAGGTAGATGGAAAAAAGGAATAGAATCATCTACAAGATGTGGACCAAAAAGGACAGGCTCGGCTTCAGGTGCTAGCGTTGGACTCGCTGCAGGTGCAAGATCCCTTCCGTCTGTGGCTGGCTCTGTAGCAGGTGCAGATGTCTCCAATGCTGGCCTATCTCCACCAAGGTTGCTGCTATCTTTTTGTGTTTTGTGGTTTTCTTCATTTTTTGTGATTTTCTGGGTGATGGTGCTGCTCCCAAAAAACTTCCTGGCCCTGGTGTTGGCTTGGCTGACGACTCACCGTCAGATGCAAGATGCTTCCCCATCACAGTAGCTGATGGCTGGAGTGTCCTACCACTCCTGAGAGTAACAACATTAGATAAAAAATAATTTAATTTACCTGAATCAGGTTGGACACTACCGACTACCTGCTCCTTGTGTCGGAAATTGTTCGGATTGGCCTCGACTTGAGCATGGATGGTTGTTTTCGCAGCCGTCAAGTCATCGATCTTCTGGTTCATCTCAGCCATATTCTTCATCAGTTGTTCAAGGCATACCAGGGCTGTATTAACCGGCACACTCTCAGAAGAATCCCCCTGCTGGGGCCTAGAGTGTTGGTATGACGGCTGAGACTGTGACTGGTAACCTTGAGAAAAATGGTGAGGAGAAGGGTTGGAGGAATATTGTGAGCTCTAATTATATGTAGCAGTCGGTTGCTGATGATACCCTTGTCCGCAGTATCCAGACTATTGAGGACCATGCTGGTAATTCTGCCTCCATGTGTTCCCGTGAGACTGAGGCTGATACCTGATATGAGGGCTGGAAGGGTCTCCCGCCCTGCTGCTACTGGTGATAGGGCATGTTGCCCATGTTCTGACCCTGGGGATGTCCCTGAGGACGGGTCAGTTGTGCTTCATTGTTCCATACACCATTGATCTCCTGAATCAGCGGCGTGGGTGGAGAGAACTGCTCGGAGTAGACAGGCTGGGACTCAGGTTGATATACAACCATCTGTGTCTGAGGCTGCGGGGGCTGCTCCGGAACCTGCACGTAATACACGTGCTGAACAGGTTGGGGCTGCGGTGGAGTCGGCTGAGGGTTATGTTGCATTGTAGGCTCCTTCTTCTCAGCATTCGGCTCGGCAGAAGTAGACACAACGTTGCACATGTTGGCATTCAGCGCACGAACGAGCTGCTCCAGCTGCTGGGAAATCTGATCGAGCTTTTCCAAGCCCTGGGTCCTCTTCTCAATGACAGCTAATTTTTCAAGGTCCTGCGACCTCTTCTCAATGATATCCACCTTAGACAAGTGGCTCCCAATGATGCTCAGGTTGGAGCTCTCATCCTTGTCCTCGGTGTGAGATGCCATGTTCACTGGCTTGCTGACGGTAGTTGACACCTTCATGTAGATTCAGGACGAGGATTGAGCAGCTTCTCCTTCAGCCATTTCCTCGAAGACGTTCCATACCACGCCCTCATCCTTATTGAAATGCAAACCACCACAAGCGGCATCTACGAGCTTTTGGCTTTCGAGTGTAAGCCCACCAAAGAAGTGTTGCACAAGGCTGGTCTTTGGAATTTCATGGTGGGGACACTTCTCCTGAAGATCCTTAAATCTCTCCCATGCTTCATGGATAGTTTCGTGGGGCTGCTGGCAAAAATTGGAGATACGGGCACGCATCTGATTCAATTTCCTGAGAGGGTAGAACTTATGGAGAAATGCAGACTTCAACTCCTCTTTTGTTGTGACTATCTTCCCTAGATGGCCGACCCAATATAGGGCCTTATCTTGCAGGCTGAAGGGAAAGGCGGTCATCTTGACTACCCCTAGAGGAATACCAGGGTAGTGAGCAGTAGCACAGATGCGACCAAACTTCTTGAGAAAGATATAAGGTTCCTCAGTGGGGTTCCCATGGAATGTGGGGAGCAAGGAGAAAATCTGCGGCTTCAGCTCGAAGTGGGCATGAATACGTGGAACTTGAATCCACTCAGTGATGCGACCCGCTCTTGGGTTATATGTTTCCTTCAGCGTAGGCTTTGGTTGCAGTGGATATGCCTCTTCTGCATCAAATTCTGGTCCTCCCACTGAGAACTCATCTCTGACCTCTTCAAAATTAGGCTCATGATTGGGATCATCCTCTCATCGGCCATCTCTTGCATCGACCCTCCTCCTCAGATCATTCAACATATCTTGGAAGGCAGTCTGGGCCAAGGCTTGATTAGTCAATTGCTGTTGAATGGCTTGGATGGAAGCCAGCAACTAACTGTTAACCTCATTCTGCGTGGTGTAATGCCCTTCCCCCGAATTGGTTTCAGCTTCAGGTTGGGGATGTGGTCCCTTTCCTCTTCCACCGGCCATCTCGGATTCTACTTGGTATGCTGGCTCGGGATCGGGCTCTAAGTCTGCACATGGAAGAATGCCCCGATCAATCTGAATTGCAGCACCAGATAGAGAGAAATGGTCTGTGTCAAGGTCAACACAGAATTTTGTTAAGGACGGCGATGTGTAAGGAGTGAAATCAATTGCCATCCAAAACGAACAGAGTTCGGGACGAGAGTGATCCCGGTTTATTGAAGAAGACGGAGAGTCTGGAGATCGGCCCACGGAGTCTGAACCGGGTTCTCGGGATCGCCCCGAATTATTGGAGAGGAAGAGCGAATGGAACTGATGTGGGTGCCGACAGAGTCTCGACTAAACTGTCCATTCATTGCCATCTCGGAGATCAAGAGGAAGATCGATGTGGATGAAAGATACGGGGGTAAACGAGAAACAAATGGAGTGTAAGACAGTAGAAGGCTCACAATGAGCAAGGGTTAACTGGAGGGAGAACAAAATTTGCGCAAAGGCACGGTGTTTTTGTTCTTGCCCTAAATGCGACTAGCAATCAAATACAAAACAAGGGGATTCACCAACTCAACACGTGAAGCCGTGAAGGCTCAGCTTTTATCTTTGTAATTTTTAGCTTGAATTAAGGAAGTTATCTTTTAACGAGTCCTTAGAGCGCTACGCCTATAAGAGCGAGAGTACTGCCGGAAAAGTATTCCCGTACTTGTCATCCTCCTGTGTAACCTGTAGCCTGTGCTTTTTAAGGTCCTTGTAACCCTTCCTGGATCCCTACTCAGCCAAAGAAAAGAGGGAGGAAGCCGATAGGCGAAACCGATACTTCGGATCTCGCTCGCAACGGAATCACCCGTGAGCGTGCAAAACCCTACTCGGACGCAGACGGTGAGACAGACACACCCGTGAAGGCGTGGCCTATCCTCGATACTTTGGACAAGGTCGATGCTCAACACAATAGTGAGTCACCAATGATGACCAAGCCCTACTCGTCTACGTACGATAGTAGCGCCAATACTTCGGAAATCCAGGCGATACACAAGGCAACCACAAGCTGGGTTTTTGGCTCTAATCCTTACGAAGCTGCTCAACTCACTTGGAATGAGACCTTCCCATGCAACCTGAATACAAGTGAGGGTGTTACTCTCCCCAAGCAATGAATCCAATTACAAATTTTATTTAGGTCAAATTTTCTTAGCAGTCCCTTTTTTTATTTTTTTTATGTTATCGCTTATTTTGAGTCGATTCAATACAAGCACCTAACGATTTTGTATTTTCTTGATTCCTACTTGATCCAAAAACAGAGGGAGAAGAGTCAGAAAAGCCGTGCAAGTTGGCATCAAGATGGAAATCTCACCTTTGTGCCTAGATGATGAATGCAAAGATAGAAGACTTATAGCACCTCCCAGCTCTCTCCATGCGGGATGCAGAACAAGAATTTATAAACCTAATCTATATGCCGATATGCATGCGGAAATCGTCCTAAGCAAACAGATGCTACGTGAAGAACCACAAGTTGACCACCAATCCTCAACCCTAGAGTCCGGTCTAAGCTCACCCCTCCTCCTCTCGACACATCGAGTTCAGGAGAAGCGCTTGGCAGGGAGAGCTCGTGGCGTGACGGATCGAAGAAGATGAATCAACTGTTTAGTTTTAACTAAGTCCAAACGTACTATAGGTACATGCAAAGGTTATTAAGGTGTTTGGACCTAATTTACTCGATCAATCAAAGCCTAAAAATCTTAGAGCTCATTCCACAAAAGAAAGGAAAAAGAAAACAAAATCGGAAAATGACAGCGAGAAACGCGAAAAAAAACCACGGTGAGCCCCCAGATGAACAAACACCTGGAAATTAGGCCCGAGTCTCCTGAGTGTCCAAGGTACCTGTATGATTACAAATTTATCAAATTACTCTCTCACAAAAATAAGAAAAATCTAACTATCTCTCTCTCTCTTAAGCTCTCCCTCTCTCTCTCCTGCCGGTTAGGGTAGAATAGTCGGCTCCTCTTCCCGAGGCTGCTCAGGATCCCCTAGGTAATCCTCCTCAGTCAGTGGTCCCTCGCAAGAAAACAAGAAGAGATGTCAGACAGTTCAAAACAAATGATATGCTAAAAACAAATAATCAAAAATAGCTAGGTAGATAAAAGACACCAATGTACTCTACAAGCCGATGCTCCCCGGCAACGACGCCATTTGACAAACGAAAAAAGCGAGAGCCGCTAAATAGTTGTCTAACAAATCAGACTCACTGTCGCTGGGGCAACTACTCAAGCCTTCACGTTCGTCAACAATTAACCCACACAATTAATTAAACAATCAAGAGCAAGGATCAAAATTTATTATTCCCTACTAAAAATGTACAATGGCAAGCAAGTAGGGGTCGAACACAAGAAACAAAGGTGTAGAGTGTGCGGACAAAAAGGCAAGACCTATATCTAGTGAACTACTTAGCCAGTCTGGATTTTTTGTGGGTTTTTTATTTTTTATTTTTAATTTTTTTAATTTTAAATTTTGAATTTTGATTTTTAATTTTCTGATTTTGTATTTTCTTTTTATATATTTTATATTGTTTTTAATATTGGAATATATATATATTATATAAGAAAAGAGAGGATAATGTATTTATAAAAATAAAGGAAAATGCTCAAAAATCAGCAAATAAATTGTTTTTGGTCTTTTTTATGATTTTTTGATGTTTTTTATGATTTTTGGGGAATTTTCAGAATATTTTTGGTATTTTTAAAAACCAAAATAAAGAAAACAGTGAATAAAACTGCTGATCGAAATTAAAATGGGAATGAAAAATAGCAAACAATATCAAAATTTTCCTAAATTAATTTAAAATAAAGAAAATAAAATAGGGCAACTTCAGGACCTAATTTTATATTTTTATGATTTTTCTGTGATTTTCTAGATGTTTATAAAGA
Source organism: Ottelia alismoides (assembly GCA_037367405.1). NCBI lineage: Eukaryota > Viridiplantae > Streptophyta > Magnoliopsida > Alismatales > Hydrocharitaceae > Ottelia > Ottelia alismoides. The sequence continues at coordinate 90,569 of JAZKJV010005139.1, forward strand.
TTTTTAGGGTTTTCTAATTTTTAAGGTTTTTGTTTTGAAATTTTTAATGATTTTTGGGTACAAGTTAAAAGACACTAAAATAGATAAAATATAATTTTTTTAGAATTTTTCAAAAAGTTTTGCTAATTTTTATGGATTTTCTAATGTAGACAGTAGCTAAAATGCAAGTTTTTGATTTTTAATAAATAGCAAAATGCAAGAAAAATGCAATGCAAAAATATAGCGTGAATCTACAACTAAACAGGAGCTTAAGTTGATTTTTGTGGAATTTTTGGGTGTTTAGAGATGCATGCAATAAATAAAGACAACAAACAGAAACTACAAGCTTAGCATGGGCATTTTTATAATATTCAAAAGCTGCAGGGAAAATATTGCAAATTCACCAAAAGACACGCGCGAAGCACGTGTTATGCTGTTCACAGGGGTGTATTTGCAAATAATAAAAACAGGCAGGGCAGGAGTGCAAATAACCCAAGACAATATTATAATCACTATGCACAGGGGTAGAAATGCATTTACAGAAAAGTTCGAGGTGCTTGGCGCAAATTACCCAAAATCACGTGTCCCCGTCACGTGAGGTGACGTGGACAGGGACTAAAGTGTAAATAAATAAAGTTCAGGGACCTAGTTGCAATTATTACAAATATTTTTAAACCGCAGATGAATGTTTTAAGGCTAAAACGTAAATACAAAAACTCTTGGGTTGAAAGTGCAAAATACCCAAGATAAAGATCGTGCGGCCGAGAGCGATCCACTTATCCACGTGGCGCATCCATCGGCGGAGGCGAAGGCACGGATGGACGGTTGAGATGCGAGGCGATGAAGATCCAACGGAGGCGACCGAGCCTCGATCCAATGGTAGCTGAAGCACCTGGGACGAGCCCTCGATCGGACGGACCTCGAGGATGGTGGAAGAACACGGCTGTGGCGAGCTTCGACGGCTGATTCCGGCCGACACACGGCCTCTCCCGGCCCATGACCAAGGGCAAAATGAACCTGGAGGCAATCCGTGTCGAGTGGAGGTCTCAAGCGAGCCTGAGACGGCGGAGCTGACCTGGGCGACTGTTCCCTGGAGTTTCGAGGCTCAATAGAGCCTTCTCCTTGGCTCTGACCTGCAGGGTTAGTTGTACAAAAACAAGGCGGAGCTACTGGGGGTGTTTTGGGGTTAGATGGAGGTGATGCGAGGCTCGAGCGTGGAGCTCCGGCATACGGCAGAGATGGCAGCTCGGATCGCTCGAGCTGGGCAAGATCGAGGGTGATGGAAGGGTGGAGCGGAGCGACAGAGTGAGGAGAAAGAAGATGGAGGTGATCGTGGAGGCTGTGGATGATGGATGGAATGATTCACAAAATCACGGCGAAGGGATGAACGAAAAGTAAAACTGCTATAATCCTAACCTAACCTAAGCTTACTCTAAGCTACAAGAAAATGGAAAAAGAAGAGAGGAAGGCTCACCAGAGACGACAGAGTAAACTCGCGGCGGAGCTCCGGCAAGGGGCTGGATCTACTTCGATTCGACACCAGATGGCGCAAACCCAAGCTCGAATCGCCTCCTGCTGTCACCAGGAGTGCAATGGACTAGGGGTTTACAGGCGAAAATGGCGGAAGAAGGATCAAATTCAAAATGGAAGTCGAGGGGGATTTTTGAAGAACTTGCTCTGGCGTTACTTTTGATGCGTGATCACGGGCGAACGGAGAAGATCTTGAGAGATCTATTAGGCCGGCGTGAATCATGATGCTACAGGGAACAATTTCCATGAAGGTACCCTCCCTTCTCAAGCAACGAATTGATGGCGAAAAAATCGAGAAGGGAGGGTGGCGGGATTTCTGACAGGAGGCACAGGGCTAAGACTGGAGAGTTGACCCGCGGGTCAACTGTCCAGTTCACCTGGGTGGTCCACGTGGACCAACAAGGAAAATCCCTAGAAAAATGCTTTGTAAAATCATTTTAAAATAGTAAACTATTTTATTAATTTTCGATTATTAAATAAAAAATATTTGTTATTTTATAAATTATTTTATGGTGATTTTTAATTATTTTCATGAGGTATATTTTTATAAGTTACATTTTATAACCCTTATAGGTATATTACCTATATATTTTATTATTTTTTTATTTTGTTTATTTAATTTTTTATTTTTAGTTATTATTTTATAAATTTACAAAATATATTTATACACTTAAAAATATTTTTCTTTTATTTTTCTAGATGTATTTTATACACTTAATAAAATAAAGGTATGGTTTATATAGGTATAAGTATAGGTATGATACCTATGTATTTTATATACATGTATTTTATTTTGAGTTTTATTTAGGTTTTTATTCTGGTTTTAATATACAAATAAATTATAAATAATATTTACAAAATTATGAAAATATAAAATTATAAAAATAATGAATCAATAATAAATTGAATATTTTAATCTGTACAATTATACAAGTGGGGTCCAAAACTCAACTTTCAAACCGTAGCTCCGCCAAATGCAAAACCACCGCTATTAAATAGCTTATTTTTAACTATATACAATTAAAGTGAGTTTGATGTATTTGGAGTTTTCATTTGGGAGATACAGGTCTGGGAAGTTGGGATTCTGTATTTTTATTCAGACCATAACTTTTTATCTATATAATATTTTTGAGTGAAATCAATTTTGTATTTTTCTTTATTTGATTATCTACAACTTTCATGTACAAAGTTTCTTTATTTGAGGTGTAAAAAGTGGAACCAAAAATAGGTCCCAAAATGAATAAAGAATGAGTGAAATAAAAGGTATTTTTATTGTATTTTGGCCCTTATCTCCTCCTACTTTATTCCTTGTCGACCTAGTCATCGAGATGCCTAGGTCTCGGGGTTTCGGGGTCATAAAATATTTACAATATTTTATTCTTTTTCTTTTCTTTTCTTTATTCTATAATTTTGGCTTTAAAAACCACATTTTATACACTACTTACACAATGATGCATGGATGCTAAGATACCTAAATTAAGCCCGTTTACACGCATTTACTAGGGTTTTTAAGGGCAAAAAGATAGAATAAAGATGATGAAACGTAGATTAATCATGACCCAATCCACCACAATTACTGCATGTATTTTGAGTCCACCCATGCATATTGTTCCTCCTGTTATGACCTTCAACACCACAAGTTCCGCATTGGGATTGAATTGTATTCTCCCTCATGTCCATCTCATTATGAATCCTCTTACTCTTTGGTTGCCCCTTTTTCCTTATGATGCTATCATCTGGAGTCACTAGTGGAAAGTTGAACCTGGGTCACTTGTCTTTGTCTCCAATCGGGTAGAACATCCCTCGTAAATGTGAGATTGGGCTTGCTATGTATACCAAGGAAATACGTATTCTTCAACATCTGTGTTCAACTGAGATAGCATGGCATGTGCATGAGAACACGGGATTATGTGAGTTTGCCATTTTTGACATGTACATGATGCATCGCTAACCAAGACAGTTTATTTCTTTCCACCTTTTAGTCTGAATTGTGTCATACGTTGTCCTGTGACAACCTCGTACATGTGTAATGGTTCTCCTTGTATGCGAAAATAATGATGCCCATTACTTCTGTCGATCTAATGCTTCAATATGTCATGCGCGTATGTGGTATATTTCTCACCGTGTATAATGCAATTATGCGCCTCCTCCTGACGATCGCAAAAGTAACTAATGCAGTTGTAATATGTCTTCAACACCAATGCCGCAATTGGTAGGCTTCTTGATTCCTTAAGAACAACGTTGTAGCTCTCAGAATAATTCGTGGTTGTGTAATCAAACCTGTACCCCCCATCAAATGCAATTGTCCAACGTTCTTTGGGACAATCATGTGTGTCAAACCACTTTGCAGCATTTTCATCACACTCCTTGAGTTTGTCTATGTAAGTTTTCCACTTTGATTGCAAATATACTTTTCCTGCACTCATCACAATTCGCTTCAGTGTTTTATTTTTGTAGGCATCATTGAAATTGCTGCCACGTGTCGTAGACATAAGCGTCAATGGACGTAAGGTGGAACAAATTGAACCTCCGGGTATCTAAGTGTAGCATGTACCCCAGGAGTATGGTCGGATAACATACAAATCCGTCCCGCATGATCACGGAAAACATGCAAACGAAGCCTCTCTAGAAACCAAGCCCAGCTAGGTCCATCCTCCTCGTTGACAAATGCAAATGTTAACGGTAAGATGTAGTTAGCTTCATTGCTTGAGCAATCAATAAGAATCTTCTGCTTATACCTTCCGTACATTTGTGTACCATCCATACTAATAATGGGTCTGCAGTGTCTGAATGCCTCAATACAAGGGTGCCCAGAAGGCCATCTCAAATAGCTCTCCTTCGTTCATTGTTGTTGTGTCAATATCCGTAACTGAACTTGGAATAGCCTCTTCAAAAGTCCTAAAAAGATACAGAAGTTTGTTGTAAGATTTTTTTCAATCGCCATACACCATCTATATTCCATTTCTCCTTGCGTCCCAAACCCTCCTTCTGCTCACACGGAAGCCAAAGTCATACTGAATTTATGTTTGCTGGACACCTTGACTGAGGGAGATATAGCAAACTGAGTGCCATGAAGTTGCAATCCAACTGTGGATGGTCTTGATTAACAGCATGATTCAAGCAATTATGCGACTTGTCAACCATTGAGATAACAAACTATCCATCAATTGATCGACGATGACCACGCAATCTCCACAAACAACCTCTGGCCCGTTCACTGCAGTGTATATCCCAGACCTTCTTGTCTGATTCCACTACTGTGAAGTTGTAATGGTGTATAATGTCAAAAACTTTCACAGAGTACACCAAATCGGCTTTGCATTTGAAAAGCATCCTATTTTTCAATTCATTGCTCATACTAATCCCATCATCACAGTTCATGCCATCTTCGCTATTCAAAATATATCCATCACCTCCTCTCATGTTCAGAAAAGGTATGTCAGACATGATACGAGTTCCAAGATGATCATGCTCCTCACAGTCATCATTTTCCATCCGTCATCTGTATTCTGTGGCAAGGGTTCCATTAACGTGTCAAGTTCCGGATCATTAACATGAGGCTCCACATTCACCGTGGGAGAAACATAGGTATTTCCACTTTGAGGTACAGATCCATGAGGTACTGATCCAGGCATAGAGACAGTGATAGTAAATATCACGGGCCGATATGCAGCACCCATCTCCTCAGCATATTCCATAATTTCTCGTACATGATCATCAAACTCGACGCACCTGTTGAGCACGAAATCTTGGAGGATCGGATAATTATTAGTAAATATGTAGTCGTTGTTGTCCCCAAAAATCCCGTGCCAAACAAACAATATTTTTTTCTTGCTACTTATTAACCTGTATAGCGGATAGGGCTGAACTCAGGGAGGCTACAAATCCCGAGGGTTATTCAATTAATCAAAAATCAATTAAGAGAAAAATAAGAATCTCAAAGGATAACTATCCTTGGTTTTTGTGATTTTTTATCTTTTTAATCTTTTTTATTTTTTTATTTATATTTTTTATATTTTTTGATTTTCAAATTTTTAGTGATTTTGATTTTGCAATTTTTTTTAAACTTTCAAATAACGAACAATATGCACAAGCACAAGAAATATGCACACCTTTTTTTTGTAATTTTTAATTATACCAAAGAATGCTAAAAAATTCAGAGAAAATTTTTTTGGGTTTTAAAAGTTTTGAAATATTTTTGAGAATTTTTGTGAAATTTTCAGATGTTTTTCTATTTTTTAAAATCAAACAGTGATATAATGCGAAAATGTGCACAACCAGGAGGAATTTGCAACTAAAAAAAATTTAAATACCCAAACTCCTAACAATTATTTTATGACAAAATAGAGGAAATTATCTATAAACAAAAACTGAAATCACAATTTTTGGATTTTTTTCTATAATTTTCTATGATTTTTTAAGATTTTTAGGATTTTACAATATTTTTGTGTTTTATAAATAATTAATGCATGAAATTTGTGCAGAAATTAAAAGACAATGAAATACAACTGCTCTAATTTTTTGAAATTTTTGGAATAATATTTGAATGTTTATGAATTTCTGAATTTCAAACAGGGAAAAATGACATGTTTTTGATTTTTTAATTATAATAAATAAAATCAAAATGTAATGAAAAATTTATGCTAGGAAGATAATCACATCAAGAGCATAGCATAATTTTTGCAAGATTTTTAGATCACAAATAACATTTATTTCATTCAAAAAAATGCAAAGATAATGTCTGGATAATGAGGATTGATCTGCAAATATTTATTGTTCTTTGACAAATAAATAACAAGAAATAAATAAATGCAAGAGTTGTGCAAATTACCCAAGTAATGTGTGTTGCACATGTGATAGAGCTGGTGGGGCCCCCTTCTGTAATTTCTAAAAAACGTAAGGGGGTAAACTGCAATTCTCTTGAATTAAATTGATCTGACAGGGGCTCTTTCGTAATTTCAAAAATGTCCGGGGGTAATTTTGCAAATTTTCTAATATTTTCTTAATCCCCCTTTAGGGTTCTTCGTCTCTTTTAAAACCAAGAGGAGCTTGGAGGGCCCCCGCCGCCCCTGTTCTGAAATTATATACAAGGGTAATTGAGGAAATTAGCCCTTTTATTTTTAGAATTTTATTATTTTTAATTTTTATTTTATTTTAAATAATTAGTAAACATATTTACAAATATATACAAATACAATATGCACAAAATACATGGGAAAATTGCACAAACCACCCCAGAAAATTGACTTTTCAACTGTAACTCCGAAAATTTATGAAAATATAGCCATTTTAAAGATAATTTAATTTCGAACCCAATGGAAGTGAGATTGATTCAATTTGAGCTCATATGGAATCGGAATTGGTCTTTCAATTAGTGCTTAGTTGCTTTTTCCAAGTGTGGTTACTTTTATTCTGTACATGATTTATATGTGCAATTATTTTTATTAATTAGGACACATTTTTATTTACAACTTTGGTTTTGAAAGTTATTTGATTTGAGGTCAATTAAGGTATAAATAAATTAGTGTCAATTTTATACAGATATACACAAAATAAGTGAGAAGTATTTATGACAACACACACACACTTTTTTTTTGATTTTCTGCTCAAGGACCCTATCTCCCCCTACTTTATTCCTGATCGATCAGGTCAAGTCTTGACCTTCTGTCGGGGTTCAAGTCATCCTGCATACAGTCTTCCTCTTTTTTTATTTTATTTTCGTTATTTTTCCTTTATTTATTTATTTATTTATTTATTTTTGGTTAAAATTAGTAAGAAGTGTACAATATTTACACACAAATGCAAGTTAGTAAGAATATGGAGTTAGTGTTATATGAAGGTGTTTTATAACGGATTTTAAGCTAAAATAAATGAATAAAGATGATGAATCGCAGATTCATCATCCCCCTATGCTTTATCTTTGCTAGTCCCTTAGCAAACACTTATTTGAAAGAATAAGTAAAGAAAAAGAAAAAGAAAGGGAAAATAAAGAAAGTAGGTTAATATTGAGTATTAAACTTATCTTCATAAAATTGTAGTTTGGAGTTCTGTCGGACCTTTGGATTATTAGTGTGTCGGAACTTCTGTGAGACTTAGAATTTTAAAATCGACAGCCTTCAAGTTCTACATGTCATTGTCACAGTTTCGGCTCAGAAGTCATCCTAGATCAATCCTCTTCCCAAAGCACACCCTATGAACATTAAACAATTGACTCATGTGTGTGAAAGGTTTTAGCTCTTCCCATCCATAATGTCGGACTACCATGCAAATCTCCTCTCCAGTAACTCATCCTCGGGGAGTCAGGCATTTTCTTCTAAGGTATGTCACGCGGTGTTCACAATCGAATTGTGGGAGAAGTTAGAAGAAGGAGAAAAGAACTAGAGGGCGGTCATTGTAGTCACCTCTCCTTATGAAGCTTGCCGGTGTAGCCGAGTCTCCACCAAGATCTGCAGGTTTTCTTGAAGCTTAGACCTTTTTGGTCAGATATTTATTTGGTAGTGGCTTCTTTGTATTTGAATTTTTGGTGGTTCTGCTTGGATCTTGTTGTGCCCCTACGGATATAGAATCTTTTTGTTTTCTTACATGTTTTGGGGTCTTAGAAAAAATTGTGCTCAGCCATCCATCCCTTTTCCGAAACTTTATTTCAACCCGTACTCCGGTCTTTAGATTTCCACGCTACCAGAAAAGAAACTCACACAGTCTTCCAACATCCCGTCTGAGTTGAGCTAAGTGCATAGTGCGAGAGTACAAATTGATTCCCTATTCCAGAGTTATACCCAGAATGAAGAGACTAGGTTAGACACTAAGAGTCAAACGGTGCACATTTTCATGTGGAACTCAAAGAATTAAGTCAAAGATCTGAAGCTTCTAAAATACTATTTCTCGGTGAAGTTCCTCTGAAAATTAGGTGGGTTAAGGTCCAACTAAGCTCCATTCTTCAATTTTATTCCAGACATAGTTTAATTGTCAATACTATCCTGAAAAATGCACATGCAAATGCAAAATATGAACAATGTAGAGAGTTTTTTTTTTGAGAAGAAGTGATGCACATGTGAAAAGAATCATTTTTTAAAACAATTTTCCAATTTTTTAACTTTTTATGGATTTTTGGAGGAAAATGCAGATGTAAAAGAAAGGTTTTTTTAAGGAAAAAGGGTTAGTAATAAAAATGTACAAGTATATACATGATTTTTCTTTTTTATTTTTTTGTTTGTTTTTTTTATTTGTGTTTTTGTTTTTGTTTTTGTTTTCTTTTGCGTGTTTTTTACACACGTGGATTTTACAAAATTATACATATAACCCCCCAGATAAACATATTTAAAAGTACGAGTTATGTCTAAAGTATATATATACAATATATACGACACCCCTCTATACTTAGCTCGAACTATGTCCACATAGTGATCAGAGAGCGAAAAAGGAAGACATAACTCGTTCTAAGTATAGAAAAGTGAAAAGACTCCTATGCTACAACGACTCAAAGAAAGGATAAAAAGAAGAGAAGTCGGTGATCCCCCCTATACTTAGGATCAAATAATCCTAAGTATAGTGGAGTGTACAAAAGGGGAAAACCGATGAAGAGAATGTACAGACTCAAAAATAAAAAGACACGATATGAACAACATCACCCCCCTATACTTAGGGTAGAGTATGCATAAGTATAGGCAACAACAAGAGTGATGAACACGACGAATATGAACAACACAAATCATTCACCCCCCTATACTTAGGATAAAGCACATCCTAAGTATAGCATATATACACACACAGAAAAGGGGTGAATGATAAAATGGGAGAAGAAAGAGTAAAACAAAAGGATATACAAGAGGAGTGGATGTACAAAGGTCAAAAAGGCCGAAAGCGAACCTTCTTGCAGGACCGCTGAGGTATGGATTTGATAAGGTGTAGGTCGATATTGGGATCATCATTAGACATAAACTGAGTAGGATTGACCAAGAATGTATCCTCAGCGGTTTCAGATTGTGCAGGCCTAAACCGATTATTGGAAGTAGGGTGGTCATGTCCTGCATGGGAAGTCTCGCAAATATCAATGTAAAATGGCTTGAAATCATTATTAGAAAAAGTAGGATTAATTTCAGCTTGGTGAGCCTCTACTGGATCATCATCTTTATCAAAAGGCTCAAATTCCTTTATAAAAGCAATCAAATCAAATTTGGCCTAATTGGTCTCATCTGAATCAGGGTGAATAGGAACGGACTCATCAGTGGAAGTAGTCGAATCATGTTCGTCCTGTCTAGTCTCAGATTCTGCCTTCCACTCTAAGGTGTCTATCGTGTAAATTCCGCGGATGTCATCAATGCATCTCCACATACCACAAGGGGGAACTCCAAGGTCTATGCTTTCCGAGTCTTCCTCGTTGAAGAGGAATTCCTGGGTTTCCTTATCATCCAACATATAACAAGAATCTCTGATATTATCCTCGAGGTCAAATTACTTGGGTTTGGCTGACACGGGCGTGCTCTCATAAGATGCAGTTTTCTGGTCAATAGTGGGTATAGTGATCAACACATCGCTCCCTACATCCAAACAGAAGCGAATCTCTCCTGGACCATAATTAATAACGGCTCCCGCAGATGTAAGGAAAGGTCATCCCAGGATGATTGGAGGGTTCTCCACATGGGTGGAGGTCTCCATGGGCAATACGACAAAATCTGAAGTGAAATTCATGCCCTAAATAAGAATGACAACATTTTCTAGAATACCCTTCGGCCTCTTGATAGATCCATCAGCAAATTGAACTATCATCCTGGTTTTCTTGAGAGGCCCAAGATGAAGAGACTATACCATAAAGAAGGGTATATATTGATTGGTGAACTTCCATCAAGGAGAGTGCTATCACAAGAATAGTCAGATATGGAGCAACTCACAAGAGGTGTGGCAGTGTTCCCTTTCTTAAAATACGGACGGTGAGAGATGGTGTAGGCAGTGGCCATGGTCAAGATGTGATGCTCATATCATCTCCTTCACTTTCTCTTCTTGTGTTGAGGAGTAGATAAATCTGTCATGGCCTGTTGAAGTGGGGCTTTAAAGATCTCATGAAGGGTGGCCACCATTTCGGGTTCAGTCAACATTTTTTAAATTTTTGGACCTCCTCCATACAAGGGAGGAGATCGGAATCAACATATACACGAGGATTGCCAAGAGCAGTCTGTATAGTGGCATCCTCGGGGTCAAGGTTGGGACATGATGCGAATAGATATGTGGTTAAATGATCGGGCATTTGGGTCCTCTCCTCACAAAATGAATCAATAATGTGTCTCCCAAAATATTTTTGGATTTAATTTTTCTCATTTTTTGTATTTTGGACGATTGTAAGCTCTCATGATTATCCTCAAGTGAATCCATATCCTCAGATAGTAGAGCAGCGTTTTGGCTCGTATTTATGTTACATAGATTGCTAATCCTTGAATTCATATGCTCCATCATCTGGTTCAGTGTCTCAAGTGTGGAAATCATGAAAGGTGAACAAAATCCCAGGATCGGGTGGGTTGAATGAGGGTGGGTGAAAATTAAAATCCTCTGATTCCTGAAATAATGGGTTAGGCGGATATGCACAAAAATCAGGAGGAAAGTCCTCCTGGAAAAAGGAAGGTGGATCATCTAGAGAGTACGAGGTATCCGCGAAGATCGGATTGAAATAACTCTAGTCGGCCATCTCCGAAACAAAAGACGGGGATCGACAGAACAAGAGGGTTAAGTCAAAAGATATGTAGAAAAAGGCGTAAATGCACAGAAGGATCTAGCAAGCACACAAGCAATCAAACACAATACAAACCCCTAGTTCACCAGCTCAACTCAAAGTGAAGACCGTGAAGGTTCGGTCAATTATCTTGTTAATTTTAGAGTTTGGTGAGAATACAATATATCAGAGCGGTTAAAGCGAGATGTTAGGAACCCAATGCTCTCAGGAGACTGTCCTAGTCCCAAAGTTAGGTCTTTTCAAACTAGTATGAATTGTGGTTCGTTTACCAGCTACCTGATCAATTCAATCTGTTAAGGACGTCACATGCCGCTTTATTGGTTACCGGAGAGATCCTCACTGGAGAACGACTAACCCAAGATAGTAGTCTGAAAAGAGTTCGAGCGTGGTTGTATCCTAGTGTGCGGGTCGCTCTCTCGCTCAATCAAACCAAACAATGAGGGGGTTATAATGACGACACCCAACGACTCAGGTAAAGTATCTAAAATGGTCGTTGCGACCCAAGTCACCAGACGTGGTCAATCCAGAAAAAGAGACCACCAATATAAGATAAAATCAACTCGAAATCAATAGCGGTCTTGCTATTTTATTAACCCGGTATAGCGACCAGGGTCAAACACAAGGAGCACGTGATGGCCTTGCGGCCTACGAAGTAGTCAAAAATAAAAGAGAAGAAAAGAAAAGAGTATTTTTGGTGGATTTTAATCTTTTTATATTTTTTTGGATTTTTAATGTATTAAGAAACTAAAGAAAACAAGAACACAAGGCAATACAACTATTTATTTAATGCATCAAAAATCAAGAAAAAATTCAAATAAAAATATTTTTGTGTATTTTATAACTTTTACTGTTTTTATTGAATTTTTGGGATTTTTCTGATTTTTATTTAATTTTCTAAAAATGAAACAAAGTGAGAAAACAAAGGTACTATCCAGCCGAGTTTAAAGGACTTAGATAAACTATCTAAAAGTACCCTATAAGCATGGAGGTAATTTTCCTGTAAAGAGAAACATACAAGGAAAATTTGGGCACCTGAATTATTATTTTTGGGTTTTTAGATTATTTATTAGAATTTTTATGAGTTTTTAGGTGTTTTCAATTTTTATGAGTTTTATGTAATGAAAAATAGCCAAAATTGGCTAGAAAATCAAACACAACAAAAGAAACAGTAGCTATTTTTTTCATAATTTTTAGATAGGTTTTAATATTTTTTGTGATTTTTCAAATCAAACAGTAACGAAAATGGATGTCTTTGATTTTTAAAAATATCAAATCAAAACAAAAATGTCTCCAAAAATTCCAGAAAATTTTACACTATGGCAGGAGCCATGTGTCCAATTTTCATTGGATTCGGAGTTAATTTGCTATTTTATTCAAAAAACAAAAAGTAGGTACTGTGCACAGGGACCTGAGTGCAAATACCCAAAGCTCTGGGGGGTCCGGTGCAAAAATCCCAAAAAAACACGTGCGTCGCGCGTGCCTGGGGCACTCAGGGACCTAAATGTAACGAAAACTAAGTTATGGGACTATTTGGTAACATGTACCAAAAGTCCGAGGACTAGTTTGTAATTTACCCACAAATAAACGCACATGCACAATTAATTCACGCACAGGGGTATCAATGTAATTTCCTAAAAGTATTCATTCATTCCATAACCATCCAGAACTACAGGGCTAATGATGCAAAATGCCCAACAAAACACGTGTCGATGCACGTGCTACACCATAAATAGGGGCATAAATGCGAATGAAATAAAGTGCAGGGTCCAAAGTGCAAAAGTACCAAAAATAAAACAACTAGATAACGTATTTACAGGACTAAACGCTAAGAAGGGCCTAAGGGAAAATTACCCTTTATTAATGAAGCTGACGGATGGGCGCCACGTGCTGGATCGAGCGGCTGGAAATGGGTGGCGCCCAACGAAGGAAGTCCTCGTCCTGATCGAGCAGTCTAGGTGCTGCCATGTGGAAGATCGAACGGCTCTGGTGCAGCGTGGGAAATCTCCTCTGATCGGACGGTGCGGATCACCTCTCCAAGGATTTGACGGTGATGGAACCTCCTCAGATGGACGACTGAGATGCGGACTGGAGGTCGAAGGGGATCCAACGGCTGCTGAAGGTCCTTGAAGAACAAGTGGCCGGCGAACTTCGCCGGCCCCGTACGCGCGCTCCGAGCCTCCTCGTGGGACTCTGATGATCGGAAAAGAGTCGTGGTGGGCCTCCGCGTCGAATGGGATTCTCCGATGGAGCAACGAAGCTCTGAGGAGCCCGGTCAGCTCCGGCGGAGAAGCGGCTCCTGGCTCGAGTCAGAGGACCTCAGATGGCCCTCAGTGTACCTACAAAAGTGCTCCAGAAGACTCGCGGGTCGAGGGCAAACTGCCTCGACCCAATTAGGCATGGTGAAAATGGTCGGGGAGTCGGTGCGGGCGAGCTCCGGCGAGGGGGTGGACGGAAGAGCTCGAACCCCAGCTCCTGTGCGAGCTGGATTGAATGGAAGTGCGGAGAATGTGCGCGGGAGGGAGGCGGAGGCTATGGTGCAGCCCGATGATTGAATGGGAGGTGGACGTGACCGGAATCGAAGGTGGTCGGCGACGGGGCGAATTGGGGGTAATCGGAAATTAAAGAAAAGGAAGAAGAATCTACTCTACCTGGGTGGATGGATCGACTGTGGATGAGCAGGGGATGCTCTAGGTCCTTGCCTCGAGGAGCGTCGACGTCCGAGTCTTGAGCTCCGGCTCTGGGCGGAGCACGGCGGTGGTGGCTCGCCGGATCAGTGGTTCTCTGCCCCTCTCCTCGCTGCGACAGCACCCGGAGCAAGCTGTCACTCTCACTCGAGCACTGGAGGTCACTGGTGGTGGAGCAAATGAGCCAAAGATGAGAATTAGGGTGGCGGAGCTCAGCTTAAGTATGGGTGCAGGTCCGGCTAGGAGTGATCGGGTAGGGCTGCATGAGGCGCGGATCTCGATGCGGATGTGCCGGATCTGCCACGGTTAAGATAGACCCGGGGTTTAGGGAGTTGGTGATCGGGTTTGGACACGAAAAAGGAAAGAAGTCGGGTCGGGCATCCAAACCCGTGGGAGGTGGTCCTGGGGGGGAAGTTGACCGGGCGGTCAACAACCCCCGTGGACCAATGGGGACAGGCCACGTGGAAAATACTTAGAAAATCGATTAAAAATAGTAAATGGCCTATTTATTAAAAACTCAAAACATGAAATATTTTTGTTTTAATTTTTTTCTATTTTTTAGTGATTTTTAATTAATTTTAAAGTAAAAGTAAGGTATTTACATTATATAGCTATACATAGGTATATGTACAATATATGGTTTTGATTTTTTTGATTTTTAATTTGTTATTTTTCTACATATTTATTCCCATTTTATATTTTATTTATTTATATCATAAAATTAGGAATAAAAATATATTTTTATTTTATTTTTATTATTTATATACATAGGTGAAATAAATAGATATATACATCTATGTACATGGTATATTTACAATGTATTTTTATGTTTTTAATTTTGTTATTTTTATTTTATTTTTGTTTTAAGGATTTTTATTTTATTTATTTACACTATATAATATAGAATATCTACAAAATTTTTGGATATTAATTTTATTTATTTATAAGGCTAAATAAATATAAGATGAATGGACTATATACATGGTGACTATGTACATAAGTGATGTTTTTGTTTTCTTTTAAATTTTACTATTTTTATCTTGATTTTATATTTATAAATATATACAAATATTCACAAGCCCTTTTTAGTCTATTTTTGGGAGGAAAATATTTTATTTTACTTACATATATATTTACACACATGAGCCCCTATCTCCCTCTACTTTGGCTTTTATGCGGTCAGGCCCATGCTGAGCCCTCCCTTGGGTTAGGTTGCTCAATATTTATTCTAAATATTTCCCTCTTTTTCTTTTTAATCTTTATTCTTTTATTTTTGCACAAAAACATGCTAATTATTACTTTTTACATAATGCATGCTTTTGGTAATTATTTATATTTACAAATATATACATGCATTTGCAAAGGTTTTTGTATCTAAAATATAAGAATAAAGAGTGATGAATGAGTATTCATCACCCCCCTATACTTAACTTTGCTAGTCCCTTAGCAAACACTTATTTGAAAAAGAAGTGAAAAAGAAAGAAAGAAAAAGAAAAAGATAATGTACATGGATCAAGGTTGATTGTTAAACTTGCCTTCATTAAATTAAGGTATGGAGCTCGATCAGATCTTTGGATTATTAATGTGTCGGAACCTTATTTGGACTTAAGTTTAAAACTCGACAACCTCTAAGTTCCACTAATCTCTAACCAAGACTCCTCAATGCTCCAGATCAGAACAAGTCATCAAACACAAACCCTGAAGACCATGAATCTTTTCTTGTCCTGTGAATGTGAGGTCTAAGCTCTCCACCTCAGAAATGGCAACTTGACAACCCTCCCCAACAAGGTAACTCTATGACCTCAATCTGGCCACTCTTTCCTCGAGGAGCGGGGTATTCCCTTCTAAGTTCAAGTTCAACCGGCTCAAGAAGAGGAGGAAGAAGAGAATGGGTCAAGGCCAGTGTAGCCATGTACCCTTGGGAGCTTGACCAGTGTAGCCAAGTCTCCCTGCTGCAAGCTACATAAGGTAAGGCATGGATCTCAAGCTTTGCTTATTGCACTCTATATACATACTCCAGTGGGATTATCATTTTCTATCAGACCCACCACTTTTTTGGAGTTATTTTCTTTTTGCATTTTTTTCAAGTGCATCTGTACAACATATACATGTGTAGCATATGTACAAGGAGTTTTTCCTCTTGAGCAAGTAGACTATCCCTCTTTTGAAGCTTTATTGCAACCCACAACTCCCGTCGTTAGTCCTCATGGCAACCAGACCAAGTTGAGACGCACTTACTTCTCTAAAAGAAGAAGAGAGGTTCCGCCTAGAAGTACTACCCTCATATGCTACCCCAAGTCAAAGAAGAATGCCTCCTCACCACCTCATCCGTAGAGAGCTCGGTGCAAAGTGCTGGTGTCCAAGTAAAGCCATTGTCTATATGAGTCATGTGTTGTTGTTAAGTGCTCTACTTAGGCTCATTGAGATGACATGTGATCATAGCCTAGTGGACTCAAAGAATTAAGTCACCATGGACCTGAAAAGCCTTAAACCTAAGCCCTATGACGTTCCTCATATAAATTAGGTGGATTAAGATCTTAATCAAGCTCCATTTCTCAATTTGATTCCAGGCTAGTTTAAATGTCAACTATCATCCAGAAAAACTATATACATATGTACAAAAAGATGCTCTTTACACAAATTTTTACAATCATGCAAAATTTTTGAAAAATGTTTTGAAATCATGTATGAATGATGCATGAAGTGCAAGTTTTGCAAAAAGATATTTACACAAATTTACACACGATTTTTGCAAACTTTTGATTTTCAAAACATTTTGGAAAAATTTTGTACCATATACATAATTTTGATAAGAAAATATTTACACAATCTTTACACAAAAGATTTTTGAAATCATTTTTACAAAAATAATTTGTACACTAGCTATTTATGTGCAAATAAAAGAAGTTTATGAACATGAAAAAATTTTTAATTTTTGTGATTTTTAGCCATTTTATTTATTAACACACTCACACAAAGTACGAGTTATGGCTAAAGTATATATGAAATATATACACACCCCCCTATACTTAGCTCGAACGATGTCCTCAGAGTCAAGAGCGATGAAGAAGACATAACTCGTTCTAGGTATAGGGAAGTGAAAAGGAAGGCTGCGGCTCATGATCTAGAAATGGCTTGAGTCGCTGGCCGTTCACTCGAAAGGTACTCTCAGAAGACAACTCTGATATATCAATGCTACCGTTGTCGTGTACCTTTCTCACCAAGTAGGGGCCCTTCCACTTGCTCTGTAGCTTCCCTGGAAATAAACGAAGCCTCGCATCAAACAACCATACTCTCTGTCCAATCACAAAATGCTTGTGGCTGATGTGAGAATCATGCCACTCCTTCACTCGCTCCTTATAATGTAGGCTGTTTGAGAAGGCGGTATCTCTCAACTCCTCCAGGGCTGCTAACTCTGCCCTCCTCTGGTCTCCTACACCATCTGGATCCATAAGTATGTATGTAACTGCCTAAAGTGACCTGTGCCTCAGCTCAACAGCTAAATGGCACGGCTTGCCATATACGAGGCGAAAGGGAGACGTGCCCAATGGTGTCTTGAAAGATGTCCTATATGCCCACAAGACCGAGTCCAAAAGCTGTGACCAATCCTTTCGGTCAGGGCGGACGACTTTCTGCAATATAGTCTTGATCTCTCTGTTCGACACCTCGGCTAGACCATTCGTCTGTGGATGGTAAGGTGTAGCAACACGATGGTCTATACCGAACTCGCTAGCAAGGGCCTTCACCTGGTCGTTGATGAAATGAGACCCCCCATCTGAAATCAAAACTCGAGGGACCCCGAACCGCGTGATGCTGTGCTTCCTCAAAAATCTGCAAACTGTCCTCGCATCAGCGGCTCGGGCAGGGATAGCCTCAACCCAACGACTAACATAGTACACGACCAACAGAATGTACTCAAATCCCTGACTCTTAGGGAATGGACCCATGAAATCGATGCCCCATGCGTCAAAAACCTCACAGAAGTGAATGGGATGCATCGGCATCATATCACGCTGTCCACAAGTGCCCATCCTCTGATAGTCAGTACACCTCTTCACGAACTCATCCGAGTCCTTGAAGAGGGTAGGCCACCACAAGCCGGATTGGAGCACTTTCTATGCCGTTCTCCTCCCAGAATGATGTCCTCCTGCCTCAAGCTTGTGGCAGTAAGTGAGGACGCTATGGTGCTCCTCCTGAGGAATGCACCGACACCAGACGCTATCCCCTCCTTCGTGGTAAAGGATGGGATCCTCCCAGTGGTAGGACTTGGCCTTCGCAAGGAAGGTCTCAAGCCTCTGCCAGGGCCAATCTTGTGGGACTCTCCCAGCAACGAGAAAGTTCACAATATCGGCATACCACGGGAGTGAGGCGATAGCAAGGATCGCCTCATCTGGGAAGGTCTCACAGATGTGATCAATATGCTCAGACTCCTATGGCTGCTCTAAACGGGAGAGATGATCCGCCACCACATTCTTGACTCCAGGCTTATCCTTGATCTCAATGTCGAACTCCTGGAGTAGAAGGATCCATCTAATGAGTCTGGCCTTGGCATCCTTCTTTGCCATGAGGTCTCAGATGGCGGTGTGATCAGTGTACAAGGTCACTCTAGATCCAATGATATAAGATCTGAACTTATCTAGGGCGAACACTACGGCTAGCATCTCCTTCTCAATGATGGTATATTTCCGATGTGCGGAATCCAATGTACGGCTAGCATAGTGGATAGCAAAGGGGAATCCATCCCTCCTCTGTCCCAGCACGGCCCCCACGGCAAAATCGGAGGCATCCGTCATGATCTCGAATGGGAGAGACCAATCGGGTGGCTGGAGAACAGGAGCCTCAATAACACACTGCTGGAGAGTCGCAAAGGACGAAAGACACTTGTCATCGACAAGGAACTCGGTGTCTTTCATCAAGAGGTCAGTCAACGGCCGGGCAATCTTGCTGAAATCATGAATGAATCTCCGATAGAAACCAACGTGCCCCAGGAATGACCGTAGCTGCCTCAAATTGGACAGCGGTGCGAGTTTTCAAATGACATCAACCTTGGACGGATCAACCTCCATGCCCCTGTTGGAGATGATATGGCCAAGCACCGTCCCTTGAGTCACCATGAAGTGACTCTTCTCCCAAGAAAGCACCAAATGGACCACTATACATCGCTGGAGTACCCGGTCTAGGCAGTCAAGACAGGAGTCGAATCCATCGCCGTAGATCGAGAAATCGTCCATGAAGACCTCCAAACACTCCCCTACCATGTCCGAAAAGATCTACAGCATGCATCTCTGAAAAGTCACAGGGGCATTGCATAGCCCAAATGGCATGCGTCGAAAGGCATATGTACCGAAGGGACAGGTAAAGGTGGTCTTCTCCTGGTCCTCAGGAGCGATGGCCACCTGGTTGTAGCCCGAGTACCCATTCAGGAAACAGTAATGGCTCTTCCCTTCTAGTCTCTCAATGATCTGGTCAATAAAAGGCAGGGGGAAATGGTCATTCTTGGTGGCCTGGTTGAGTCTCCTGTAGTCAACATAGACCCGCCAAGAGATGGGTACTCGTGTAGCAATCTCTTCTCCCGACTCACTGATCATAGTCGTGATGCCCATCTTCTTGGGCACCACATGCAAGGGACTGACCCACTTTGAGTCGGAAATGGGATAAATGAAATCTACGCTCCACCATTTTGAGATTTCCTTCATGACGACCTCTCTCAGGTTGGTGTTCAGCCACCGCTGGAACTCACGCGACGGCTTCGCCCCCTCCTCGAGATAGATATGGTGTGAGCACAACGATGGACTAATCCCATGGAGATCTGCTACGCTCCATCCGATTGCCTTGCGGTTCTTTTCAAGAACCCCCATCAAACGGGATTCTTGCTCTCCAGTCAGATCGGCGGAGATTATGACTGGGTACATCTCAGGCTCGCCCGCAAGGAATCGATACTTCAGTGAAGTAGGGAGCGGCTTCAGCTCTGGGCAGCTGGGTGCTGGCAAATCTGGCTTCGGAAGAAGATGCGTGTATGCTGCCAAGTCTTCCTGAGAGAAAGAAAATGAACTCTCGTAAACTGGATCTGGACAAGGCTGCTCAACTGAACTATCTCTGATCTGCTCGGCATCTACCTCCTCCTCAGCTGTAGGCTCTGTGGGACTCAGGTATGGCATGTGATCCTCGCAATCTGTCCAATCAGACTCTGAATCCGAGGGATCTACATCAAAAAAGGTGGCATCAGTACCACCGTCACACAAGGTGGCCTCAGTACCACCATCACTAAACTCTGTGTCGCAGTCGAGAACCGGCTCTGCTGCCTCTGAAGTATCCTGAACCAGGGTTGTTCTCTCCAATCTCTCCTCTGCTATCAACTCGGCATCAGCGGTGTCTGGAAATGAGAGGATGGCTTGTGCTGCGGGGTCTGCCCATGCTGCCTCATCGTCTGTGATCACAATATCACAGTCCTGGTGGATGTCTAACCCGGCATCTGTCAGCTGCTCTGTATCTGTACTGGTCTCTGAGCATGCTCTGTCTCTGGCTCTGTAGTCCTCGACCGTCTCTATTTGTACACTTTCGCCCTCGACGCGAAATTATACCTTCCCGCTATCATGGTCAGTCACCGCCTTGGCTGTGGCCAAGAACGGACGACCTAGAATGATGGGGGTATCGGCCACTGAATCAGGGATCTCCATGTCCAACACTACGAAGTCCACGGGGAATTTCAGGCCCTGAATAGTGACGACAACGTCTCGCAACAACCCCTTCGGCCTTTTGACAGATCGATCAACAAACTGAAGGATTGTCCTGCTCTGTCTAAGAGTGCCCAACTCGAAGCGGTCGAGAAGGGCTGCCGGAAGGAGGTTGATAGACGATCCTCTATCCAATAGAGTCCGGTCGAACCTCTGCTCTCTAATGTGACATCTGACATAAGGGGCTCCTGAATCTGGCCTCTTGTCTGGCAGACGGTTCTGGATCACGAAACACGTGGCTTTCGTCAGCACATGAATCTCTGAATAGTGGTTCCTCCTCCTCCTCCTGACTGTAGTCCTGTCTCTCAAAGAACGCTGAAGAAGGGGGATGTGCTGCAAAGACTCCTGAAGGGTCAGCTGTATATGGAATCGGTCAATCATGTTATGGCTGAACTCCTCCTGCTCTTCCTTTTTTGGATTTTTTTCTTTTTTCTTCCCCTTCCACATCAGAAGGGCTCTAGGGAAGGGGATCACAGGGTCCTTCTCAGATGAAGGACTAGGAATAGGTCTAGACGGCTCGACGGTCGGATCCGCACATACATCAAGCACCACAGTGGGACCAGAGTAAACTAAACCTTTTCCTTTATTCACAACATTGTTCCGAGGTACATCAGAATGAGGAAAGACAACAACTCTCTCAGAATGAACACCGGTGGCCTCAGTACCACCACGGGCTGGCTCTGCTGGACGTCTCGCGGCCTCAGTACCGTGCTCTGGCTCGGCATCTCGGGTGGCGTCAGTACCACCTCCTCGAACTGGTGAAACGGCGGCCTCAGCACCGCTAGTGGAATCAGCATCCTTGTGGCATCAGTACCACCGTCATCATCATGAGCGACCTCAGTACCGCTCTCCTCCTCCTCATCTGGCGCCCTGGATGTATCCTCGTGCCGTCGCTCAGACGAGGCGCCGCCTGCTGGTGCCCTACCGCTCCTAAGTGTGACAAAATCAGCATCACCTAGATCTGAAGACATATCATCAAACGGATCTCTAGGAGTGGCATGCTCAGTGTAAACTACCTACTCAGACTTCCGCTTCAGGCTGTTGGGGTTCGGCTCGATCTGGGCAGGAATAGCGGCCTTCCCTCTCACAATGTCCCGCATCTCCTGGCGGAACTCGTCCATCTCCTGTCTAAAAGTAGCCTGCTGGTCCGTGAGGAGGCGGGCTATGTCGTCCAAGGAGGGGCTCTCATATGGTGGACCATGGGAGCCCGACGGGTAGCCTCTCTGGTAATGAGGCTGCTGGAACTGGTGCTGCTGCTGCTGAGAGGGGTAAGAGGAAGGATGTTGTTGCTGGTGTGGCTGGTGAGGCTGCTCTCGCCTCCAAGACTGTCCCTGCTGATAGGGACGAGGAACGTATGATGACTGCTGCTGTGGCTGGTAGACTGGGGGCTGTTGTTGTTGGTGATCCCTCTGCTGGCTGTACTGGCCTCCCTGACCAGATGGCTGCTGCTGGGGCTGGGTACCTCCATTCCCCCACCTGAATCCGGGATGGTCCCATCGGATTCCAGGCTGAGGGAGGTCATACCAAATCCCGTTGACATCCATCAACGGCTCTGCATCGTACTGGGGTGGCGGTAGCACTGCCAGAGGCTGATCCGGCTGGTATACCACCATCTGCATGTCTGGAGATGGTGGTGACTGGTAGGAGGGCTGCTACTGCTGGTACGGCTCCGCCTGTACAAGGTGAACCTGTCTAGGCTGCTGGTGTGAGCTGGAGTGCTGGGACAAGCTGCTGCTGCCGCCGGTATCGCCTCGCGACTGAAGACGGGGCTGTGGAGCCGTCTGTGCCTCCTAGAGACACATGAGCTGGGTCTTCATGTCGCTCAGAGTCTGTGTCATCTTCTCCATCTGAGTGATGCCCTGGCACTGCTTCTTCTTGATCATCTCCATCCGATCCAACTTCTCGCTGATAATACCCATATCCGCAGCGGACGACTCTGCCTGTACTGCTGCTACTGCGGATGAACTGGATGGACCGGTGTCGACCCGTGCTATCCTCTGGTACTGCATGGGTCCTGGCTGCTGCTGGGGTCTGCCCTGAGTATACAACCTTGTCTGGGACATCACCATGTAGTTCTCGGCCATCTCCTCATAGATGGCCCAGACCTGGTCGTGATCCTTGGTGAAGTAAGACCCTCCACAAGAAGCGTTCACCAAGCCCTAGAGCTCTGGTGTCAGCCCGCTGAAGAAGCTCTGCACAAGGTTGGGCATCGAGATGTCATGGTGCGGGCATCGATCAGTCAGCTCACGGAACCTCTCCCATGCCTCATGGAATTGCTCGTTGGGGAGCATGGAGAAGCTGCTATTGAGGGCTCTTGCTGCATTGGTCCGCCCGAGTGGATAGTACTTGTTCAAGTACTCGGTGCGGAGCTGCTCCCAGGTGTAAACAAACTTCCCCAAGTGCTTCAGCCAGGTGGCTGCTCTGTCGGCCAAGGAAAAGGGGAAGGAAATCATCCGAATAGTATCCTGGTCCACCTGACGATTGTGGACAGTACTGCAGATCATGAGAAACTCCTGGAGGTGGAGATGGGGCTCCTCAGTAGCGAGTCCATGGAAGCGGGGGAGTAACTGCAAGGTGTTCGAGGGGAACTTGAAGTCCCCCATGATAGCTGGAAGTACAACCCAATGGTGCGTCAGCGTCGATCCGGGGTTGTGTAACTCCCGCATCGGTCTCGGTGGTCCTCCTACCGCGGCTGCGGCGGCTGCTGCCGCTGCGGTGGCTGTTGCGGCTGCTGCTGCGGCTGCTACTTCAGCATCATCCTGGATCCTCGGCCCCTCTCTCCTCTGCTCTCGCTCTTCTCTCTCTACTCGCATCTGCTCCATCTCTCTCCTCATGTCAAGCATGAATGCTCCCTGATCCCTCAACTGCTGCTGAACGGTCTCTAAGGAGGCGATCAGGGTGGAGTTGATCGCACCCTGGTCCAACACAAAGTGCTCAGGTTGTGGACCTCGGGAGCGATCCTCGGAATTGCCGGCCATGACGTCTGTAAAATCAAATGAGCCAAACTCAGGTGCTGATAAGTCTGCTAGTCTCTCCTTTGGCTCATGTCTCTCAGAACCGAAAGAAAGGGGGTCGAGGGGGAACAGGGCAGAGTCATACTCGGGCTCGGAGAGCTGGTCTCGGCTCTCGCGGGCCAACCTAGATGATCGGGTAGATGTGCCCGAAAGCGGTGCAGCTAGAGGCTGCCTAAGAGATCGTCTACCCATCATCATGATCTGATGAGTAAGGCGGATGAGATCTGGAGAAACTATGATCGGCAACCAAACCCTCTGTTCACCAACGCAACGCGAGATGAAGACCGTAAAGGCTCGGTCAAATTATCTTGTCAAATTTTATTAGGTGAACAAACAATCTATCAGAGCGCTTACGTGGCCTTTTGGGATACCCGATGCTACCCCAACCGACTGGCCCGCACGGAAGAGTCGGTAGTCAGTCGGGAATAACACCGGAGGGCTCTACCTAGTGAACGGGTCACTCTCTCGCGCAATCAAACCAACCAATGAGGGGGTTGCTCTCCCCAAGACAAATTTTTAAGTCAAGTGTCTTTTAGGGTCAATAGCTTAAACAGTCCCAATTTTATGGGTTTTCTTTTTTTAATAATTTTCAATAAGAACAAAGGCCTAACGAATTTTTCAGTTCTCCTGGTTATTTAGTCAAAAACAAGGGGGAGAAGACGAAAAAGCCGATACGCGAAAAAAATCAATGATGCATGCAAAGATAGAAATGCGTACCTTCCTCCAGCACTCTACATGCAAGTGATCCGCGTAGAAATGTAAAGACAGAAAGTAAACTACCTATATGGTGCAGCGGTGAAAATCGAGTCCTAAACAAGCAAGTCTACTCGAAGAACCGTCTAACTGGTCACCGATCCTTCAAGCCAAAGGCCCGGTCTCGGTCTACCCCTCCTCCTCCCAACACATCGGGTTCAGGAGCAGCGCTTGGCAGGGCAGGCTACGGCACGTAGGCTACGAAGGGGATGAGTCAGTTATTTTTATTAGTGAATTATTAGTAGGTCCAATTAATCGCACTATAGGAACAGGCAAGCAATTAGGTATGGGGATCCTACTAATTACGGCACAGTCAAGCAGAAAATCCTAAGTCTAGGGGCTCGATAAAAACCGCGTAAAACCGTAAAAGGCAGCGAAGAAAACAAAAGCTGCGAAAAAGCCGCGAAAAATCTAAACTAGCTACTGGGTCCCCCGAGCACACCGGTGCTCGGCGAAACAGACCCGAGAAAGAAGTCCAAAGTCTCTGAGTGTCCCTGTATTATTACAATACAAATAAAATATGCTAAAAGAAAACTAAGCTACTCTCTCTCTCACTCAGCTCCTCTCTCGCTCTCTCCTACGGCTCCTTGCAGAAAGGAGCCGCCTCCAAGTCCCGCAGTTGCGCCGGCCTCTCGAAAGCTGCCGCCTTGGTCCTCGGGCCCTCGCAAGAAAGAAACAAAGTGGTCAGACCAATAAAATAATCAAATATAAACAAGAAATAAAAACAGGGGTCTATATGCAAAATGGCAGATAAAATCAAACAAAAAAACAAAGACAAAAATGAAAGAAAATAAA
The DNA here is from genome assembly GCA_037367405.1 of Ottelia alismoides. Taxonomy (NCBI): domain Eukaryota; kingdom Viridiplantae; phylum Streptophyta; class Magnoliopsida; order Alismatales; family Hydrocharitaceae; genus Ottelia; species Ottelia alismoides. The sequence continues at coordinate 115,779 of JAZKJV010005139.1, forward strand.
ATAAAACAAAATAAAGCAAAAATAAAATAAAAACAAAAAGCCGCGAAAAACCGTGAACTCAGAAAGAGCCGTGAAAAGCCGCGAAAAAGAAAATGAAAATAAAACGAAAACTACTATGTCGTGCTCCCCGGCAACGGCGCCATTCTGATGACGACACCCAGCGACTCAGGTAAAGGTATCTAAAGTGGTCGTTGCGACCCAAGTCACCAGACGTGGTCAATCCAGAAAAAGAGACCACCAATATAAGATAAAATCAACTCGAAATCAATAGCGGTCTTGCTATTTTATTAACCTGGTATAGCGACCAGGGTCGAACACAAGGAGCACGTGATGGCCTTGCGGTCTACGAAGTAGTCAAAAATAAAAGAGAAGAAAAGAAAAGAGTATTTTTGGTGGATTTTAATCTTTTTATATTTTTTTTGGATTTTTAATGTATTAAGAAACTAAAGAAAACACGAACACAAGGCAATACAACTATTTATTTAATGCATCAAAAATCAAGAAAAAATTCAAATAAAAATATTTTTGTGTATTTTATAACTTTTACTGTTTTTAGTGAATTTTTGGGATTTTTCTGATTTTTATTTAATTTTCTAAAAATGAAACAAAGTGAGAAAACAAAGGTACTGTCCAGCCGAGCTTAAAGGACTTTGATAAAATATCTAAAAAACCCCTATAAGCCTGGATGTAATTTTCCTATAAAGATAAAGAAATAAGGAAAATTTGGGCACCTGAATTATTATTTTTGGATTTTTAGATTATTTATTAGAATTTTTATGAGTTTTTAGGTGTTTTTCAATTTTTATGAGTTTTATGTAATGAAAAATAGCCAAAATTGGCTAGAAAATCAAACACAACAAAAGAAACAATAGCTAATTTTTTTATAATTTTTAGATAGGTTTTAATATTTTTTGTGATTTTTCAAATCAAACAGTAATGAAAATGGATGTCTTTGAATTTTTAAAAATATCAAATCAAAATAAAAATGTCTCCAAAAATTCCAGAAAATTTTACACTATGGCAGGAGTCATGTATCCAATTTTCATTGGATTCGGAGTTAATTTGCTATTTTATTCAAAAATAAAAAGTAGGTATTGTGCACAGGGACCTAAGTGCAAATATCCAAAGCTCTGGGGGATCCGGTGCAAAAATCCCAAGAAAACACGCGCGCCGCGCGTGCCTGGGGCACTCAGGGACCTAAATGTAACGAAAACTAAGTTCTGGGACTATTTGGTAACAGGTACCAAAAGTCCAAGGACTAGTTTGTAATTTACCCACAAATAAACGCACATGCACAATTAATTCACACACAGGGGTATCAATGTAATTTCCAAAAAGTATTCATTCATTCCATAACTATCCAGAACTACAGGGCTAATGATGCAAAATGCCCAACAAAACACGTGTCGATGCACGTGCTACACCATAAACAAGGGCGTAAATGCGAATGAAATAAAGTGCAGGGTCCAAAGTGCAAAAGTACCAAAAATAAAACAACTAGATAACGTATTTACAGGACTAAACGCTAAATAAAGTAAAGAGAAGGGCCTAAGGGTAAATTACCCTTTATTAATGAAGCTGACGGATGGGCGCCACGTGGTGGATCGAGCGGCTGGAAATGGGTGGCACCCAACGAAGGAAGCCCTCGTCCTGATCGAGCGGTCCAGGTGCTGCCACGTGGAAGATCGAACGGCTCTGGTGCAGCGTGGGAAAGCTCCTCTGATCGGACGGTGCGGATCGCCTCTCCAAGGATCTGACGGTGATGGAACCTCCTCAGATGGACGACTGAGATGCAGACTGGAGGTCGAAGGGGATCCAATGGCTGCTGAAGGTCCTCGAAGAACAAGTGGCCGGCGAACTTCGTCGGCCCCGTACGCGCGCTCCGAGGGTAAATTACGGGGCTCTGATGATCGAAAAACAGTCGTGGTGGGCCTCCACGTCGAATGGGATTCTCCGATGGAGCAACGGAGCTCTGAGGAGCCCGGTCAGCTCCGGCGGAGAAGCGGCTCCTGGCTCGAGTCAGAGGACCTCAGATGGCCCTCGGTGTACCTACAAAAGTGCTCCAGAAGACTCGCGGGTCGAGGGCAAACTGCCTTGACCCAGTTAGGCGTGGTGAAAATGGTCGGGGAGTCGGTGCGGGCGAGCTCCGACGAGGGGGTGGACGGAGGAGCTCGAACCCCAGCTCCTGTGCGAGCTGGGTTGAATGGAAGTGCGGAGAATGTGCGCGGGAGGGAGGCAGAGGCTATGGTGCAGCCCGATGATCGAATGGGAGGTGGACGTGACCGGAATCGAAGGTGGTCGGCGACGGGGCGAATTGGGGGTAATCGGAAATTAAAGAAAAGGAAGAAGAATCTACTCTACCTGGGTGGATGGATCGACTGTGGACAAGCAGGGGATGCTCTGGGTCCTTGCCTCGAGGAGCGTCGACGTCCGAGGCTTGAGCTCCTGCTCTGGGCGGAGCACGGCGGTGGTGGCTCGCCGGATCAGTGGTTCTCTGCCCCTCTCCTCGCTGCGACAGCACCCGGAGCAAGCTGTCACTCTCACTCAAGCACTGGAGGTCACTGGTGGTGGAGCAAATGAGCCAAAGATGAGAATTAGGGTGGCGGAGCTCAGCTTAAGTATGGGTGCAGATCCGGCTAGGAGTGATCGGGTAGGGCTGCATGAGGCGCGGATCTCGATGCGGTTTTGCCGACGAAGGTGTCGGATCTTCCACGGTTAAGATGGACCCGGGGTTTAGGGAGATGGTGATCGGGTTTGGACACGAAAAAGGAAAGAAGTCGGGTCGGGCATCCAAACCCGTGGGAGGTGGTCCTGGGGGGGAAGTTGACCGGGCGGTCAACAACCCCCGTGGACCAATGGGGACAGGCCACGTGGAAAATACTTAGAAAATCGATTAAAAATAGTAAATGGCCTATTTATTAAAAACTCAAAACATGAAATATTTTTGTTTTAATTTTTTTTTCTATTTTTAGTGATTTTTAATTAATTTTTTAAAGTAAAAATAAGGTATTTACATTATATAGCTATACATAGGTATATGTACAATATATGGTTTTGATTTTTTTGATTTTTAATTTGTTATTTTTATACAATTTTATTCCCATTTTATATTTTATTTATTTATATCATAAAATTAGGAATAAAAATATATTTTTATTTTATTTTTATTATTTATATACATAGGTGAAATAAATAGATATATACATCTATGTACATGGTATATTTACAATGTATTTTTAAGTTTTTAATTTTGTTCTTTTTATTTTATTTTTGTTTTAAGGATTTTTATTTTATTTATTTACACTATATAATATAGAATATCTACAAAAGTTTTGGAGATTAATTTTATTTATTTATAAGGCTAAATAAATATAAGATGAATGGACAATATACATGGTGACTATGTACATAAGTGATGTTTTTGTTTTCTTTTTAATTTTACTATTTTTATCTTGATTTTATATTTATATATATATATATACAAATATTCACAAGCCCTTTTTAGTCTATTTTTGGGAGGAAAATATTTTATTTTACTTACATATATATTTACACACATGAGCCCCTATCTCCCTCTACTTTGGCTTTTATGCGGTCAGGCCCATGCTGAGCCTTCCCTTGGGTTAGGTTGCTCAATATTTATTCTAAATATTTCCCTCTTTTTCTTTTTAATCTTTATTCTTTTATTTTTGCACAAAAACATGCTAATTATTACTTTTTACATAATGCGTGCTTTTGGTAATTATTTATATTTACAAATATATACATGCATTTACAAAGGTTTTTGTAGCTAAAATATAAGAATAAAGAGTGATGAATGAGTATTCATCAGGTTACTCTCCCCAAAATAATAATTTTTCCTTATATTTTTTTAGGGTCGAATTTTCTTTAGCAGCCCTAGTTTTAGCAGTTATCACTTGGTTTAAAATATTTTCAAAGAATCACCTACCGAGTGTCCAATTTCCTTTTTAACTTATATGAGTGAAAACAAGGAAGGAGATCGGAAATGCCAATGCGCGATTAAAAACAATGATGCATGCAAAGGTTAGAGATGCGTACCTTGTCTCCAGCACTCTACATGCAAGTGATCCGCGCAGAATTGAAATACTATCCTATATGCAAATGCAAGTGAACCGTCCTAGATGATAGCTTCTATTAACAGGCAAGAACAAGTTAAGTTGACTAAGTCCAAATTACGCTCAACTCTATAGGCACAGAAATTTCTTATTTAGAGTGTTTGGACCTAATTAATTACCTGACTCAAGCAAATTAATTAAAGCAATCAAGAGGTAGCTCGCAAAATCCGCAGGAAACAAAGAAAAATAAAGGCAATGAAAACAAAACTAATGAGGTCCCCCAAGTGCACCGGCACTTGGCGAAACAGACCCCGCAACAAATGAATGTCCGTTTACAGAGTTCAAATGGAAAAGAAAAACTCTCTCTCTCTCTTTTATTTTTTCATCTCCTTCAATTCTTCTTCTCCTCTTCTCACGCTATCCTACGGCTTGGTGAAGAATCAATCCGTCTCCACATCGCTTGGGTGCTTCGGCTCTCCTAGGATCGCCTCCTTCGCTCTACGGGCCCTTGCAAGAAAAAGAAAAGAGAATGTGTAAGAAATACAATTATCAAATATGAGAAAAGAAAAATGAAATGAAACAATGAATATGAACAATGGAGTGAATGTGGAAAATTATACAACCAAGAATAGCAGGTCAAAAGAGAAACCAAACTACCCTCGACGTGCCTCCTTAGCAACAACGCTATTTTGTTCGATACGGTTTTCTCGATGGATCAGAAATTATTGGTAAACAGGTCATTGTTTTTATCCCCAAAAATCCTGTGACAAACAAAAAATATATTTTTTATTGCTACTTATTAACCTATATAGCGGACAGGGTCAAACTCAGGGATGCTACAAATCCCGAGGGTTATTCAATTAATCAAAAATCAATTAAGAGAAAAACAGGAATCTCAAAGGATAACTATCCTTGGTTTTTATGATTTTTATCTTTTTTATTTTTTATTTTTTTATTTCTGATTTTTTTATTTTTTTATTTGCAAATTTTTAGTGATTTGATTTTGAAATTTTTTTAATTTTCAAATAGCGAACAATATGCACAAGCACAAGAAATATACACACCAATTTTTTTGTAATTTTTAAATATATCAAAGAATGCTCAGAAAAATTCAAAGAAAATATTTTTGGGTTTAAAAGCTTTGAAATATTTTCGAGAATTTTGATGGAATTTTCAGATGTTTTTCTATTTTCTTAAAATCAAATAGTGAGAAAATGTGAAAAAGTGCTCAAAAATCCTGACAATTATTTTTATGACAAAATAGAAGCAATTATCTACAAACAGAAACTGAAATCACAATTTTTGGATTTTTCTATAATTTTCTATAAGTTTTTTAAATTTAAGTATTTTGCAATTTTTTGGGTTTTATAAATAATTAATGCAGAAAATTTATAAAGAAATTAAAAGACAATGAAATACAACTACTCTGATTTTTTAGAATTTTTAGAATAATATTTTAATTTTTTTGAATTTCTAAATTTCAAACAGGAAAAAATAACATGTTTTTGATTTTTTTAATAATAAAAAATAAAATCAAAATGCAATGAAAATTTTATGCTAGGAAGATAATCACATCAGGAGCATAGCATAATTTTTACAAGATTTTTCGATCACAAATAACATTTATTTCATTCAAAAACACATGCAAAGATAATGTCTGGATAATGAGGACTGATCTGCAAATATTTACTATTCTCAGATAAATAAATAATAAGAAATAAATAAAGGCAAGAATTATGCAAATTACCCAAGTAATGCATGTTGCGCACGTGAAAGAGCTGGTGGGTCCCCCTTCTGTAATTTCTGAAAAACGTAAGGGGGTAAACTATTATTCTCCCGAATTAAATTGATCTGGAAGGGGCTCTTTCACAAAGTTAGAAATGTCCGGCAGCAATTTTGCAAATTTTCCAATATTTTCTTAATCCCCCCCTTTAGGGTACTTTGTCTCTTTCAAATCCAAGAGGAGCTTGGAGGGCCCCTGCCGCCCCTGTTCTTTACTCCAAGCAAAGAAGGAAGGCGGTGCAAGTTGTGGCTCCTCCGCATGGTGGTGGGTCGGTTCTGGGCTGTGGGTGGTGGCCGTGGAGGAGAACGTGTGGGGGTTGTCGCGCAGTTGTTGCGGAGGTCTGGTGGAGAACGCGGTGCGGCTAGATTGCTAGAGGCACGGCCGACGGGGCGATGGAAGATGGGGGGCGACACATGCCACTGAAACTTCACCGGTGGCTGCTGGCCTCGCGTGGTCGGCGGTTCTTCAGATCGATGGTGGTGGGAGACCGCGTGGTGGAGGGACACCGCCCCTGGCGCCGGAGAAGGAAGGGGCGGCACCTGGAGGGCGTGCCCCCCTTTTTATTTAATTTTTTAATTTTTTAACATTTTGTAAAGCAGAATGTAAAAGTAATAAAAAAAACTTTTTTTTTATATTTTTTTAGTAAATCTGAAAAATAGGATATAAAAAATAGTATATAGAAATTTTATAATTTTATTATTTTTATTATTTTGTTGTTTTTTTAATGATCCTGCAAAATAAATGTGAGGGATAAAGAAAACAAATGGCTTTATTATTATTATTTTATTTATTTACAAATAGAAAAATGAACGAGGGTCCGGCGAAAAATAGGAGAATCGAATCCGATCTCCGACCACCGTACGCGGCCAGAGTTGAGAGATCGTGGACGATAGAATAGAACGCGTGGAGATCGAGAGAATGAGATGAAAATTCAGAATCGAAGACGGATCAAATCGAGATGGATTTTTCAAAGATTTAGAAAAACAAAATGACGATGAAATTAAAATGCGACGAACTAAACTACGATTAAACTAAGATAAAAATAAGAAGCAAAATGTGGATCTCACCTTAGGAGTGGAAATGGATCGTGATCGCCTGGACAAGGCCGACTCGCTGTCATCGGACGGCTTGGAGACTAGGCAACTTTCTCGACGAAATTTTCTCTCAGAGATCGGGCTCCTCTCTCTAAGATTGATCAAGTTGAAATGAGGGAGAAGGAGCCATATAAATAGAAAAGATATAATGAAATTTGAATTTTTGAATTTTTTGAGTAAAGAGATAATAGAGATGAAAATTGAAATGAATTTTTGAATTTTTTGGTGGAAGAGATAAGAGAGATGAAATGAGAGAAAATAAAAGAGATAAAACTATTTACAAAATTATCTAATTTTTTCAAATTTTTGTCACTTTATTTTTTTGAATTAAAAAATGTTATTTTTTTATTTTTTTATGGTGGTTAATTAAAAATAGCAACTATTTATATGACATTATATACAAGGGTAAATGAGGAAATTAGACCATTTTGTTTTAAAAAATTTATTATTTTATTATTTTTATTTTTATTTGAAATAATTAGTAAAAATATTTACAAATATATACAAATACAATATGCATAAAATACATGGAAAAATTGCACAAACCACCCCAGAAAATCGGCTTTTCAACCATAACTTCAAAAAATATGAAATACAACCATTTTAAAGATAATTTTATTTCGAACCCAATGGAAATGAGATTGATTCAATTTGATCTCATATAGAGTCGGAATTAGTCTTTCAATTAGTGCTTAGTAGCTTTTTCCAAGTATGGTTACTTTTATTCTGTACATGATTTTATTGTGCAATTATTTTTATTAATTAGGACACATTTTGATTTACAATTTTGGTTTTGAAAGTTATTTGATTTGAGGTCAATTAAGGCACAAATAAATTAGTGTCAGTTTTATACAGATATACACAAAATAAGTGAGAAGTATTTACGACAACACACACACTTTTTTTGATTTTCTACTCAAGGACCTACTTTATTCCTGATCGATCAGGTCAAGTCTTGAACTTCTCTCGGGGTTCGGGCCAGCCTGTAGACAGTCTTCCTCTTTTTTTATTTTCTTTTCTTTATTTTTCCTTTATTTATTTATTTATTTTAGGTTAAAATTAGTAAGAAGTGTACAATATTTACACACAAATGCAAGTTAGTAAGAATATGGAGTTAGTGTTCTATGCAAGTATTTTATAAGGGATTTTAAGCTAAAATAAATGAATAAAGATGACGAATCGCAGATTCATCAGCACCCAATGTAAAAATTTATACCATTTTAGGACATTCTATAAACACATGTAATTCAAGTCCTTGCGATAACTCCAACTTGAAGACGGACTTAATGTGCTCAATCAACCTCGAGAATGACATTTCGTGACCAATCTTGATGATTTCATACGACCTCCTACATAGATCACGTCCTTATTCGACTTTGAAATTTTCCATCACAATGACAAAAACATCGAACTTCGCGAGACATCTTAAATACCATTACATCGACAATAATTGATTAATGATGAAAAATAATCTACAATTTAGCACAAACCATTTAACACCCAAAAATGGTCAAAACCCTAAACCCATGATAGATAATACCTTCCTTGAGATTGAGGAAGGTGAGGAAGTGAATGTCAGTCGGCGGTGGCGGCCTCGTCGCACAAACGAAGCCAATGGAGAGGGAACGGTGACGGCGGTCGCAGGGGGCGGAAGAGGAAAGGAGAGGGAACGACGGCTGAATGATTGAGAGTGGGGGGTTCTGGCCGCCCGCGTGGAGTTTATCCCTGATCAAGATGGCTCTTCAAGAGGCGGCTTCCTCCAAAGCCGCCTCTTGAAGAGGCAGCTTCCTCTTAACCAAAGCTGCCTCTTCAAGAGGCGGCTTATCTACGGTACATAACAAAAAAATTCTCGACTGTATACGGCAAATTTCATTTTGAAACTACCCGAGAGGAATTTTCTTCCTCTCCTCACTATTGTTGTCCCACTGACAGAACCAGAGTTGCTGCTGGTGTTCTGAAAGCTGTAGCAGACGACACTGTGTCGCTGCTACATGACAATCTCAGTCTAGAGACCGGTGAGCTTCAATCGAAATTCATGGTTTCGGGCTTGTCCAGATCATGGACGGCCACCGATCTTGCGGATCGATTGGTGGGTACCTTCTCCTTCTTGCTGCTCATCTTCTCGGAGTTCAACATGTCTACAAAAAGAATGCGTTCGATTTGGATAACACACGTCGTCTACATGTATACAAACAAATGCAGATGATCCAACTTGTATTTCTGCATGTTTTAGCATCCACCATTTCTCGCTAATCATCTTTCTGCACATTGCCTGATAATTTTCTATAGAACAAAACATGTCATTTGATGAGCTATTGATAGCGAGCATTGCAATCGTATGCAGGCCTCTTGCCTTCCTTTTCTTTCCCTTTCTATTTGAACCCATGTTCCTCACTCATCTTCTTCTTTCTGCTTCACATCAGCACTAGTCCCACCACAAGAGTTCACTTGGTTGCACCCTCCTGTAATGCGAATCGACTCATGTTTCAACCCCAGGATAATGTTGCCCATTAAAATTGACAGCGGAGAAACCAGAACCGTATGCAAGAAATTTGCTGGTGTGGTTGCAGTGGTTCAACAGTGGGTCTAGTTCTTTGTAAAAACGGGGTTCTTTTTGTTGCTCCCAAATATTTAGAGATAATTTCTTAGCGTATTAAAAATATCTATTAATGTCTAACTCCACATTCTTCTTTGGGTTGCGTTGGATATGTTAGCCCTTCCTTTCTTTCCTTCGTTGTGGATGTAACGGCTTATTTTTCGCAAGCAAATAGAAGAGAAGGAGGACGGGGATGGCCTGGTGATGGGACAAGAACTGATGAAGGTTACTCGAGGTCGGCCATGCCGTTAGAACAGATAAAGAACAGCTCCAAGTGGTGTTTGGGGCTTCTCTAGTGGAGGCAGGAGAGAATTTTTGAGGTGTGGACTGGCAAGATGAGAGCAGATCCTCTGCAATACCGCAGAGGTCTGCTGTGAATCCGTGGAGCATCCGAGCCGCTCGATTTTGATCGAACGGTTCGTACGAATTCCCACAATAAGGGTCTAAAACATGGAATTCATGTGAATCGCTCGATTGAAATCAAGCAGCTTGGATGCTCCATGGATTCACAGCAATCTCCACAGTACTGCAGAGGATCTGCTCGCCTGGCATAATCGACAAATGTGATAGAGTGAGAGAGTCAAAACTTTCGGTATTTGACGGTTCTCATTACCAGACAGAAAGAAAATCCTTCATGTAATAGTTTTTATGAACTATAGAGAGATGCGGTTGGGTGTTGACCAACAAAAAGCATGGGAGAAACAAAGATCTTCTACAAGATCAAAGACAAAATTCTCATGCCTTTCGTCCCATGTCATTACCAAACCAACTAGCTCAATAGGGGGAGCGGCTACCCGTATGTCAATAAATGCTTACTTAACAAATCATAGGCTGGAGGATTGATGATTGATAAGTGGTCCTCACCACCTGGAAAGCTATCTGATTAGTTTTGATCCTCTTATCACTAATCTCAACCTTCCCTTCCCCCTCTAAATTTGTTGCCTCGAATGTGATCGACTCGAAAGTTCTAGATGATGGACGAACTAGTTCCATTAGAGTAGTCGACGATCCATACTACTTGTATAGTCCTCCTCGATAATGATATTAAGGGACAAAATTTAATAGAAGATAAACACAGGGTTATTTCAATGTTAGGTCATTTAATTGTTAAAAACATTTCAAGATTCTACATGTAATTCAGAATTATTAAGGATGCGTTGAAATATTAAGGATTCAACGCATGATTGTGAAAGTATATAAGGTTAAGGATAAAAATACCATTTTAAAAACAACTTTGACATTATATCAAAGCCACCACGTCACAACATGATTTTAAATTCACATCTTTGTTAATTGAAACTTCAAGCGCTTTTGTTATGACTTGTGCGCTTAATGTTCTATTTTATTAACATTCAATAACTAAATTCAATTGAAAGATGCATCTTGTTTTTTTCAACTCTTAGAAGTACTATTTGAAGTTGTCACCCATATATTTAAGAAATATGCTTACCCATCAACTTGTATTTACACTATAAAGATTCAATCTGTGACGTTGAGTTTATTATGAAATTATCATCAATGAATATATGAGTTGAAAGGTAATTTTCATCTAACTTTAAATAGACAAAGAGAGACAAAAGCTAAGAGAAATACGTATTATGATGTTTTCTTCCCTTAAACTTCTCAGGGAATGCGTCTTTCTTCTATGTTCATTATAGCGAGAGAATTTCTAATGGCTTCTGATGAAGTGGCAATGTCATGCTACTATAATGTATTTGTAAAAAAACCGTAAATGATTGTCTACCAAAATTTAAAGAAACACATTATACCCACATTCTTCAAAACAGATATGACAGTGGATAGATATCACTATCGGCTGCAATAAATATATTTATCATCATAAAAAATGATATAATGACAGGCAAATACTGAGATACTGGTTGCATTATTATGTATGTCCCCATCATATATCCACCAATGTTTTTATAATACATTGATATATGTCTTCATATATCTATATCCATATTTGTCCAAAAAAATATAACTATATCAGTATCTTTATCAAAAAAACAATAGCATATCGATATTTGTATCAGCAAAAAAAAACTCATATCCTTGTCCACCAAAAATAAAAATCATACATACATGTTTGTGTATCTGCTATGAACGGATGCGATGTCAGATGGATATCGATATATGATGACACAGAAACCCGAGCGACCAAGGCAATCAGGTATCTAAGACGGTCGTTGCGACCTCAATCACTCAGATGTGTCGATCAAGAAAAATGAACCACTTAAGAAGGATAAAATCAATCAAAACTCAAATAGCGGTCTTGCTATGTGATTAACCTGGTATAGCACCCAGGGTCGAACTCAAGGAGCACGGGTTGGCCGAGAGGCCTACGAAGTAGTAAAAATAAAGAAAATAAAGAAAGAAAATATTTTTAGTGGTTTTTAATTATTTTTATATTTTTTTGGATTTTTTAAGTAATTAAGAAAATAGGAAAGGCAAAGAAGGCACACACTTCAACAAATCATTTAAAGCACTTAAAATCAACCAAAAATTCAAACAAAAATGTTTTTATGTATTTTTATATTTTTTAATGTTTTTGGTGAATTTTTGATAATTTTCTGATGTTTATTTTATTTTCTAAAAATCAAACAGTGGCAAAGATAAAGGGTACTGTTCAGCTGAGCCAAAAGCCCTAGATAAAATATCTAAGAGCCTTAAAATGGCTTGGAGGTAATTTTCCTGTAAAGTAGATAAAACAAGGAAAATTTAGGTACCAATTTTATTGTTTTTGGATTTTTAATTTATTTACTAGAATTTTTATGGGTTTTTGAGTGTTTTTAAGTTTTTAGTATTTTTCAGTGGTGAAAAATAGCCAAAATTGGCTAGAAAATCAAACTAAGTAAAACAAACAGTAGATAAGTTTTATAGAATTTTTAAGCGAGTTTTTATATTTTTTTGTGATTTTTCAAGCTAGACAGTGACAAAAATAGAGGTTTTTGAATTTTTAAAAAAATACCAAAAAAATCAAAAATGTCCTCAAAAATCTACAAAACTCCTACACCATGGCAGGAGCCATGTGTCAAATTTTCGTTGGATTTGGAGGTGATTTGATATTTTATTCAAAAATAAAGGAAGGGTACTGTGCACAGGGACCAAAGTGCAAATACCCAAAGTTCTGGGGGTCCTGGTGTAATATACCCAGCAAAACACATGCCACGCGCGTGCCTGGGGCACTCAGGGACCTAGATGTAAGAAAAATAAGTCCCGAGGACTTATTGGTAACAGGTACCAAAAGTCCAAAGGGCCTATCTGCAATTTACCCAAAATAAAACGCACATGCGGAAATAAATCATTCACAGGGGTAGAAGTGCAAATAAGAGAAACTTTTCATTCAATTTATAACATCCAGAACTACAAGGGTATCTACTGCAAATAACCCAAACAAATCACGTGTCGAAGCACGTGTCCACAACAGGCAGGGGTATACATGCAAATAACTAAAGCTCAGGGTCCAATGTGCAATTTAACCTAAAACTAAACAACTGATTTTACTATTTACAGGACTAAAACGAAATAAAAATAAAAGCGGGGCCTAAGGGTAAATTACCCTTTATTAAGCGGGGGCGTTGGATGCGCGCCACGTGTGGATCTGACGGCTGCGGATGGTGGGCACTCCGGATCGTCCCTCCTCCGATCGGACGGTGCTGGTAGCTCCAAGGATGGACGGCCAGGATCTGAACTGGAGCGAGGCGGGGCGATCGACGGCGATGGAGGGTCCTCGAAGAACAGGTCCCCGTCGAGCTTCGCCGGGCTCGTGCGTGCGCTAGGGTCCTCCGGGGAGCCTTCTGAAGGTCGGAGAAGAATCGCGGAAGGCTCCCGCGTCTGCCGGTAGGCTCCGATGATCGAGCCAAGCTCCGGGGAGCTCGGACGGCGTCGGTGGAGCTGGGTCTCCTGGCTGAGTGGCGAAGGGCCTCAGACAGCCCTCGTTTCGACCTGAAAAGAGCACCATAAGACTCACGGGTCGAGGGCAAATTGCCTCGACCCGGTTAGGCGAAGTGGGGGTGGCTGGTGCGTCGGGACGGCGAGCTCCGGCGAAGGGGGTGGACGGAGAAGCTCGGTTCCCAGCTCCTGTGCGAGCTGGGTTGAGTGAGTGGGTGAAGAACGTGCGTCGGACGAAGGCGAACGTGAGGGTCGATTCCGATGATCGGATAGTGGTCGGAACCGGGGTGAATCGGAGAAATACGACGACGGCGCAAATTGGGCGAAACTGGAAATTAAGGGAAATGGGTAGCCTAAGGGGTTACCTGGGTGAAGGAATAGACTGGGAAGGAGCTGGGGATGCTCCTGGTCGTCGCCTCGAGGGTCGTCTCTGCCCGAGGCTCGGAGCTCTCGCTGGTGGCGGAGCTGCGGCGGCTACGTCGCCGGATCGATGGATTCACTCCCTCTCCTCGCTGCAACAGGTCGGGGATGCGAGCTGTCACCTCACACACTCTCTGGAGCTCACTGGAGAACGAGGCGAATGGCCAAAGATGGAGAGAGAAGGTGGCGGAGCTCGCTTATATGCGTTGGAGGGGTCCGGCTAAGACGGGCTCGGGTAGGTCGATGAAGCGCGCGGATCCCGAGGTGGATGCTCGGCGAAGGTGTCGGATGTGGGAGGTTCAAAACGGAGCCGGGTTTTAGGGAAATGGGTGTCGGGTCGAGCGGGTAGAAATAGGAGAAGTCGGGTCCGGAGCTCAGACCCGTGGGAAGTGGTCCTGGGGGGGCTAGTTGACCGGGCGGTCAACATCCCCAGGACCCAATGGGATCCGGCCACGTGGCTGGATCTTGAAGTGACAAATATGGGTAGCTAGGGGCCGAATCTGCAAAAACTCAAAACATGAAATATTTTTCTTTTATTTTTTTCTATTTTTTTATTGATTTTTAATTAATTTTTGGAAATAAAAATAGGCTATATACATAATATGTACTATATATAGGTATATATACAATATATAGGGTTTGGATTTTTGATTTTTAAATGTTATTTTTGTGCAATTTTATTCCTATTTTATATTTTATTTATTTTTATTATAAAATAAGGAATAAAAAGGTATTTTTATTTGATTTTTATTATTTATTTACATAGGTAAAATAAATATATATGTACATCTATATACATGGTATATGTACAATGTATTTTTGTATTTTTAATTTTTCTATTTTTGTTTTGTTTTTGTTTTCATTGTTCTTATTTTATTTATTTACAATATATAACATAGACTAGTTACAAAAATTATAAAAATTAATTTTATATATTTACAAGGCTAAATAAATACATAGGTGTGGTTTATGTACATGGTGAAGGTGATGTTTTTGTTCCCTTTTTGATTTTTATCTTTTTATTTTGTTTTTATATTTTTCTAAATATATACAAGTATTTACAAGCATATTTTTGGTGAGGAAAATATATTTATATTTATTTACATAAATATTTACACAAGAGCTCCTATCTCCCTCTACTTTGGCTTTTATGCGGTCAGGCCCATGCTGAGCCCTCCCTTGGGTTAGGTTGCTCAATATTTATCTTAAATATTTCCCTCTTTTTCTTTTTAATCTTTATTCTTTTATTTTTGCACAAAAACATGCTAATTATAGGTTTTTACACAATGTATGCTTTTGGTAATTATTCCTATTTACACATATCTACATGTATTTGCAAAGGTTTTTGTAGCTAAAATATAAGAATAAAGAGTGATGAATGGGTATTCATCACCCCCCTATACTTAACTTTGCTAGTCCCTTAGCAAACACTTATTTGAAAAAGAAGTGAAAAAGAAGAAAATAAAAAGAAAAAGAGGATGTACATGGATCAAGGTTGATTATTAAACTTGCCTTCATTAAATTGAGGTATGGAGCTCGATCAGATCTTTGAATTATTGATGTGTCGGAACCTTATTTAGACTTAAGCTTAAAACTCAACAGCCTCTAAGTTCCACTAATCTATAACCAAGACTCCTCAATGCTCCAGATCAGAACAAGTCATCAATCACAAACCTTGAAGACCATGAATCTTTTCTTGTCCTGTGAATGTGAAGTCTAAGCTCTCCACCTCAGAAATGGCAACTTGACAACCCTCCCCAACAAGGTAACTCTATGACCTCAATCTGGCCACTCTTTCCTCGAGGAGCGGGGTATTCCCTTCTAAGTTCAAGTTCAACCGGCTCAAGAAGAGGGGGAAGAAGAGAATGGGTCAAGGCCAGTGTAGCCAAGTACCCTTGGGAGCTTGACCAGTGTAGCCAAGTCTCCCTGCTGCAAGCTACAACAGGTGGAACATGAAACCAAGCTTTGCTTATTGCACTCTATATACATACTTCGGTGGGATTATCATTTTCTATCAGACCCACCAATTTTTTGGAGTTCTTTTCTTCTTCTTTTTTCAAGTGCATCTGTACAACATATACATGTGCAGCATATATACAAGGAGTTTTTCCTCTTGAGCCAGTAGACTATCCCTCTTTTGAAGCTTTATTGCAACCCACAACTCCCGTCGTTAGACCTCATGGCAACCAGACCAAGTTGAGACGCACTTCCTTCACTAAAAGAAGAAGAGAGGTTCCACCTAGAAGTACTACCCTCATATGCTACCCCAAGTCAAGGAAGACTGTCTCCTCACCACCTCATCCGTAGAGAGCTCGATGCATAGTGCTGGTGTCCAAGTAAAGCCATAATCTATATGAGTCATGTGTTGTTGTTAAGTGCTCTACTTAGGCTCATTGAGATGACATGTGATCATAGCCTAGTGGACTCAAAGAATTAAGTCACCATGGACCTGAAAAGCCTTAAACCTAAGCCCTATAAGGTTCCTCTTAGAAATTAGGTGGATTAAGATCTTAATCAAGCTCCATTTCTCAATTTGATTCCAGGCTAGTTTAAATGTCAACTATCATCCAGAAAAACTATATACATATGTACAAAAGATGCTTATTTACACAAAGTTTACAATCATGCAAAATTTTTGAAAAATGTTTTGAAATCATGAAATGAATGATGCATGAAGTGCAAGTTTTGCAAAAAGATATTTACACACATTTACACAAGATTTTTGCAAACTTTTGATTTTCAAAACATTTTGGAAAAATTTTGTACTATATACATAATTTTGATACAAAAATATTTACACAAGCTTTACACAAAAGATTTTTGAAATCATTTTTACAAAAATAATTTGTACACTAGCTATTTATGTGCAAATAAAAGAAGATTATGTACATGAAAATTTTTAATTTTTGTGGTGTTTTAGCCATTTTATTTATTAACACACTCACACAAAGTACGAGTTATGGCTAAAGTATATATGAAATATATACACACCCCCCTATACTTAGCTCGAACGATGTCCTAAGAGTCAAGAGCGATGAAGAAGACATAACTCGTACCAGGTATAGGGAAGTGAAAAGAAAGGCTATATACAAAGAACAAGAAGAAAATAGAAAAAGTCAAAAGGGTCTCGGGTCTTCCCCCTATACTTAGGATCAAATAATCCTAAGTATAGCAGGCTGTACACTAAGGGAAAACCGAGTGGAGAATGTACAGGGTCTACCCCCCCCCCCATACTTAGGGTGAAATATCCCTAAGTATAGGCAGCAAAAACAGGGGTGGACAGAAACAACAGAAATACTCAAAAGGTCTCGCATCCCCCCTATACTTAGGGTAAAGTGCACCCTAAGTATAGCATAATCACAAGATGAAGAAAGGGATGTGGGACTAAAGAATGTGGTGATATGGACATCTGGATCTATACAAGGCGGAAGATCAGTGAAACTCAGGCGTGAGATGCATTAGATGTGAGTCAAAGACCATATCTCACGCAAAATGAATAGGGGCAAGATCAACGACCCGCGGCTCATGATCTAGAAATGGCTTGAGCCGCTGGCCGTTCACTCGAAAGGTACTCTCAGAAGACAACTCAGATATGTCGATGCTACCATTGTCGTGTACCTTTCTAACCAGATAAGGTCCCTTCCATTTGCTCTGTAACTTCCCTGGAAATAATCGTAGCCTCGCATCAAACAGCCAAACTCTCTGTCCAATCTCAAAATGCTTGTGGCTGATATGAGAATCATGCCACTCCTTGACTTTCTCCTTATAATGTAGGCTGCTCGAGAAAGCTGCATCTCTAAGTTCCTCCAGGGCAGCTAACTCTGCCCTCCTCTGGTCTCCCATACCATCTGGATCCATCAGAATATCTGTAACTGCCCAAAGTGACTTGTGCCTCAGCTCAACAGGTAAATGGCATGGCTTGCCATACACGAGGAAAAAGGGAGATGTACCCAAAGGTGTCTTGAAAGACGTCCTATATGCCCACAAGACCGAGTCCAAAAGCTGTGACCAATCCTTTCGGTCAGGGCGGACGACTTTCTGCAGAATAGTCTTGATCTCCCTATTCGACACTTCGGCTAGACCATTCGTCTGTGGATGGTAAGGTGTAGCAACACGATGGTCTATGCCGAACTCGCTAGCAAGTGCCTTCACCTGGTCGTTGATGAAGTGAGATCCCCCATCAGAAATAAGAACTCGTGGAACCCCGAACCGCGTGATGATATGCTTCCTCAAGAATCTGCAAACTGTCCTCGCATCAGCGGCTCGGGTGGGGATAGCCTCCACCCAACGACTAACATAATCAACGGCCAACAGAATGTACTCAAATCCCTGACTCTTAGGGAATGGACCCATGAAATCGATGCCCCATGCGTCAAAAACCTCACAGAAGTGAATGGGCTGCATCGGCATCATATCACGCTGTCCACAAGTGCCCATCCTCTGACAGTCAGTACACCTCTTCACGAACTCATCTGAGTCCTTGAAGAGGGTAGGCCACCACAAGCCGGATTGGAGCACTTTCTGTGCCATTCTCCTCCCAGAATGATGTCCTCCTGCCTCAAGCTTGTGGTAGTAAGTGAGGACGCTATGGTGCTCCTCCTGAGGAATACACCGACGCCAGACGCTATCCCCTCCTTCGTGGTAAAGGATGGGATCCTCCCAATGGTAAGACTTGGCCTTCGCAAGGAAGGTCTCAAGCCTCTGCCTGGGCCAATCTTGTGGTACTTTCCCAGCAACGAGAAAGTTCACAATATCGGCGTACCATGGGAGTGAGGCGATAGCAAGGATCGCCTCATCTGGGAAGGTATCTCTAATAGGATCACTCTGCTCAGACTCCTCAAGCTGCTCTAAACGGGAGAGATGATCCACCACCACATTCTTGACTCCAGGCTTATCCTTGATCTCAATATCAAACTCCTGGAGTAGAAGGATCCATCTAGTCAATCTGGCTTTGGCATCCTTCTTTGCCATAAGGTACCTGATGGCGGTGTGATCTGTAAACAAAGTCACTCTAGATCCAATGATATACGATCTGAACTTATCTAGGGCAAACACTACGGCTAGCATCTCCTTCTCTGTGACCGTGTAATTCCGCTGGGCGGAATCCAATGTGCGGCTAGCGTAGTGTATGGCAAATGGAACTACATCCCTCCTCTGTCCCAGCACAGCCCCTACGGCAAAATCGGAGGCATCCGTCATGATCTCGAATGGGAGAGACCAATCAGGCAACTGGAGGACAGGAGCCTCAATGACACACTGTTGGAGAGTAGCAAACAACGAAAGACACTTGTCATCGACAAGGAACTCGGTGTCTTTCATCAAGAGGTCAGTCAACGGCCGGGCAATCCTGCTGAAATCCTGAATAAACCTCCTATAAAATCCAACGTGCCCCAGAAATGACCGTAGCTGCCTCAGATTGGACGGCGGTGCGAGTTTCCTAATGACATCAACCTTGGCCGGATCAACCTCCATGACCCTGTTGGAGATGATATGGCCAAGCACCGTCCCTTGAATCACCATGAAGTGACTCTTCTCCCAAGATAGAACCAACTGATACTCAATACATCGCTGGAGTACTCGGTCTAGGCAGTCAAGACAGGAGTCGAATCCGTCGCAGTAGACCGAGAAATCGTCCATGAAGACCTCCAAACACTCCCCTACCATGTCCGAAAATATCGACAGCATGCACCTCTGAAAAGTCGTAGGGGCGTTGCATAGCCCAAATGGCATGCGTCGAAAAGCATATGTGCCGAAGGGACAGGTAAAGGTGGTCTTCTCCTGATCCTCAGGAGCTGGCCACTTGGTTGTAGCCCGAGTACCCATCCAGGAAGCAATAATGGCTCTTCCCTGCCAGTCTCTCAATGATCTGGTCAATAAAAGGCAAGGGAAATGGTCCTTCTTGGTGGCCTGGTTGAGTCTCCTGTAGTCAACACAAACCCTCCAAGAGGTGGGTACTCGTGTAGCAATCTCCTCTCCCGACTCACTGATCACAGTCGTGATGCCCGTCTTCTTGGGCACCACATGTAAGGGGCTGACCCACTTGGAGTCGGAAATGGGATAAATAAAATCTGCACTCCACCATTTGGATATTTCCTTCATCACAACCTCTCTCAGGTTGGGGTTCAGCCACCACTGGAACTCACGCGACGGCTTCGCCCCCTCCTCGAGATAGATATGGTGGGAGCACACTGATGGACTAATCCCATGGAGATCTGCTACGCTCCATCCGATCGCCTTGCGGTTCTTTTCAAGAACCCCCATCAAACGGGATTCCTGCTCTCCAGTCAGATCGGCGGAGATGATGACTGGGTACATCTCTGGCTCGCCCGCAAGGAATCGATACTTCAGCGAAGTAGGGAGCGGCTTCAGCTCTGGAATGCTGGGTGCTGGCAAATCTGGCTGCGGAAGGAAATGAGTGAATGCTGCTAAGTCTTCCAAATATGCCTGGGAGAAAGAAAGCGAACTCTCGCAAACTGGATCTGGAGAAGGCTGCTCAACTGTGCTATCTCTGATCGGCTCTGCATCTGCCTCCTCCTCATCTGTCGGCTCAAGTGGACTCAAGTCTGGCATCTGATCATCACAATCTGCCCAATCAGACTCTGAATCCGAGGGATCTGCATCAAATACGGTGGCATCAATACCACCATCACCCAAGGTGGCCTCAGCACCACCATCACTGATAGTCGTGTCGCGATCAAGGACCGGCTCTGCTGCCTCTGTAGTATCCTGAACCAGGGATGTGCTCTCCAGACTCTCCTCTGCTATCATCTCGGCATCAGCTGTATCTGAAAATGAGAGGATGGCCTGTGCTGCAGGATCTGCCCATGCTGCCTCATCGTCTGTGATCACAAAATCACAGTCCTGGTGGATGTCTGGCTCTGCGTCTGTCAACTGCTCTGAATCTGTGCTAGCCTCTGAGCGTGCTCTCTCTAGCTCTGTAGTCCTCGACCGTCTCTATTTGTATACTCTCGCGCGGTCACTGAATCAGGGATCTCCATGTCCAACACTACGAAGTCCACGGGGAATTGCAGGCCCTGAATCGTGAAGATAACGTCTCGTAACAACCCCTTCGGCCTCTTGACAGATCGATCAGCGAACTGAAGGACTGTCCTGCTCTGTCGAAGAGTGCCCAACTCAAAGCGGTCGAGAAGGGTTGCCGGAAGGAGGTTGATCGACGATCTACTATCTAATAGAGTACGGTCGAACCTCTGCTCACTAATCTGGCATCTGACATACAGGGCCCCTGAATCTGGCCTCTTGGCCGGCAGACGGTTCTGGATCGCAAAACACGTGGCTTTCGTCAGCACATGAATCTCTGAAGTGTGGTTCCTCCTCCTCCTCCTCCTGACTGTGGTCCTGTCTCTCAAAGATCGCTGAAGAAGGGGGATGTGCTACAAAGCCTCCTGGAGGGTCAGCTGGATGTAAAATCTATCGATCATGCTCTGATTGAACTCCTCCTGCTCTCTCTTTTTTGGATCATTTTCCTTTTTCTTCCCCTTCCCCATCTGAAGGGCTCGAGGGAAGGGGATCACAGGGTCCTTCGCAGATGAAGGACTAGGAAAAGGCCTAGACGGCTCGACGGCCGGATCCACACATACATCATGCACCACAGTGGGACCAGAAGAAACTAAACCTTTTCCTTTATTCAAACCAAAGTTCTGAGATACATCAAGGCGAGGAAAGACAACATCTCTCTCAACACAAACACCGGTGGCCTCAGTACCACCATGGGCTGACTCTGCTGCTGCTGCTGGACGTCTCGCGGCATCAGTACCGCGGGCTGGCTCGGCTCTGCTGGTGGCGTCAGTACCACCTCCTCGGACTGGTGAAGCGGCGGCCTCAGTACCGCCGGTGGGATCAGCATCCTTGGTGGCTTCAGTGCCACCGTCATCATCTGGAGCGGCCTCAGTACCGCTCTCCTCCTCCTCATGTGGCGCCTCTGAAGTATCCTCGTGGTGAAGCTCAGATGAGGCGTCGCCGCCTGCTGGGGTCCTACCGCTCCTAAGTGCAACAAAATCAGCATCAAACAGATCCGAAGATGTATCATCAAATGGGTCACTAGGAGTGGCAAGCTCAGTGGAATCTACCTGCTCAGACTTCCTCTTGAGGTTGTTCGGGTTCGGCTCAATCTGTGCAGGAATGGCGGCCTTCCCCCTCACCAAGTCCCACATCTCCTGGCGGAACTCGTCCATCTCCCGTCTAAAGGTAGCCTGCTGGTCCGTGAGGAGGCGGGCTATGTCGTCCAAGGCGGGGCTCTCATGGGAGCCCGACGGGTAGCCTCTCTGGTGCTGAGGCTGCTGGAACTGCTGGTGGTGCTACTGAGAGGGGTAGGAGGAAGGATGCTGCTGGTATGCTGGGTGAGCCTGCTGCTCACGTCTCCAAGACTGTCCCTGCTGCTGATAGGGACGAGGACCGAAGGACGAAGGCTGGTGTGACTGATATGCTGGGGGTTGCTGCTGTGGCTGGTGATCTCTCTGATGGGAGTACTGCCCTCCCTGACCGGCTGGCTGCTGCTGGGGCTGGGTACCTCCACTCCCCCACCTGAATCCGGGATGGTCTCATCGGATCCCAGGCTGGGGACGGTCATACCAAATCCCGTTGACATCCATCAACGGCTCTGCATCGTAGGGGGCTGGCGGGAGTACTGCCAGAGGCTGATCCAGCTGGTAGACCACCACCTGCATGTCTGGAGATGGTGGGGACTGGTAGGTGGGCTGCGGCTGCTGGTACGGCTCCGCCTGTACAAGGTGAACCTGTCTAGGCTGCTGTAGGGAGCTGGAGCGCTGGGACGAGCTGCTGCTGCCGCCGGTATCGCCTCGCGACTGAAGACGGGGCTGAGAAGCCGTTTGTGCCTCCTGGAGACACATGAGCTGGGTCTTCATGTCGCTCAGAGTCTGTGCCATCTGATCCATCTGAGTGAGGCTGTGGCACTGCTTCTTCTCAATCAGCTCCATGCGTTCCAACTTCTCGCTGATGATACCCATGTCCGCAACGGACGACTCTGCCTGTGCTGCTGCGACTGCGGACGAGCTGGATGGACCTGCATCGACCTGTGCTATCCGCTGGTACTGCACGGGTCCTGACTGCTGTTGGGGTCTCTGTGTGTACAACCGAGTCTGGAACATCACCATGTAATTCTCAGCCATCTCCTTGAAGATGGCCCAGACCTGGTCGTGGTCCTTGGCAAAGTAGGACCCGCCGCAAGAAGCATTCACCAGGCCCTGGAGCTCTGGTGTCAACCCGCTGAAGAAGCTCTGCACAAGGTTCGGCTTCGTGATGTCGTGGTGCGGGCATCTGTCCGTGAGCTCTCTAAACCTCTCACATGCCTCATGAAATTGCTCGTTGAGGAGCATGGAGAAGTTGCTGATCAAGGCCCTCGCTGCATTCGTCCGCCCGAGTGGATAGTACTTGTTCAAGTACTCGGTACAGAGCTGCTCCCAGGTGTAGACAAACTTCCCCAAGTGTTTCAGCCAGGTGGCTGCTCTATCTGCCAGTGAAAAGGGGAAGGCGATCATCCTGATCGTGTCCTGGTCCACGTGACGGTCGTGGACAGTGCTGTAGATCATCAGAAACTCCTGGAGGTGGAGGTGAGGCTCCTCGGTGGCAAGCCCGTGAAAACGGGGAAGCATCTGCAGGGTGTTCGGGGGGAACTTGAAGTCCCCCACGATAGCAGGTACCACCACCCAATGGTGCATCAGTGTAGATCCGGGGTTGTGCAACTCCCGCATCGGTCTCGGTGGTCCTCCTGCCGCGGCGGCTGCCGCGGCGGCGGCGGCTGCGGCTGCTGCTGCTGCTGCTGCGGCTCGTGCCTCTGCATCTGGTCCGTCCTCAGGCTCGCTCTGCTCCTCTCGCTCTGCTTGGAGGCGCTCCAACTCTCTCCTCATCTCAATCATTAACGCTCCCTGATCGCGTAACTGCTGCTGAACTGTCTCTAATGAGGCGATCAAGGTGGAGTTGATCGCTCCCTGATCCATCACGATGTGCTCTGTACGGGAACGATCCTCGGAACTGCCGGCCATGACGTCTGCTGCAAAATCAAATGAGCCCAACTCAGGTGTTGTCAAATCTATCAATCTCTCTTCGGGCTCATGTCTCTCAGGTCTGAAAGAAAGGGGGTCGAGGGGGAACAGGGCGGAGTCGTACTCGGGCTCGGAGAGCTGGTCTTGGCTCTCGCGAGCCAACCTAGATGATTGGGTAGACGTGCCCGAGGGCGGTGCAGCCAGAGGCTGCCTAAGAGAGAGTCTACCCATCATCTTGATCTGGCGAGTAAGGCGGATGAGATCTGGAGAAACTATGATCACAAAACAAACCCCCGGTTCACCAACGCGACGCGAGCTGAAGACCGTGAAAGTTCGGTCAAATTATCTTGTCAATTTTATTAGGTGAACACACAAGATATCAGAGCGCTTACGTGACCTGTTAGGATACTCGATGCTATCCCAACCGACTGGCCCGCACGGAAGAGTCGGTAATCAGTCGGGACTAGCACTGGAGGGCTCTACCTAGGGTACGGGTCACTCTCTCACGCATCCAAACCATACAATGAGGGGGTTGCTCTCCCCAAGACAAAATTTTTAGGGTGAGCATCTTTTAAGATCAATAGTGTTAACCAGTCCCAATTTTATGGTTTTTCTTTTTTAATCTCTTTCAAATAGAAAACAAAGGCCTAACGAATTTTTCGGTTCTCCTGGTTATTTAATCCAAAACAGGGGGGAGAAGACAAAAAAGCTGATGCGCGATAAAATCAATGATGCATGCTGAGTAAGAAATGCGTACCTTGTCTCCAGCACACTACATGCAAGTGATCCGCGCAGAATTGAAAGACTGAAAATAAACTACCTACATGATGCAACGGGAAAGCCGAGTCCTAGATGAGCAATTTCTAGCGCAAGAACCGTCTAACCGGTCATCGACCTCCAAGCCAAAGAGTCCGGTCTTGGCCCATCCCTCCTCTGTCCGACAAATCGGGGGTAGGAGAAAGCGCTTTATAGGACGGGCTGCGGCACGTAGGCTACGAAGGAAAATGAGTCGGTTATTTTTATTAATTGGTTATTAGTGAGTTCAATTACGTTCTATAGGAACAGATAATCAGTTAAGTGTTGGGACCCTACTAATTACGGCACAAGCAATAGAAATTCCTAAGTCTAGGGGCTCGAGCAAAAACCGCGTAAACACCGGAAAAGGCAGAAAGAAAATAAAATAAAACCAAAACCGCGAAAAACCGCGAAAATCCTAAGGGTCCCCCGAGCACACCGGTGCTCGGCGAAACAGACTCGCTAAGTCCAAGCAATGTCCACAAGTCCTGAGAGTGTCCTGTATTATTACAAGAATAATCAAAAATAAAAACCTACTATAATCCTCACCCACTCAACTCTCTCCTGCGACTCCGCAAAGAAAGGGGCCGCCTCCGAATCCCGCGGTTGCGTCGGCTTCTCGAGAGTAGTCGCCTCGGTCCTCGGGCCCTCGCAGGAAATAGCAGAGTGGTAAGAACCAGATAATCAAATAATAATAAAAGAAAAATAAAGGGAAATGAAAAATAAGGGTATATGTGCAAAAATGTGAAATAAAATAAACACTCAAAATAAAACAAAATGAAAATAAAAGAAAATGAAAATAAAACAAAATAAAACAAAAATAAAATATAGACAAAAACCGCGAAAAGCCGCGAGCTCTGAAAGAGCCGCGAAAAGCCGCGAAAATAAAAAACTAAAAGAAAATAAAAACTACTAAGCCGTGCTCCCCGGCAACGGTGCCATTCTGATGACACAGAAACTCGAGCGACCAAGGCAATCAGGTATCTAAGACGGTCGTTGCGACCTCAATCACTCAGATGTGTCGATCAAGAAAAATGAACCACTTAAGAAGGATAAAATCAATCAAAACTCAAATAGCGGTCATGCTATGTGATTAACCTGGTATAGCACCCAGGGTCGAACTCAAGGAGCACGAGTTGGCCGAGAGGCCTACGAAGTAGTAAAAATAAAGAAACTAAAGAAAGAAAATATTTTTAGTGGTTTATTATTATTTTTATATTTTTTTGGATTTTTAAGTAATTAAGAAAATAGGAAAGGCAAAGAAGGCACACACTTCAACAAATTATTTAAAGCACTTAAAATAAACCAAAAATTCAAACAAAAATGTTTTTATGTATTTTATATTTTTTAGTGTTTTTGATGAATTTTTGATAATTTTTTTATGTTATTTTTTTTTCTAAAAATCAAACAGTGGCAAAGATAAAGGGTAGTGTCCAGCCGAGCCAAAAAGCCCTAGATAAAATATCTAAGAGCCTTAAAATGGCTTGGAGATAATTTTCCTGTAAAGTAGATAAAACAAGGAAATTTTAGGTACCAATTTTATTGTTTTTGGATTTTTAATTTATTTACTAGAATTTTTATGGGTTTTTGAGTGTTTTTAAGTTTTTAGTGTTTTTCAGTGGTGAAAAATAGCCAAAATTGGCTAGAAAATCAAACTAAGTAAAACAAACAGTAGATAATTTTTATAGAATTTTTAAGCGAGTTTTTATATTTTTTTTGTGATTTTTCAAACTAGACAGTGACAAAAATAGAGGTTTTTGAATTTTTAAAAAAATACCAAACAAAATCAAAAATGTCCTCAAAAATCTACAAAACTCCTACACCATGGCAGGAGCCATGTGTCAAATTTTCGTTGGATTTAGAGGTGATTTGATATTTTATTCAAAAATAAAGGAAGGGTACAGTGCACAGGGACCAAAGTGCAAATACCCAAAGTTCTGGGGGTCCTGGTACAAAATACCCAACAAAACACGCACCACGCACGTGCCTGGGGCACTCAGGGACCTAGATGTAAGAAAAATAAGTCCCGAGGACTTATTGGTAACAGGTACTAAAAGTCCAGGGGCCCTATCTGCAATTTACCCAAAATAAAACGCACATGCGGAAATAAATCATTCACAGGGGTAGAAGTGCAAATAAGAGAAACTTTTCATTCAATTTATAACATCCAGAACTACAAGGGTATCTACTGCAAATAACCCAAACAAATCACGTGTCGAAGCACGTGTCCACAACAGGCAGGGGTATACATGCAAATAACTAAAGCCCAGGGTCCAATGTGCAATTTAACCTAAAACTAAACAACTGATTTTACTATTTACAGGACTAAAACGAAATAAAAATAAAAGCAGGGCCTAAGGGTAAATTACCCTTTATTAAGCGGGGGCGTTGGATGCGCGCCACGTGTGGATCTGACGGCTGCGGATGGTGGGCGCTCCGGATCGTCCCTCCTCCGATCGGACGGTGCTGGTAGCTCCAAGGATGGACGGCTCGGATCTGAACTGGAGCGAGGCGGGGCGATCGACGGCGATGGAGGGTCCTCGAAGAACAGGTCCCCGGCGAGCTTCGACGGTCTCGTGCGTGCGCTAGGGTCCTCCGGGGAGCCTTCTGAAGGTCAGAGAAGAATCGCGGAAGGCTCCCGCGTCTGCCGGTAGGCTCCGATGATCGAGCCAAGCTCCGGGGAGCTCGGACGGCGTCGGCGGAGCTGGGTCTCCTGGCTGAGTGGCGAAGGGCCTCAGACAACCCTCGTTTCGACCTGAAAAGAGCACCAGAAGACTCACGGGTCGAGGGCAAATTGCCTCGACCCGGTTAGGCGAAGTGGGGGTGGCTGGTGGGTCGGGACGGCGAGCTCCGGCGAAGGGGGTGGACGGAGAAGCTCGGTTCCCAGCTCCTGTGCGAGCTGGGTTGAGTGAGTGGGTGAAGAACGTGCGTCAGACGAAGGCGAACGTGAGAGTCGATTCCGATGATCGGATAGTGGTCGGAACCGGGGTGAATCGGAGAAATACGTCGGCGGCGCAAATTGGGAGAAACTGGAAATTAAGGGAAATGGGTAGCCTAAGGGGTTACCTGGGTGAAGGAATAGACTGGGAAGGAGCTGGGGATGCTCCTGGTCGTCGCCTCGAGGGTCGTCTCTGCCCGAGGCTCGGAGCTCTCGCTGGTGGCGGAGCTGCGGTGGCTACGTCGCCGGATCGATGGATTCACTCCCTCTCCTCGCTGCAACAGGTCGGGGATGCGAGCTGTCACCTCACACACTCTCTGGAGCTCACTGGAGAACGAGGCGAATGTCCAAAGATGGAGAGAGAAGGTGGCGGAGCTCGCTTATATGCGTTGGAGGGGTCCGGCTAAGACGGGCTCGGGTAGGTCGATGAAGCGCGCGGATCCCGAGGTGGATGCCCGGCGAAGGTGTCGGATGTGGGAGGTTCAAAACGGAGACGGGTTTTAGGGAAATGGGTGTTGGGTCGAGTGGGTAGAAATAGGAGAAGTCGGGTCCGGAGCTCAGACCCGTGGGAAGTGGTCTTGGTGGGGCTAGTTGACCGGGCGGTCAACATCCCCAGGACCCAATGGGATTCAGCCACGTGGCTGGATCTTGAAGTGACAAATATGGGTAGCTAGGGGCCGAATCTGCAAAAACTCAAAACATGAAATATTTTTCTTTTATTTTTTTCTATTTTTTAGTGTTTTTTAATTAATTTTTGGAAATAAAAATAGGCTATATACATAATATGTATTATATATAGGTATATATACAATATATATGGTTTGGATTTTTGATTTTTAAATGTTATTTTTGTGCAATTTTGTTCCTATTTTATATTTTATTTATTTTCATTATAAAATAAGGAATAAAAAGGTATTTTTATTTGATTTTTATTATTTATTTACATAGGTAAAATAAATATATATGTACATCTATATACATGGTATATGTACAATGTATTTTTGTATTTTTAATTTTTCTATTTTTGTTTTGTTTTTGTTTTCATTGTTCTTATTTTATTTATTTACAATATATAACATAGACTAGTTACAAAAATTATAAAAATTAATTTTGTATATTTACAAGGCTAAATAAATACATAGGTGTGGTTTATGTACATGGTGAAGGTGATGTTTTTGTTCCCTTTTTGATTTTTATCTTTTTATTTTGTTTTTATATTTTTCTAAATATATACAAGTATTTACAAGCATATTTTTGGTGAGGAAAATATATTTATATTTATTTACATAAATATTTACACAAGAGCTCCTATCTCCCTCTACTTTGGCTTTTATGCGGTCAGGCTCATGCTGAGCCCTCCCTTGGGTTAGGTTGCTCAATATTTATCTTAAATATTTCCCTCTTTTTCTTTTTAATCTTTATTCTTTTATTTTTGCACAAAAACATGCTAATTATAGGTTTTTACACAATGCATGCTTTTGGTAATTATTCCTATTTACACATATCTACATGTATTTGCAAAGGTTTTTGTAGCTAAAATATAAGAATAAAGAGTGATGAATGGGTATTCATCAATATACTGGTTGCATCCTTGGGTACATCCCCAACATATATTTGGAAATATATTTATGCATAAATTGATATATGTCTATACAATTTATACATATAATTTTTGTAATACAAATATCCATATCCATCAATGTAATCATAGCCATATGCATCTGCCAAGACAATGAAAATGATATCAATATCGATCTTCAAAAAATAAAAACATGTATCTTTCTCTACCAAAATAAAAAACGGAAGGAGCGAATGAGGATATTAATCAACATCTAGCAATCTTCAACCTAGTCTCTTTTCTCAGTACCCTTCAAGCTCTACATAATAAGCTCGCGAGGAGTATTGAGACGTTGGCTACGATGCGTTGGGCCTTGTCGCTTATTACTTGGTACTTTGAAATGGTTTATACATCTATGCTTATATTGTGCGGGCGTCAAAAGGAGGTAGAGGAAAGGATTTCCACTTAGTCAAAGCAGTAGTTCTGAACATGATTGGGTTGTAGGGGAGGAAGAAAGCCTTCAGAAGGAAGTACACTTGTGAACATGCCTATGAGTATATATCCATCTCCGTAGAAAATTGATAGAACAACGGACGGCTATGAATATATCAATTACATCCCTAAGTACATCCTTGTTATATACTTAGAAATAAATTTATGCACTATATGTGCCTATACGATATAAATACATATATTCAATAGTATAGATATCAAGATCCGTATCCACCAAGAGACTAGCAACCATATTCATATCTATTTCAATAATAAAAATGGTATCGAACTTTACAAAGGCATAAAAACTTATATCCTTGTCCGTCAAAATAAAAAAATCATATCTTTTTAATTGTACATATAGATATACCGATTAGACCCATACATTCCAATATTTCAAATCAATTGAATCACTTGTAACAAAAAATATACATTCAAACGTGGATAAGACATCCAACTTATTGTAGTTGTTTGCCATTGTATCATTAATGGCACGTTAATAATGTAGGGAACAAAAATAAAAGTGCATTTTGTAGGCACTGTAGGAATAGTGACTGCTATAATGCCTACACCACGATGCGTACTATATAGTAAGATATTCAATGTAAATAAATAACACATTAAAATATATGACAACAGTTATTAAAATTATTAGTTAGAATAAGATGTGATAAAGCAATTTATTATTCGTTTCAATGAATATTATTCAATTCAAGGAATATTATTCGTATAAACTTATATTCGATTGTTCAAATTCATAAAGAAAATTGCATCCATTTTTATATTACTACCAAAAATATATATAATAATGATTATCCATGAATTTTTAGTTGCTATTGAATTAGTAAAAATTGGTTTAGAATTAAATTAAAATATCAATAGATAGTTGTCGATCTATTAATGTTTACAGGGACGAAGCCAAGAATATTGGTTGGGGGGCCATATATAATAGAATTTTTTTAATATATAAAGATTTTTAACTTCTGATACAAAAATTATTTTGACTTGTAACAAATCAGATCTAAAAATACTAAAGAACTTTCATAGCAAATCACAACATTTGTAAAAAGTATAAAAATAAATTTTTGAATGGCAAAATTACCAAGAACTCATACATTGAAATTAAACTGGGACACAAATACCTCTTCATATAAAAATTGCAAATGTAAGCTAGCAACCATTCCTCTTCTTGTAATATAGAATAGCTCCTGAAAGAAAAAATGTGTTATATTTTTTTATAATATTAAAAAAATAAAAGAGATTTAGCATACCATTAACTTGAGCTATTTAAAACGCACTCTCCTTGACTTTGAATCATATTCATCAATAACTGATTCCGTTGAAATATTTTCGGCAACTTCTTTCTCGATGTAAATTAATAAACAATTTCTAAGAAAATCATCTTCCATCTTGTTACGAAGCCTACATTTAATAATCTTCATTGATGAAAATGCTCTTTCAGATGTTGCAGTGGAGACGGGAAGAGTCAAAATAAGCCGAATCAATCGATCAACCAGATAATATATACTTGATTTCCCAGTTTGTGCTAATTTCTGACAAAGATCAACAAGATCAGAAGAACTTTTGAGAACTTGATGAGTATCAAAATCTGATTTATAATGTAATAGTTGTTTTTCTAGCAACAATATCTCTTGCTCTGAGAAATCTGCTGGATAGAACTCTCCTGCTAATTTACAAATATCATCACTGTTGAATGATTTGTAATTGTCTCTGGGATCTAAAGCCGCACTAAGTGTAAGAAGCTTGGTGGAATTTTCATTGAAGCGACTATTAAGTTCTAATAATTGAGAATCTATTGCAGCTGTAAATATATCCACTCGATAATGATGAAGCAATGTAACTTTACTTACTTGACCACGAGATCTAATTCGGCTTGTAGAATAGAAAGAGCTTTGGTCTGGAACATCAATATTTCTTCTTTGAGAAAATGCAACAGTTTTCAAAAATAGTGTATCCCAACCTTCTTCTCTTAACTTTTGAAGATGTTCTTTGGTGGATGAGACAAGTTGTAAAGCATTTAAAATATCTATATTTTTCCGTTGAAGAACTTGGCATAAATCTTCTGTTATTCCCAAAATTGCTTCCATAATATGCATGATGAGAATAAATTCAAAAGAAGTTGCATCTTCATATGATTCATCTGCTTCTGCACGTTGTTGATAATTATCACCTCCATCAATGATGGTTAAAAGTACCTTGCAAATTGCACTATACATTTTGATAAAACTGCAGATAGATCTATAATGAGAACTCCATCGAGTTTCACCTGGACGTTGTAGTGTACTCATCTGATTATGTCCCGTGCCAGATTGAACTTCATTCGTTGATAATAAATAAGCAATATCATCCGCATGAGAAGCTTGTAATTCATCATGTCGTTTAGATGATGCATTGACAATATTGACTATACCACCCAACTTGTTAAAAAACTTATGAATGGGAATCACCTCCCTTGAAGCAGTTACGAGGGCTAGTTGAAGACGATGAGCCAAACAGTGTATATAATAAGCATATTGATTTTCATTCATGATCAAGGCTTGTAATCCATTCCATTCTCCGCGCATATTACTAGCTCCATCATATCCTTGACCTCTAATTTTTTTATAATCAAGATTATTTTGCAAAAGAACTTCAAATAATCTACTTTTTAATGTGATTGCTCTTGTATCTGATACATGGACCAAGTCAAAAAATCTCTCACGTAAATAACCACTTCTATCAACAAATCTAAGAACAATAGCCATTTGTTCTCTCTTTGCTTCATCTCTAGCTTCGTCAATTATAACACAAAATGCAGAATCTGCAATCTCTTCACGAATAATATTTCTTACTTTACCAGCTATAATTTGAAGAATCTCTTTTTGAACATCTGGTGACGTGTATTTAGCATTTCCTGGAGCATTTTCTAATACAACCTTTTCTACTTCTTCATTATAAGATGCCACAAATTTCATTAACTCAATAAAATTTCCTCGATTGGAAGAACTTGGTCGTTCATCATTTCCTCTGAATGCACATGCTTGGAATGATAACCAACGAACAACATCAATTGTAGTCTTTAAGCGTAATCGATTTGCTTGAATTTGCTTGACATCTTGTTTTTGGATGACATGTTCAATATATTGTGCTTTATTCATAAAATTTCTTCTACTTTCTTCTGCCAAATTATGTGTAGAACCACTACTTCCTATATGACTCAAGAAAGAACAATCTTTTCCATTGTTAACTTTCTTCCAGTTTCGGAATCCTTCAACAACAAAGATATTTATGCCTTGCTTTAAATTATGCTTACCCGAAAAAAGATAGCAAGGAAAGCAAAATGCAGCATCTTTGGAAGGTGAATACTCTAACCATGAATGTTGTCTAAACCAAGATGCCTGAAATCTTCGACGATGTTTCTCATTGTTATTATACGGATAGTTTGTCATATTGTACTGGTAAGGTCCTAAATTTAAATAAGCACGTATTACTTCTTCTCTCTTATCATGTGGATACTCCCATATCATTTGACGTAGCCCAGGATCTCTTTCTAATGAACCATCAACAGATTTATATATATCAACTCATGAAATTTTTGAAGGAGGAAGTCTCTCTTCTTCAGAATTTTGAGAAGGCAATACATTTTCTTTACTACTACTCTCATTCGTCGACTTTGCAAAATAAGCTGTGATGGACCTCTTTGACATTGTTGATCTAAAAGCATCAAATTAAATATAAAATTTTAAATTTAGTCTAGAAAGAAAAAAATGTAATTGGTACACCCAACAATTCTATCATTATATCAATTAAAAATGAATCATAAATTTAAAATATATTCAACAATATTTATACCTGCGCTTCCAGTGAGTAAAAAGTGAAGATTGGATCAAATCAATATAAGCAGAGGACGAGCTTGAGATGGTGTCAAAGAGACTACGTTGTTGAACCTAGGAAGGGGAAGATGCCAGCTGCCAAGATGATAAATATATTACTTTAAAAATCGAAAAACTAAAGTCCCGCTAATATAATAAATACATCCCGCTAACATCATAACTAGTTAGATAACATGCTAAAGTTAATTTCACCATTTCATGGAATAAACATTTAAAATATTGATGACTGTGTTATGATACTACAAGCCCCAGGACCCACAAGTCCCTGTTCGGAGAGCACTCCCCCCAGGTTGGATCGGAGCATCCAGCTCCTCCACAACCCCCCTTCACCCCCCCCCCCCCCACAGCCGCTTGTCCCAGATCGAGGCCCCCCTCCCTGTCGACCCACAAACCCCTGATCGGAGAGAAGTCACTGCACCTGCCCCCCCCCCCACCACCACCACCACCTTACGCGCAGTGCAAGTTAATCGACAAGACGATGCTAACACGACCATCGTCTTTGGCTTTGTGATCATCGTCCTCCTTCCTCTTCCCTTTGTCTTTCAGCCTACCATAATGCGCGAGGTTCAAATATGATTATATATGTCATACAAAACGGTAATTTATGGGTAATAAGACTATGATAACAGATGGAATAACATAGTTTGCGTGTAGAACAAGTTGTCTACCGTAAGTTTGAGTGATGGATAGATTAATATCGAAATAACCAGCACAAATATCGTCTAAACTTTCATGGGAAAAAAACAATATGTGGATACTAAGAAACAAATACATAAAAGGGAAGAGGAAAGATCTGCTACTGCATACGCTGACTTTTTTGTGCCAAATTTCCTAAATGCATCACTGTCAATATACAGTAATAGTATGCTCGCATTTTATAATCGTTTTCTTTGCTATCCTCCCGGTAATTGACACAAAAAAGTGCAGATCAAGCATATGAAGATAATGTTAGTTTAAATATTTTGAATTAATGATACGGTGCGTTGTATCGTGATGACATAACAGTAATTGTGGTAGAGAAATCGGCCAATGAGAAGTGCGTATATTATATTTGTACAGAGACGACCAAGTGAAATCAAAAGGGGGAAGAATTAAAAATATGTTGACATAAATTGGACAGTTGGACTAACCTTATTCTGATGGTTGATCAAACATATGTTTCTGCCTTCCTCCTCTTGCAACTTTGGCGTTGAAGGATCCTATATATTATATAATATCTCAAATTCTGGAAGTCAGATTTCTGGAAGGAGCAGTTTTTCTTGTTCCGTGTAATTATGGGGTGATCGGATTTGAAGGTTACAGTGTTTCGTTGATCTGATTTGAATTTGGTGATCGGATTGTCAATGCAAAATTAAATTTAGGTGATCTGATTTGAAGGTTACATAGTTACTAAAAATAGGATGTAGAGGCTATTGAGGGAAATATGAACCTTGATGGGGGGCCGAATATTGTAACCGCTCATATTGCTCCTAGAATTAAGGAGGGGAGGCGCGAGAAAACGGGGAGGCCTGGCCCCCTCCCGCCCCCCTCCCTCCGTCACTGAATGTTTAGTAACAAATATGACATTAATGGAAATTATAAGAATAAAATGTAATTTTGTAATAAATAATATTCATTATTATAAAGAAAATTTTGAAAAAATATGGCAATAGTTATTCAAATTATTCACTATATAACATGACAAAATAATCTATTATTCACTACAATGACTATTATACAATTCAATGAATATTATTCGTTATAAATTTATATTTGACTATTCAAACTCATAAAGAAATTGCATTCATTTCCATATTATTACTAATGAAATATATTAAATTATTTATTAGTTGTTTTTTCTTTTATTTATGAATTACCGAAAATTGATTTCGATTTCAATGAAAAGATCAATGAATACTTGTCAATCAATTAAACTTTAGTAACAAATATGATATCCATTGCAAATTATAAGAATAAAAGATGACTTTGCAACCAATAGTATTCACTATTATTAATAAAATATTGAAACTATGACAATGATTATTTAATTTATTCGTTATCATAAATTAATTTTATGTCAACTCATATTCGAACCCATGTTTATAACCTGCAAGATTCAAATTATATGTTCACATCAACCAAATTGATCATTAAGTTTCAGAAACTAATTTTATTCTAGTGCATACTCGAACCCATTTGTATAACCAGACAGATTTTAATTATAAATCAATTAGGTTTGAATGCGTGAAAGTCAAAGGAAAATGCAAATTCACCCATTTACTTATTCATTATGGACAATGAATAGAACATCAATATTATATATTTATCAAAAAAAAGGAAGACTAACAATATAAGACATGCATATATCGAATTATGAATAGATATATAAATTAAATATGGTATTTTAATCTTACTAAAAATTATTCACTAAATTGCAACTTTCCTTTTTAATTATGAAAATGTAAAATGAAAGTTAAAAAAGAGATACACTTTCATTTTATATAGATAAATTAAAAATCCAATTTAAGATGGGTGTGAGGAGGATTCGATCCCACGTCCACTTGCTCGGATTAAAAACGAAAGTAGAAAGAGTCTATTTTATTTTACATAAAAATTATAAAGAAAATTAAAATAAATTAGAAAATTGGCTATTAGTTATTTTTCTAGTTATTGATAAGTTAACAATAATTGATTTAGATTTCATCAAAAAAGATCAATGAATAATTGGCAATATATTAAACTTTAGTAACAAATATGATATTCATTGCAAAATATAGGAATAAAAGACAAATTTTGTAACAAACAATATTCATTAATATAAACAAAATATTAAAAATATGACAACGATTATTTAAGTTGTTCACTATAATAAACTAATTTTATTCCAATGCACACTCGAACTCATGTTTATAGCCTACAAGATTCATATTATATGTCCACATCAACTTAATTGACTATTAAGTCTCATAAACTAATTTTATTCTAGTGCAAACTCGAACCATTTTTATAACCTGCAAGTTTCAAATTATAAATCAATTGGATTTGAGGGCATGAAATTCAAAGAAACAAATTTATCCATTTATTTCTTAATTATTGACATTGAATAGAAAATCAATATTTTATATTTATCAAAAAAAAGAAAGTCTGACAATATAATCCATGCATATTTGGAAATATGAATAGATATGCAAACATAGTCATGCGTTGTTGTAAATTGGAGAATGTAAGGCATCATTGTGCAACCACATTGTGATAATATCTATTAGGTTAAGTTATGGCATCTACAACATGACTGCATATAGACTACTTTACTACCATGATGATCAAAAAGTGGTAGTTGTGTAGTCACAAACTCTGAAAACTTTAAAAAATATCAGTTGCAGCTAGAAGATTGCAACCACCATAGTTGATCAATGCGACAAGCAATAAATTACTTGAACATGAAAATATAAGGACATCAACTCTATCTACTAATTCAAGATATTCTAATTCAACTTACAAAATGCAATATACAACAAGGAGGCACTAATTCATCTTGCAAATTACTTGAATTTTGATCAACAACCTACAAAAATGACAACATGCTCACAAATGCCACAACCTCAAATCGAATGAGGAGAACATAGCTGCAACCCCATTTAGGAGTGTGCCTGCAATATGGAGATCATGCTTAAGAAATTCGAATGTTTTCAAACAAAATCACCAGTCACATAAGAGAGCACATAGCACAACTATTTCTATAAAGAAGACTAACATTTTTACTCATATAAAGATAATATAAAGCTTACTAACCATCTAACCAGGGGCGTAACTTACATTATGGAGGGGCCATGGCTCCCCAATGATTATTATACGTCACTTATATAATGTATTAAAATTTTAATACGGCCCCTTCTTCATTGTATTATAATTAATGTTGTTAGAGAAATGTTATAGGATCATTAAATGGTCAAGTGGTAGAGTAGTAAGGCTTTTATTTTGGAGACCAGGGTTAGAATCTTATCTCCATCAATTTTACTTTATTTTATATGGTTTATCCAATCAATTACAAAGTATTATAATAATTTGATATAAAATTGTATTCGAGTCAGGGACTGAACTAGTATACATTGCAACACCCCATGATTATTACAAGTCACTTATACAATGTATTAAGTTTTTAATATGGCCCATCCTAAATTGTATTATAATTAATGTTGTTAGAAAAATGTTGTAGAATTATTATATGGTTAAGTGGATGAGTGGTAAGGCTATTATTTTGGAGATCAGGTTTCGAATCTTATCTCCGTCAATTTTACTTTCTTTTATATGGTTTATCCAATCATTTCCAAAGTATTATAATTATTTGATATAAAATTGTATTCGAGTTTATTTATCTCTCCCTTTTTTTTATTACTCTTTGTAAATAAAATAAATTTTATTGTTTATTTTTAAACATGAACTTTTTTATTTCAAAATTTCAAATGATGATTTAGCCTTTTTAGGATGGATTTAGAGAGGCTTCAATTAGTATATTTATCCAATTTTAAAAATAGCCACGGAAAATACCAATCTATTTGAAACTCTAACATTAATAATAGATTTAAATTCTGCGTTTATCAATATTGAAAGAGGTTCATTTTAAAAATATTAATTCCATTTAAAAATATGATTCAAATATACATAGATTTTTCTATTTTTGAGCATACATAATAGTTGTATACGCGGCCCCTCCTTGATGAAATTCCTGGTTCTGCCCCTGCATCTAGCACTATTACAAACTATTCAGTGATATATAACTAACAAACCATCAAGGTTCTAAAATTTTAGTATTACAATGTTTACAACAAGAAATGATTGCATAATGAATTATCTTGTAACATAGTTTTCTTATCCTTCATTTTTTTAAAAAATGATCTCTCTTGTCTTTACCCTTGTAATGAATTCATGTCTCATGCATTAAGAGCCAAAAGCTGAGATAGAAATCGTAACAAACACATGCATTTATTATATTTTTCTTAGAATCCATGCATGTGCAAATAAGAAGATCGATTTAAAATTTAAAAATATTAAAAATATAAACTGACAAGGAACATGAATAATTAGAGAGAAAGAAAGAGAGCACACTTGTATATAATACACCAATCAAAACCTTTATATTTTATGCACAATAATTAATTTTTAAACCGATTCCTCTTGCATTTGTAAATCTAATATGTATATTAACTAACTATGAAAGGTATAATATATCAAAAAATTAGAAAGGTTAAGAAAATGATAAAAAGAGAAAGAGTGACGGAGAGAGAGAGCGCATTTGTACACATAAGAATAGAAAAACTCTTATATTTTATGTAAAAAACAAATATTTTTGATTAGTTTCTTTCTGCATTTTGTAAATACGTATGTATATTTATTAACTATAAAATAAACAAAATTAAAAAAATAGAAAAAAGATAAAATGATAAAAAAGTGAAGAGCCATATAGTACGTATATGCAAATACATATCTATTTTATTTCTACAATTAGCGTGACTATGAAAAATCTAGAAAAAAAGATAATACATATTAAGTATTAATACAATAACATATATACATTATAATTAAGAAAAGATAGGGGAAATATAAAATCAAAAAGTAAGGTCTTTTATAACTATAAAACATCTACAAAAAATCTACATGTAGATGACCTCATTTGATTTCATTTTCTTCATAAAAGGTGTAGATCTCAAAGAGATATATGATTTTATTAAGTATCTATGTATTAATTTTAATTTTTGGAATTTTATTAAAGAGCCACATGGTGCTTTGACCTCAGTCCTTCAGCACCAGGTGACATTATACCCTTGGCCTATTGACCATATTTAGACTTATTCCTCATGCTCCCCCATTGGCCAATTCCTCACCACATAGGTGTTATCCCGTTAACCCTGGTCAATATCATATCCACCAAATAGCCCCTTTATTGTCTGATTCTCTGATGCAAACCGATTTCCCTCGTGATTCCATCCACTTTGCTCATCTACTTTGACCTCCCTCATCTCTCCATTACCTCTTGATCACCTCCTCATGTCATTCTTCTCCTTTGAAAACACCTAAGATTACATCCCATAGTCATCACTTTACTCCTCACCCATCTTCTCCCTCTGTTGCAACTACCAATACACCATAGCCCCCACTAACCCTTCAATAATACTTGATGTACCCTTCTCCTCTGCGAAAAAGACCCCATCCTCTACTTTATGAAGCAACTACCATCCACCAAATCCTTATATTCCATTGTACCTCGTACCTTCACCATCAATGCCCCTCCTCCCTAAATCTGAGCCCGAACACCAAGCCCACTTAAAGACCTCTTCTCCAAAATTGTTTGTCTTTGTCCTCCATTAGAAAGGGCTCAAATCCCAACCTTTTCTTATAGAGATAGGGGTAGAATTGAGGTAACCATGATCCTTGCCCTCTCCTTTTATGAGGTCCGGGTCACTTTTCAAGCACTTCAGCAGAGCTTGTGCTATGTCAAAGCTTTGCCATAGTCTACCATGTAGTTGGAGGCCAAAATCGAGCTTCTCGAGCTCACTCCAAAGCATAATTCCTCATCTGTCACCTTCTAGGTACTAGCATTGCCTTCTTATTTTGGTCTTCCGAAGTTTACCCATTTCTCTCCTCTTTTTTCGTTGTTACTTTCTCAATTCAACCCCTTATCGACATGCCTACACACATCATCCTCGCTCATTCTTGATTGCCTTTATCTCCCATGATAACCACCTTCAAACATGCCAATGGCCGGAGAGAAGCTCTCTTACATCACCATCAATAAATTCTTACTTACCACTAACGAATACATAATCACCTTGGTTAATTGTTGCAAATTAGTTGTTGTGTTTGTGTTGTCGTGTTTTAGTCGAATAATCAGAATCAATAAAGAAATAACCACAATTAATTAACCTATTAATACAATGGTGGTTTGTTGTCTATTTAACCTAGGCAAACCCTAAGGTCAAACTCAAGAAGGTAATATGAGGGTCTAAGATTAATAATTAAATAATCTAAGAAATAGGTTTTCAAATGAGAGAATGAAGAATATTTTGGTATTTTTCTCTTTTTCAATTTTTTATGGGTTTTTATTTAAAGATGTAATTAATTGCGAAAAGAAAATATGATGCATGTGTTTTCAAAATAATTTTAATGCAAGAAAGAATGATATGATGTGATGTGAGCAATAAATAAAATATATGCAAATTATTTATTTTAAAATGATGCAAAAGTATGATGCAAAATGAATATGCAAAGATAAAGGTGAATGTGGATGCAAATCAAGCCAGGCAACAACAAGGCATTCAATTAATTCAAACCTCCCCTTATTTAATTGATTTCAGAAATTATTGTAGCAATTTGTATTCCCAATGAATCACCCCAATCGATGCACAAGTTATTGAGCAAGAGAATAAAGGAATAAAAAGACAAGTGCTCAAAAATGAACCAAAGAGAACCTCAATTAATAACTGTCAAATAACAAATAAAATCTCAGTGTTCAATATGATAGAGGATCAAATATGGTTTAAAATGACAACAAGAACGTCAAATTCCAACAAATAGTGCTCATGATATGAATATCTGAAGTTTAGGGACTACATGGTAATTAAAATAAATAAATAGTCAAAATATACCCTTGAAGAGGGACTGGTTTGTAATTAATGGAAAACATTAGGCCTTTTTGCAATTTTCCACCAGTGGGGGCACATGCGCAATTCTTGAAAACATCAGGGTCATTTCGTAATTTACCTAGAGTAACGTGTGGCGCGCGTGACCTAGGTTCTTCTGGTGATTCCGGAAAGTCGAGGGGTCACGTCGTAAATATCTCGATCGTACATGGTTGGTCACGTGTGAGAAGGGGGAGACAGGATACCCAGACCTCCACATGGTTGCTTCTGGTAGCCTCGCTCTTCGGAGGCTAATGGTTCTAAGTTGTACTTCAAGGAGGATCTGTTGCGTTAGATTGAACTCGATCCTATGGATCTAGTTTGGGCAAAATTGCGCAGCTGAGATATACTCAAGTCTTGATCCAACGGGATGTTGTCGGTGAAGGTTAAAGTTGTGCAACTGCGAGGTAGAGTGTCTCTGTTACTTTGTGCCCTGATGCTGGTTCGAGGAAGATGGAATTCGATGTAGATGCTTGAGGGCGCGAGGTGGAGCTCAGAGGAGCAATTGTGGTGCGAAGCGTGAAGATGTTATCGTTGGTGAAGGCGGCGGAAGAAGGTGAAGGCGGTCGTCGGTAAAGTGGAGGAAGGTGAAGAGGGAAGAGATGAATGGGGTTGTTGCCTGATATGGGAGGAGGAAGCTTAACTCCAGTGGTAATCACCTCAACCGGGGTGACGGAACCAGAGAAGGCTATGGCTGCTCGAAGCAGCAACACGAGATCGTGGGACGTCATGGATCGCGCCTGGTAAGAGGGTTATTGTTTGTGAACATAGGGTGTTGTCACCACCTTACGTCGAGCTCTCTCTCTCTCCATCATTAGACTA
The DNA here is from genome assembly GCA_037367405.1 of Ottelia alismoides. Classification (NCBI taxonomy): domain Eukaryota; kingdom Viridiplantae; phylum Streptophyta; class Magnoliopsida; order Alismatales; family Hydrocharitaceae; genus Ottelia; species Ottelia alismoides. The sequence continues at coordinate 157,814 of JAZKJV010005139.1, forward strand.
TGGTGGATATAGGTTGATGCCTGATCATGGGGATCAATGGTGGTTTAAATATGGAATCGAGAGGCAGAAGGTAATGGGGGATTTGGCGATGGCGTACGTGGTCACGAGATTAGGATAGAGGGGGAACGGATTTGGGTGGTTGGTTGATGAGGGGGGGTCAACTGTGATTGGGGAAGAAAGATGGTTTCATCAGAGTAAGGAGGAGATAAAGGCAGAGGTGGTTGGCGATTGATCGAGAGGACATAGGAGTGATGGTCAGCTGGAGCAAGGTCGTTGGGGGTGAGATGGAGGTGTAGTAGGGACTTGAGCCAAGCGGAGGAGGTGGGCTGGTGTGGGGAAGTGATGGCACGTGCTAGGCATGTGATGGGAAAGATGATGTCAGACACGTGCCTAACACTTGGGGAGAGAGGGCGGCCTGGAACCAAGAGCCACGTGGCTAACTTTGACCAGAAATGTTGACCAATGCTTAAAATGCAAAGATAAATACAATAAAAATAGAACATGGACTCATATGCAAAAGTAATCAACATGAAAAATGTTCTAATTATGATCTACAATGCTCATAAAGGATTCGGGTGCAAACGGAATGCGGAATGCAAGATATGCAATTTTTGATGATATTTTATGTATATAAAATACTATTTTTATAGCTTTGCAATTTTTATTTGATTTTTTGATGATTAATAAATGCATGTAATAATGAAACATGATATTAGAAAATGTAATGGACTCAAATGTGATTTTTTGGAATTTTTATGGGTTTCAAATGGGTCAGAAAAATTAGAGAAGTTAATTATGTAGAAGTGAATTAGCTTAGAAGGCTCAAGTCAGAATTTGTCTTATAATTGCTTTTCCAATTTTTTTGGATTTTCATTTTACGTGATTTATAATAACAATGAATAAATTAAAGAAATAAAAGAAAAAGTAATTAGAATGAATGAAATATGCACATGAAATGATAGATCGAAATCGGTGAAAATGTACAATGAGCAGAAGAGGCCCAAAACCCAACTTTCACAAATGAGCTCCGATTCTTTTGAACTTGGTCTTGTTTTGAAGATAATTGAATGTGCATTAGTTCAAAAGTGAGTAGGATTTATTTGGATAATGTTTGCGAGAGATATCAATGGTTTAGTCTTTCTATCCTCAAATTAGGGTTTGAGATTATTTTGCATATGAATAAGCTAGAATTTTTTAAGATTTTTCATTAATTAAGTTTAGTGATATGTACACTATGGAGTGGTTTGAGGTTATTGGAATTAGCACGAATTAATTAAAAATACATGAAGTTAGGTGAAAATGAATGGATGATTATAAAGGCAATATTAAGTGTTAATTTATGTAAATTATTTACACGTGTCTGAAAGTTATTTTTATGAAGTTAGCATGCAAATGAACCTAAATTCCCATGATGAAACTCTATTTTCAGATAATTAGATTGATGAATTACATATTCATCAACCCTATATACTTAAACCTTGCTCGTCCTCAAGCAACTAAAATGAACTCCAAAAGTGAAATGATTTTGAGTTCCATACCAAGGTCATGAGCAAAAGGTGAAAATTAAACTAGATCCGACCATTAGATTAATAGTTTGTCGGAAGTCCTATGAGAATTAGGGTTCTAAAATCAACAGCCTCCAAGTTTTACGCAACATTGTAACAGTTTCAACTCAAAAGTCATCTTAGGTAAATGCTCCTCCCAAAGCATACCCAATGAACATTGAATAATCGTCTCATTTGTGTGAAGGGTGTTATCTCTTCCCATCAAGAATGTTGGACTACCATGCAGACCTCCTCTCTAATAACTCGTCCTCGGGGAGTGAAAAACGAGAAGACGGGAGTCACTAAGTAGTGGCCTGACAACTCAGGCTCATTGTCACTGAAGCGACTACTCCAATCCTCACGTTGATCAACAATTAACAGACACGAATAATTGAGCAATTAAAACCGAAGTCAAAATTTATTATACCCTGCTAAAACTATATATTGGCAAACAAGTAGGGGTCGAACACAGGAAGCAAAGGAGTAAAGCTGGGAAGACAAAAGTCAAGCAACCAATATCTTGTTACTCACTTAGCCAAATTGAAAATTTTTGTGGGTTTTTAATTTTATATTTTTCTAATCTTTTTTATTTTATATTTTATTTTTATATTTTATATATTTTATATTTTTTAATTATAAAATAAAGTATATATACAATATCAGAAAAGAGAGATAATGAATTTATAAAAATAGGTAAAAATAAGCAAAATTCAGGAAATAAAATATTTTTGTGTTTTTTATATTTCCTAATGTTTTTGTGATTTTTTCTATATTTTTGCTATTTTTTTGGCATTTTTAAAGTCAAAAATACTGAAAACAGTCAATAATATAAAAATCTGAGATTAAAATGGGGATGAAAAATATAAAAAAGAGTCAAAAATTCCCCAAGTAAATTTTTAAAATAAAGATAATAAAAGAGAGAAAATTAAGGAATAGAAAATAGTTTTTTAGGATTTTTTATGAATTTTTAATATTTTTATAAAGGTTTTTGGGGTTTTGTAATTTTTGTAAGTTTTCTTTTGTATTTTTTAGGGATTTTGGTCTCAATATAGAACACACAGAAATAAACAAAATTTATTTTTTCGGGAATTTTTCAAAGAGTTTTATATTTTTTATGGATTTTCTAATGCAAACAGGGATGAAGATGCATGTTTTTGAATTTTTATAAATATTAAAATGACGGAAAATGCAAACTAAAAATTAGGCGTGGAAGCACAATGCAACATGCTGCTATGATAATTATTTGGGATTTTTTAGGGTTTTATAGATGCATGAAATAAATATAAACAACAAAGAGAAAATTCACCCCTGATAGGGGAATTTTCATAATTAAGCAAAAGTCCAGAGCCCTGTGTGCAATTTTTCCAAAAATATATAACACAATAAAAAACTTTGTGGATTAAATATTAAATCCAAAACCTTCAGGGGCTTCTTTGCAAAAATACCAAGCCCACGTGTGCGGGACACGTGACCTGGCAAGGACCTGATTGTAATATACAATAAACATGGGGGCTACAATGCAAAAACACCAAAGTTTTATAACTGCATTTGAAAGTTTTTGGACTTAATCGAAATAACAAAAATAGTGAGGGCCCCCACGTAAAATACTGCCACCCCACGTGTGCCAGTCACGTGAGGTGACGTGGCCGAGGACCCATGTGCAATATGCTGAAGTCCAAGGGCATAACTATAAAGTTTACAAAAATAATTAAATGGCAAATGAAAGTTTAAGGTTCGGTATTTAAATACAAAAAGAGCCTGGGTGGCGATGCAAAATACCCAGACTGGGGCGGATCCGATAGTGTATGCTTCTTCACTTGCCACATGTCGAAGATCCAGCGGCTGGTACCCCTTCGTAGATGAGCGACCAAGATTAGATCATGGCCCCTTGATCGAACACTGCTGGCGAAGCAAATCAGACGGCTGCTGAAAGATCTGGGTGCTGAAAGATCTGGGTGCATGTTCTTAATCCAATGGTTGAGGGACCCTTCGACGAACTAGGAAGAACTCGCGATGTACGAGCTTCCCTAGCTCTGATCTTCCTCCTCCGCTACTCGGTGAAGCTCCAAAAGGGCCCAGGATGCTCCTGCAGGTGTCCTCTTGACTCTGGAAGCAACAAAAGGTGCTGGGGTGGTCCAGCACGCTTGCACAGAGGTGGCAGAGCTGGGGGGCTGAAGGATCTTCGATAAATGACAAAACTTTGCTCCAGGCAATGCTTTGACCTCTATACCTGCAAGAAAGAGTGAAGGAGTTAGGGGAAAAGTTCCTCGACTCCGTCGAAGGGTGGAATGGGCTGGGAAAGTGTATGGTGATGATCGGCGGTGGCCTGGAGAACCCAAAGTCCGGTTGTGCACGGTGGGTGTGATTTCATGATGATTTGGATGAGATCGATGATTGATTTTCGCTAAGTTTGATTATTGATGTCCTAAGGAACTCAAAGGATAAAAAAGGGAAAAGAGAAAACTCACCAAGGTGGCGCCAGCGGCTAGCTTTGGTGGCACACTGCGGTGAGGTGGATTGACTCAATTCGACACCTCCACGGCCTCCCGAAGGGCTCAACCGATTCCTGTTGTCACCAGGAAGGTCATCAAGTTCCTAGGTCTAGATTGGGATGGTGGAAGAGTGATCAAAGGTCAAAGGAAGGTCGGGTGTCATTTTTATGTGGGCTGACGATGGGCATGCAAAGAACGAGGAAGATCTGCAGGATCGTGGCTCCAATCCTCGAAAAAATCCATTTGCGTGAATCATTGATATATGGGGATGAAAAGTCAAGAAGGAAGCATCATGAAAGGGTGAAAGTCTCAGCCTCCAAAAATCCCAGAAGAAGAGGCCAAATGCACTTCTGACAAGGAGCAGTCCTCGGTCAGAGAGCTGACCGAGGTCAACCAACGGGGGGTTTTGATTGGTCCACGTGGACCAACCAGAAAATCTTGTGGAAAAAAGATTTGTAAAATAAATTTAAAATAATAGATGATTTTATTAATTGCATGTTATTCAATAAAAAAATGTTTATTATTTTCTGAATTATTTTATTATGATTTTTATTTATTTTTTAGAGGTATAAAATTACAGGTTTCCTTTTATGGGTTATATACAGGTATATTCATCTATATATTTTTAATGTTTTATTTTTATTTTGTATAATTTTGTTTATTATTTTATATATTTATCAATTATTTTTATACACTTAAATATATTTTTATTTTATTTTTGTGATGTATTTTATACAATTAAATCAATAGAAGTATATTCTTTATAGGAATATTTATTGGTATTATACCTATGTATTTTATACAAGTATTTTATTTTGTGGTTTCTTTATGTTTGTATTCCTATTTTAATATAGATATATATTATAAATAATATTTACAAAACTATAAAAATATAAAATTATAAAAATAATGAATAATAAATAAAAATGAATATTTTAATCAGTACAAGTATACAATAGGGGTCCAAAACCAAACTTTCAAACCGTAACTCGGAGAAATATGAAACCACCTTCATTAAATAGCTTATTAAAAATTATATACAATTAAAGATGATTTTGATAGATTTCAAGTTTTTATTTGAGAGATACAGGTCTGGGAAGTTGGTATTCTAGAAATTATTCAGGTCATAACTTTTTATTTGTACATTATTTTGTACGAAATAAATTTTATATTTTTCTATATTTAATTATCTTCAAATTTTATGTTTAAAGTTTCTTTATTTGAATTGTAAAAAGTGGAACCAAAAATAGGTCCCATAATGAATAAAGAATGAATTAAATAAAAGGGATTTTTATTGGATTTTGGCCCTTATCTCCCCTACTTTATTCTTTGTCGACCTAGTCATCGAGATGCCTAGGTCTTGGGGTTTTGAGTCATAAAATATTTGCAATATTTTATTCTTTTTCATTTCTTTTCTTTATTCTATAATTTTGGCTTTAAAAACCTTATTTTATACACATTTTATACAATATTGCATGAATGATAAAATGCATGAATTAACAGTATTTACACGCATTTACTAGGGTTTTTAAGGCCAAAATTATAGAATAAAGATGATGAAATGAAGATTCATCATCCCCCTATACTTCCCTTTGCTAGTCCCTAGCAAACACTTATGCCATAAGTGCAGAAAAGGAAAACAAAGAAAAGAAAAAGAAAGATGGATTAAATTTAATTATCAAACTTGTCTTCACAAAATCAAAGTTTGGAGCTTAAGTCGGACCTTTGGAATTTTAGTGCTGGCGGAACCTTAATGGGAATCGGATTTGAAATCCAACAGACTTCAAGAATCCCAAAACTCTGCTCAAGTCACCTCAATAGCCAGTTCAGAAACATTTCAACTCATATGCAAACCCTTACGACTATGAATCTGACTCGTACGGTGTAAGTGATAGTGGCTCTCCCCAACTAGAATGATAAAGAGATTGACTTCTCCAGTATGAAAACCTAATGATTCCTCAATCCAATAACTCCTTCCTCGAGGAGCGGGGTATTCCTTTCTAAGTTCAAGTGACAACCAACTCAAGAGGAGGAGGCGAAGAGAAGAATGGACGGTAGCCAGTGTAGCTACCTATCCTAGGATACAAGACCAGTGTAGTCAAGTCATCCAACTGCAGGCTCACATGATTTGACTATGATGCTCAAGCTTTCTTATTGGCTATACAACATATATACACTCCAGCAGACATTTTATTGTTGTACAGGCATGTCCACTTCTTTGGAGTTTTTTTGAAATACTATTTACAGCAGCATATACAGAAGGAGTTTTTCCTCTTGAGCCAGTAGACTATCCCTCTTTTAAAGCTTTATCGCAACCCACACTCTCTTGTCTTTAGAATTCCTCATCACTAGACAGGTTGGGGTGCACTTCCCTCCCTAGAGGAGGACAAATGTTTCCACTTGTGTGCGTCTCATACCGGTAAAACCAATCCCCTCACCACTCCAACTGAGTTAAGCTATGTGAAAGGTGCAGGTGTCCAAGTTAGGTCATTATCAACAGGAGTCGTGTGTGTGCTCCGAAATACTCTACTTAGGCAGATAAGAATCCATTGAACTAAGTCTCATGATCCTCAAAGAATTAAGTCAACTAGACCTGAAGTACCTCAATTCCATTTCCTATAAGGTTTCTATTATTAGGTAGATTTTAAGGTCCAACCAAGCTCCAATCTTCGGATTTTACTTAGACTTATTCAACTATCAAACTCAATCCGAAAAATGCTCATGCTATGTAAATGTTATGAGAATTAGAAAATATTTTTGTGATGCAATTTTCACGATTTTGAACTTTTAATGGATTTTTGAAAAGGATGATGTAGCTGCATTTTTTGGGTTTTTCAAAAAGATTTTTCACATGTTTTTGGTATTTTAATTTTGCAAATGTTTTTGGGATTTTTGAAAACAAAGAATTTGGATAAAAACTAGGTACAAATATTTACACAAGGATGTATCTTATATTTACAAGAATTAGATAAGAATTTACAAGGGTAAGTAGTTAATTTATACGTATATAGATAATGAATTTTGGTATGATGTATATATTCCTCAAACTTATTTAAAAAGGTTTTTCAAAAAAATATTTGAAAACTATAGTCAAAAATAATTTTTACAAATATTTTTACAAACATGTACACACTTTTGAAAATCATTTTGCAAAGGTTTTTCAAACATTATATATAGAATTTTCAAAATATTTTTGCAACCATTTTCAAACCATTTGCAAATAATTTTTTAACATTTTTATTTCACACAAAGACAATAAATTTTACAAACAAAAAATTTTTACAAAGGTTGAAAATATTGAACAAAATGTTTTCCAAATAATTTTCAAAATGTTTTTTCAAAAGATTTTTAAACTATTTATCAAATATTTTGCAAAAAACTTTCTCTTGACTTATTAATCAATAAATACAAAAAGAATTTGAGGAATAATTAACATCTTTTATTACGAGTTTTTAATGAGTTTAATTAGTGTTATTAGCCATAATTATTAATAAAAATACGAAAGTACGAGTTATGGATAAAGTATATAGTAGTATATACGACCCCCCTATACTTAGCTTGAGCTATGTCCTCATAGATTAGAGAGAAAAAGAGAAGACATAACTCGTACTGAGTACAGGAAAAGTCTAAAAAATAAACGAATGGATGAAAAAATGAATGAATCAATGAGAAGTTGATTGTCCCCTCTATACTTAGGATCAAATAATCCTAAGATAGCATACTGTACACAAAGCAGGGAGGGTCAAGGGTGGGAATGAATAGATCATCCTCAGACTGTCTCCCCCTATACTTAGGATGAGATATCCCTAAGTATAGACAAGAAGAGGAGACAATAGAGAGGATCAAAGAATAGAAAAACCTTGGGTGCACGCCCCCCTATACTTAGTACAAAGTGCGTCCTAAGTATAGAAGACTGACAACAAGGGGCAGCACCTTTTTGGTAGAAAAAGAAAATAGAAAAAGAAAAGAAGAAAAAAGATCAGAAGACGGAATATGAACAACTCAGGATGCACATCACCCCTATACTTAGGATAAGGTGCATCCTAAGTGTAGAAATCATGAAGGGGATGACATCTTATCGATGGAATATGAGAGGAAAGAAGGAAAAGAAGAAAAGAAGAAAAATCATTCAAAAATGTTATGCTCTGTTGTGTCTTCTTCGGCCACTTCGAAGATATCAGGTTCATCCTTATAGATTACTTGAATAGAGTCAACGACAGACATAAATGTATCATGTTTTAGGTAAGGCTTCAGAAGTTGTCCATTGACTACAAATGGATGTGCGTCAGCTGAAAAACTAGATATCAATACGCTTCCATTGTCATGCACATGCTTTACTATAAACGGCCCAGTCCATTTGCTCTTCAATTTACTGGGAAAGATCTTAATTTTACATCAAAAAACCACACCTTCTGACCCGGCTCGAAGGACTTGCGGCGGATATGCTTGTCATGCCATGTTTTGACCTTCTCGTTGTACATTAAGCTATTGTCATATGCATAATCTCTGAATTTCGATAATCTGTTCAGATCCAATTTTTGGTTCTTCCCTGCTTTCTCAGAATCCAAGATACAAATGTTGATGGCCCATAATGATTTGTGGATCAATTCAACGGGAAGATGACATGGCTTGCCATACACAAGGCGGTAGGGAGACATTCCTAAGGGTGACTTGTACATCATTCTGTAAGTCCAAAGAACTGAATCAAGTAGCTGAGACCAGTTCTTGCAATTCGAACGCACAAGCTTCTATAGAATTGTCTTGTTTCCCTCTGTTTGAACATTCAGCTAAGCCATTGGATTACGGGTGGTAAGGTGGATCAACACGATGTTCAATGCAGAATTCTTGAGTTAGCTTCTTCATATCTCTGTTTATGAAATGACTACACTCGTCAGAGATTATAATCTTGGGGATCCCGAACTATGCTATGATGTGATCTCTCAAAAATCGACAGACAGTCCTACTGTCGGCGGTTCGGGTGGAGATAGCCTCCACCCAGCGACTTACATAGTCGACAGCAAGCAGAATATATTCATAGCCCTGTTTGTTGGGAAATGGGCCCATGAAGTCGATACCCCATGCATCGAAGATGTCTGATATATGAATGAATTTCAGAGGCATCGTGTCTCTCAATCCTATGGTTCTTCCCATTTTCTGACAGTCAGTGCAGCATTTGACATAATCGTTTGCATCTCTGAATAGTGTAGGCCACCAGAGGCCACTCTAAAGATCTTTTGCTACTGTTCGTCTGCCTGAATGATGTCCTCCGGAATCTTGATAATGGCACAAGGCAAGGACACTTGGAACTTCCTCCTGAGGAGTGCACCTCCTCCAGATACAGTTTGCCCCTCTCGAAATAAGTATGGATCCTCCCACTGGTAGAAATAGATTTTAGACAAGAATTTGTCTATTTTAAATTTCGGTCAATCCTGTGGGATTCTCTTGGTCATGATATAATTCACAATGTCGCATACCATGGAAGCGAGGTGACTGACAGAATTGCCTCATCTGGAAAGGTCTCTGTGATTTGTTGCAGGCTCAGCTCAGGAGATTCTGGTTCAGGAAGCCTCGATAATTGGTTGGCCACCACTTTCTTTACCCCAGGTTTATCTCTGATTTCAAGGTCAAATTCCTGGAGGAGAAGGATCCAACGAATAAGGCATGGTTTGGCATCCTTCTTCTGTTGTAGATACCGGATGGCTGAATGGTCAGTGTAGATGATCACTTTGGATCCGAGGAGATAGGATCTAAACTTCTCCAAGGCAAAGACTACCGCTAGCAGTTCCTTTTCGGTGATAGTGTAGTTTCGCTGGGCTCCATCGAGCGTTCGACTGGCGTAGTGAATTGAAAATGGTACATTATCTTTCCTCTGTCCGAGTACAACACCAATGGCATAATCCGACGCATCAGTCATTATCTCAAAAGGCTGAGTCCAGATCAGTGGCTGCAAGACAGGGGCCTGCGTGAACAGTTCTTTCAGCTGATTGAAGGCAAGGAGGACACGGTCATCTACAATGAAATCTCCTCCTTGCCTAGCAACTCAGTCAAAGGTCTGGACAATTTACTGAAATCTTTGATGAATCGTCGGTAAAAACCAACATGGCCCAAGAATGACCTGACTTGCTTGATTATTTTAGGTGGCTCAAGTTTAGAAATCACCTCCACCTTAGCTGGGTCAACCTCCATGCCACATTTAGAAACAATGTGACCCAGCACAATTCCTTCACTCACCATGAAATTGCTCCTTTCCCACGAGAGCACAGATTTACTTCACAGCACCTCCGTAAGACTCGGTCTAGATAATCCAGACATTAATCGAATGAGTCCCCGTAGATCAAAAAATCATCCATAAAGACCTCAAGAAAGTTGCCCACCATGTCGGCAAAACCTGCTAGCATACACCTTTGAAATGTGGCTGGGGCATTGCAAAGCCCGAATGGCATCCGTCTGAAGGCATATGTACCAAAAGGATAGGTGAACGTGGTCTTCTCTTGGTCTTTAGGAGCGATAGCAACTTGATTATACCCTGAGTACCCATCCAAGAAGCAAAAGTATTCCTTCGCGGCCAATCTCTCCAAGATCTGGTCGATGAAGGGTAAAGGAAAGTTGTCCTTCTTGGTGGAGAGATTAAGTCTCCTGTAATCCACGCACACTCGCCAAGAAGTGGGTACTCTGGTTGCGATCTCCTCTCCTTTGTCATTCTTTACGATGGTGATCCCTGATTTCTTTAGCACCACATGCAGAGGGCTCACCCATTTGCTGTTGGAGATGGGATATATGAATCCCGCATCGCACCATTTCTAGATCTCTTTCATAACGACCTCCCGCAGATTACGATTGAGTCTTCTTTGAAGTTCTCGAGAGGGTTTGCAATCTTCCTCCGGGAAAATGCAATGCGAGCACAAAGATGGATTGATCCCATTGAGATCTGAAGTTCTCCAGCCTATCACCTTGCGGTCGCATTCAAGAACCTCCATCAGACGAGATTCCTGGTCTGCGGTTAGATGAGCATTGATAATGACCGGGTACATATTAGATTCCCCTGTAAGGAAGGCATACTTCATATTGGAGGGCATTTGCTTCAACTCGGGTGGGCTAGGAGCTGTTTCAAAAATAACTTCAGCTATTACTTCTGGTGGTGACTCTTTCATCTGTTTGGCATCCACCATGCTCTATTCTGCCTCATCATTCAATAATTTACAGAATATTTCAATGATCTCTTCTTCCTTGCAGAACTCCTCAATAATCTGCTCTTGATCTTGAAGGCACATCATCGCCACCTGGGTCTCCTCAAGTAGACCATAAACTATCTCATCACGATTGATAAGGGGAAATTTGACTGTGGTCTCCAATCCTTCCATGGGAGAGAGGAATTCATGGATCTCGTTGTCATCCATAAAGAGATCGGTATCTTGAATTTCAGATAAAAAGTCGCAGTCTTCGGAATAATCAATCACCCTTGCACATGTCGCAGATGTTCCTTCTGACGATCTGGAATCAGACAAGGTTTCTATTTTGATCGTTTCACTGCCTGCGCCAGAAGTAATTTCTCCAGTCCCATAATTCACCACTGTGTCAGACGTCTGCAGGAATGGTCATCCATGTATGATCGGGGTGAGGAGTAATGGCACAGAGACGTCGATGTCTAGTACAACAAAATCAGCTGTGAATTGCTTCCCTTGAACCGTGACTATCACGTCCTCCAATATGCCCCTCGGCCACTTGACTGATTTATCTGCAAAGTGCAGAATCATCTTGGTGGGCTTGAGCAGTTCTAGTCTGAATTCTATGAGTAATGAGGCTGGCATCAAGTTAACAGAAGACCCGTTATCTAGCAGAGTGCGTTCGAACTCCTGATTGAACATCTGACATCACACAAGAGGCGTTCCATTATCTGGCTTCTTATCCGGGAGATTGTTGATAGCATTGATTGTGGACATTGTAAGGATGTGCTTCTCAGGCTTTCCACCTTTGTTCTTAGCATTGTGCGGATGAGTCCTATGCTTATTTGTACATGCATCTTTCAGTCCTTTCTTCACATCCGGCGTGTACTCAAGATCTTTCATTAATGGCATATTCAAGACCAAATTCTAAATAATCTCAATGATGGCAGGGTCGGACAAAGCATTTTTCAACATTTTCATTTTCGTATTTTTTATTGCTTCTGGGAAAGGAATATTTACAAAATGTCCAACAGTGTCATTCAAAATAATGTCCATATGGTTGTTTACAGGTAGATGGCAAAAAGGTATAGAATCATCTACAATGTGTGGACCAAAAACTACAGGCTCGGCTTCTAGTGTTGGCTTTAGCTTCGCTGCAGGTGCAAAATTCTTAAAGGCTGATGCTTGTTCCGGGACATGTGCATTCGTCTCCAATGCCAGCTGATCTCCACCGAGGTTGTTGTAATCTCTCTGTGTTTTTGTATTTTCTTCATTTTTTGTGAGTTTTCTACAGATGGTGCTCCTCCAAAAATGTTGCATGGCCCTCGTGTTGGCTGGGATGATGACTCCCCGTCAGACATAATGTGCTTTCCCTTCGCAGCTGCTGATGGCTGCTGCATCCTACCGCTCTTGAGAGTAACATCGTTAGATATAAACAAATCATTTCTACCTGAATCGGGCATATCACTGCAAGCTACTTGCTCCTTGCTTCGGAAGTTATTCGGATTGGCCTAGACCTAGGATGGCATGGCGGTTTTGGCTGCCGTCAGGTCGTCAATCTTCTGGGTCATCTCAACCATATTTTTGACAAGTTGTTCAAGATAGGCGAGGGTCGGGTTCACCGATACAATCTCAGATGGATCGCCACCTTGGGGACTTTGGTTTTGATACTGTGGAGGGGGTTTTTGTTAGTATCCTTGCGAAAAATGATGGGGAGCAAAATGAGAGGAATATTGTGAATACTGTTGGGAGGGATATGAATTGTGATATGCTGCAGCCGGTTGCTGTGGAGGGTGGCTTTGACTACGGTAGCCGAATTGTTGATGCTGGTTTCCTTGCCTCCATGGGTTTCCATATTGCTGCGGCTGCTAATTCTGAGGCTGGAAGGGCTAGAAGTTCCTACCTCCCTGCTGTTGCTGGTGCAGTGGTTGGTTGACTGAGTTCTAACCTTGGGAATGTCCCTAAGGATGGGTCAGCTGCTGTTCATGTTCCCACACACCATTGATCTCTTATATTTGTGGTGGGGGAGGAGCAAACTTCTCTGGAAAGACTTGTTGCAGCTCTGGTTGATAGACAATCATCTGGTTCTGGGACTGCGGGAGCTGCTCCGGCACCTGCACGCAGTATACGTGCTGAACGAGTTGGGGCTGCGGTGTAGTCGGCGGCTGAGGTGTTTGATGCAATGAAGGCTCCTTCCTCTCAGCGGAAGGCTCGGTCGTGGCAGACACAGAGTTGCACATGTTGGCATTCAGGGCTCGAATTAGCTGCTCCAGTTGTTGAGAAATAAAGTCAAGCTTCTCCAGACCCTGGGTTCTCTTCTCGATGACGAATAATTTTTCGAGGTCTTGGGACTTCTTCTCAATAATGTAAACTTTAGACAAGTGGCTCCCGATAATGATGATGTTGGAGCTCTCATCCTTGTCTTCAGTATGGGTAGCCATGTTCACTGGCTTACTAATGGTGGCAGGCATCTTCATGTAGGCGCGTGATGAGGACTGAGCGGCCTCTCCTTCAGCCATTTCCTCAAAGACATTCCATACCACGTCATCATCCTTGTTAAAGTAAGAGATACCGCAAGCGGCATCAACGAGCTTTTGGCTCTCAAGTGTGAGCCCACCAATGAAATGTTGTACGAGACTAGTCTTTGGAATCTTGTGGTGGGGCACTTCTCCTGGAGATCATTAAATCTTTCCCACGCTTCATGGATGGTTTCATGGGGTTGTTGATAAAAACTGGAGATGTGGGCACGCATCTGGTTCAAGCGACCGAGAGGGTAGAATTTGTGGAGAAATGCATACTTTAGCTCCTCCCAAGTCGTGACTACCTTTCCCAAGTGGTCGACTCAATATAAGGCCTTATCATGGAGGCTGAAAGGAAAGTTTGTCATCTTGACTATCCCCAATGGAATATCAGGGTAGTGAGCAGTGGCACAGATGCGGCCGAACTTCTTGAGATGGATATATGGTTCCTCAGTGGTGTTCTCATGGAATGTGGGAAGCAGAGACAAAAACTGCGTCTTCAGCTCAAAGTGGGGGTGAATTTGTGGAATTCGGATCCACTCGGTGATACGACCCGCTCCGGGGTTGTATGTTTGTTTCAAGGTTGTCTTCGGCTGCGGTGGTTCTGCATCCATTCTGTCAAACTCGGGTCTTCCCACTGAAAATTCATCTTCAGCACCTCCCCGATTGAACTCTTGATCTGGCTCATCCTCCCGTCTGCCATCTCTCTCATCGGCCCTTCTCCTTAAGTCATTAAGCTAATCTTGGAATGCGGTCTGGACCAAAGCCTGATTGGTCAGTTGCTGTTGGATAGCCTAGACAGAAGCGAGCAACTGACTGTTGAACTCATTCTATGTAGTGTACTGTCCTTCCCCCTGATCTGCTGGTTCGGCTGGCTGGGGTTGTGGACCCTTTCCCTATGCCAGTTGGAGTCATCTCAGAATAGACTTGAACCTCGGGCCCGTGATCGGGTTGAGAATCTGCATGATGGAGTAAACCCTGATCAGTTTCTTTCTGAACACCAACTGCTGAGATGAGTCTGGAATTAAGGTCAATCCCAGAATTCTGTGAACGGAGCATGGGATATTGACTAAAACCAATCTCCATCCACAGAGGGTTAATTCTGGGACAAGAGTGATCTTGGTTTATTTGAAGGGGAAGAGCTAATTCGGGTTGTGAGTCCATCCCGAACAGCGGATTTATTGGGGAGAGGCGAATGTTGAAGGAAGAGAGAATAGGGGAGTCCAAGGAGAAATTCACAAGATCCGAACTAACTTCTTGGAGATCACCCCACCTTATTGAAGATGTTGGCGACACGGAATCGATGTGGGCGTCAGCAGGATCCCGACTAAACCATTTGTGTGATGACATCTTGAGAGGGTCAAAAGGGATAGATGATGGATGAAGAGCACGAGGGTAGACAAGAAGTAAAAGGAATGTAAAACAATAGAAGGCTCACACTGAGCGAGGATCAAATGGCAGGAGAGCAAAATTGTGCAAATGCGCGATGTTTTTGATCTTGACCTTAATAAGACTACTCTATCAAACCTCCAAACAATGAATTCACCAACTCGACCCGTGAAGCCGTGAAGGTTCGGCAATTATCTTTGTTGTTTTTAGATTTGAATTCAGGCAATTTATCTTGTAACGAGTCCTTAGAGCGTTATGCCTATAGGAGAGAGAGTATTGCCATAAAAGTATCTTGTGCGTGTCCTCCTCCTTTGTAACATGTAGTCTGCACTTTTTGAGGTCCTTGTAACCCTTCCCGGATCCCTACTCAACCAAAGAATAGAGGGAGGAAGCCGATAGGAGAATTCAATGCTTCGGAACTCGCTCGCAACGGAATCACCCGTGAGCGTGCAAGAACCTACTCGGACACAAGACGATGAGACAGACACCCCCGTGAAGGCGTGGCCTATGCTCGATACTTCGGACAAGGTCAATGCTCTACACAATAGAGAGCATCATCACCGACCAAGCCCTACTCGTCTATGTTCGATAGAAGCGCCAATACTTCGGAAATACAGGTGATATACAAGGCAGCCATAGACTGGGTTTTGGGCTCTAATCCTTACGAAGTCGCTTACCTCATTGGGAAGGAGACCTTCCAATGCAACCTGAAAACAAATGAGGGCTTTGCTCACCCCAAGCAATGTGTCCAATTAATCAATTTTATTTAGGTCAAGTATTTTTAGCAGTCCCTTTTTTAATTTTTTTTGTGTTATCACTTGTTTTGAATAGATTCAATACAAGCATCTAATGTTTTGGTATTTTCTTTGATTCCTAAGTGATCCAAAAACGGAGGGAGAAGATGCAAAAAGCAATGCAAGGCGACACTAAGATGGAAATCTCACCTTAGTGCATGAATGATGAATGCTCAGTTAGAAGACTTACAGTGGCTCAGCTCTTGCCATGCGGGATGCAAAACAGGAATTTGTAAACCTATACTAAATGGCGATATGCACATGGAAATCATCCTAAGCAGGCAATTGCTACACGTGAAGAACCAAATGCTAAGTACTCAGAATAAAGCCTAAGTCCGGTCTCTGATGCCGATTGGTGCCCGCCACAACAGGTCCTGCACGTGATGTATACGACCTCTAGCTGCACGCGGCTTCAAGACTAAGTATTATAGCAATTAGTTGTATCTATGTCCAAACGTAGAGACTATAGATACATGCAATGGTTATTAGGTGTTTGGCCTTAGATTACATGATCAAGCACGCCTAAAGACTAAGGGCGCATTCCACGGAAGAAAGAAAACCAAAATCAGGAAACAAAGTAAAATAAAGCGATGAAATCCGTCAAAAACCGCGGTGAGCCCCCAAGTGAATAGACACTTGGAAATTGGGCATGAATGTCCAAAGTCCTATGTCCCTATATTATTACAAAGTAAAATAAAGCGATGAAATCCTATGCTCTCTACTATCGGCTAGGGTAGAATAGCCGGCTCCGCTTCCCAAGGTTGTGTGGAATCACCTAGGCAATCCTCCTTGGTTCGTGGTCCCTCGTAAGAAGACAAGAAAAAGATGTCAGACAGTTCACAATTAATGATCAAATAAAGAGAGATAATGATAAAAATGGCTAAGCAAGTAAAAAGATAAAGGTCTACTCTACAAGTCGATGCTCCCCGGCAATGTGCCATTTGAAAAATGAGAAGATGGGAGTCGCTAAGCAGTGGCCTGACAATTCAGGCTCACTATCGCTGAAGCGACTACTCTAATCCTCACGTTGATCAACAATTAACCCACACGAATAATTGAGCAATTAAAAGCAGGAGTTAAAATGTATTATACCCTACAAAAACTGTATAATGGCTAGCAAGTAGGGGTCGAACACAGGAAGCAAAGGAGTAAAGAAGGAAAGACAAAAGTCAGCCAACCAATATCCTGTCAGTTACTTAGTCAAATTGAAACTTTTTGTGGTTTTTATATTTTTTATTTTTTTTATTTTATATTTTCTTTTTATATTTTTTATTTTTTATATTTTTTTAATTATAAAATAAATTATATATACAATATCAGAAAAGAGAGATAATGAATTTATAAAAATAGGTAAAAATAAGTAAAATTCAGGAAATAAAATGTTTGTGTGCTTTTTATAATTTTCTAATGTTTTGTGATTTTTCTATATTTTTGCTATTTTTTTGGAATTTTTAAAGTCAAAAATACTGAAAATAGTGAATAAAATAAAAATCTGAGATTAAAATGGGGATGAAAAATATTAAAAAGAGTTAAAAATTCCCCAAGTTAATTTCAAAATAAAAATAATAAAAGAGAGAAAATTAAGGAACATAAAATAGATTTTTAGGATTTGTTTATGAATTTTTTAATATTTTTGTAAAGGTTTTTGGGGTTTTGTAATTTTTGTGAGTTTTCTTTTGTATTTTTTAGGGATTTTGGTCTGAATAAAGAAAACAAAGAAATAAACAAAATATATTTTTTGGAATTTTTCAAAGATTTTTTATATTTTTTTTATGGATTTTCTAATGCAAATATGGATGAAAATGCATGTTTTTTAATTTTTATAAATATTAAAATGATGCAAAAATGCAAACTAAAAATATGTCGTGGAAGCGCAATGCAACATGCAGCTATGATAATTTTTTGGGGTTTTTTAGGGTTTTATAGATGCATGAAATAAATATAAACAACAAAAAGAAAATTCACCCTTAGCAGGGGTATTTTGGTAATTAAGCAAAAGTCCAAGGCCTTGTGTGAAATTTTTCCAGAAATATATAATGTGATAAAAAACTTTGTGGACTAAATATTAAATCCAAAAACCTAAGGGGCTTCTTTGCAAAAACGTTAAGCCCACGTGCGCGGGACATGTGACCTAGCAAGGACGTGATTGTAATATACAATAAACTAAGGGGATACAATGCAAAAATACCAAAGTTTTATAACTGCACTTGAAAGTTTCTGGACCTAATCGAAATAACAAAAATAGCGAGGGCACCTGCGCAAAATACCCCCACCCGACGTGCACCAGTCACGTGAGGTGGCATGGCCAGGGAACTACGTGCAATATGCCAAAGTCTAAGGGCCTAACTATAAAGTTTACAAAAATAATTAAACGGCAAATGAAAGTGTAAGGTTTAGTATTTAAATACGAAAAGAGCCTGGGTGGCGATGCAAAATACCCAGACTGGGGCGGATCCGACGTCGTATGCTTCTTCACTTGCCACGTGTCAAAGATCCAACGGTCGGTACCCCTTCGCAGATGAGCGACCAGGATTAGATCATGGTCCCTTGATCGGACAATGCTGGTGAAGCAAATAAGACGGTTGTTGAAAGATCTTGGCGCCTGTTCTTAATCCAATAGTTGAGGGGTCCCTTCGACGAACTGGGAAGAACTCGTGAGGTGCGAGCTTCCCCAGCTCCGATCTTCCTCCTTCGTTGCTCGGTGAAGCTCCAAAAGGGCCCGGGATGCTCCTGCAGGTCTCCTCTTGACGCTGGAAGCAACAAAAGGCGTCGGGGTAGTCCAGCGCGCTCGCACGGAGGTGGCGGAGCTGGGGAGGCTGAAGGATCTCCGGCGAATGATAAAACTTTGCTCCAGGCGATGCTTTGACCTCTATACCTGCAAGAAAGAGTGAAGGAGTCGGGGAAAAGTGCCTTGATGAATCCTCATTCATTACTCTTTATTCTTTTATTTAAGCTAAAAATCTTTGCAAAACACCATGTATATGGTTGTAAATACAATAATTTACCAAGTTGCATGCATTGTGTAAATAGAAATAATTAGCATGTTTTTGTGCAAAAATAAAAGAATAAAGAAATAAAGAAAAAGAGGGGAATATTTAGAATAAATATTGAGTGTCCAAACCCCAAGGGAGGGCCAATCATTGGCCTGACCGCAAAATAGAATAAGTAGAGAGAGATAGGGCAACTCAACCTTGTACAAAATCCCCCTCTTATGTATATAATTTTCTTTTCTTAAAAATAAAAATAAAAATGTGTTTCTCTTATTTTGTATATATTTCTAAAAATAAAATAAAAATCAAAAAAATTAAATAAAAACAAAAAGAAAACAAATTCTCTCTCTTCATTGTATATATACCATGTATATAAGAATAAAAGACCTATTTATTTTACCCTTGTAAATAATCAATAAAAATCAAATAAAAATCATTTTATATCCCAAACTTTAAGGTATAAATAAATAAAATATAAAATTGGGATAATTGTACATAAATAAGTTAATAAAAATCAAAATCAAACATACATAGGTATTTATACATGTATATAATAATATATAATGTATATACATAATTTATTTTTCAAAAAAAATAATAAAAATCACAAAAAATACTTTGAAAATAAATAAACATTTTTTATTTTGAAAATATTTTGAAATAAAGTCATTTACTATTTTTAATTTAATTCCAAATAATTATGAAATGGCATCTCCTGATTGGTCCACGGGGGATGTTGACCCCCGGTCAACTCCCCCCTGGACCACTTCCCCGTGGATCCTCGCGCCAATCCGACTTCCCCGATTTTTTGCGTCATGATCCGATCTCCATTTCCCCAAACCCCGGGCTCCGATTGTAGTTCCTTGATCCGTGATTCACGCCCGCCATTCCATCTAGGTATCCGAACCTCGTGATGCGTGCCCGACTCCCATCTTCCTGAACCTTCACTCCTATATAGCGTCACCTCCATCCGCAATTTCACGCACCTTCGGCCACCATCTTTGACTCCCACGACCTCCACCTTCTTGCCTTGAGTGATAGCAAGCCCGAGTAGATGTTGTAGAGAGGAAAGAGGCGCCCTAGCCCCAGATCCGGCGACCCACATCGTCGCGCTCCGCCACCGACGAGCTCGAGCCTCTGGAGGCGTCGCTCCATTGAGGCGAGGATCCCAGGAGGTAGCTGACCTCCCCTACAGACGACCTCAATCATCAGGTGACCTTGATACCCCGTAGCGTAGTTTGATTTTCGATTCTTATGTTTTGCACCGCCGGCCTTCGTCGGCCGATTCCCGATCATCCATTCATCTGTTCGACCATCCGACCACACCCAAACCTTCACGAGTCCTCTCCGCACGTTCTTCACCCCTCCGATCATCCTGGTTTGCCCTGAAACCGGGGGCTCGGGTCTCCTTCGCTGCCACTCGCCGGAGACCCACGTCGCGCCTCACCCACGCTCCCATTTCGCCCGCTAATGGGTCGAGGCAGTTTGCCCTCGACCCTTCTTGCTTCCTGTGCAGGTTTCAAGGCTTAAGAGCCTCATCTGGAGGTTCTAGTACCCAGGAATAGGAGTCCCAGGTTCCCGACGTCGCCGGAGCACCCCGGTGGCTCCCGGCCTCATAGGAGACCCCCACCAGCTGCGGATTGCTTCTAGCTCCAATTCCCCCATCTCAGCAGCCTCGGAGGACCTCCCTGGCGCGCACAGTAGCCAGACGAAGCTCTTCGGCATTCAGTTCTTCCCAGAGCCTCCATCACCGTCGATCGAGCCCCCTCGTGTTAGATTAGATCTCTTCCATCCATCTGAGGGAGGTTCCCGACCGTCGATCCATCTGAGGATCAGATCCGAGCTGCAGATCAGCAAAGGGGCATTAGCGCATCTCAACCGTCTAATCTTTCGAAGATCCCCTGCCAGCCGTCGGATCATAATAAAAGGGGTAAATATCACTTAGGCCCCTCTTCCTTTCGCATTTATAGTTTAGTCCTGTAAATATTTTTAGAAGTTATTTTTATTTTGGAATAATTGCACTTTGGACCTGGTAGTTTTAGATATTGCATTTTAGTTCTTCTGTGTGTGATGCACGTGCTTCGATACGTGAGTATCTGGGTGATTTGCATGTATGCCCTCAGGGCTTTTGGATGTTATGGTTTACATCTTTATAAATAGGAATGACATTTTGGTCCCTCTAAGTGTGTATCACGTGCGTGCCTCGTGCCTTTCTGGGCTTTTTGCATGTATTAGGTTGGGGTTTTTGGATGTTATGAATTGAACTTTTAGTTTCAGATATTGCACATATGCCCCTATGCATACTGTATTTGAACATGTGTTGAAATTTATGTGTATTTTGCACTGAACCCCCTATAGTTTCTGCACGTGTTTCATTGTAGCCCCTGAAACTTGTTTTTCTTGCGATTAGGTCCATGTGTGCTGTGCCTTGTTTATTGGCTAAATAAAATGGCAAATTAATTCCAAATTTGGTGAAATTTGGATACGTGGCCCCTGCCACTGTGTAAAAATTTACTAATTTTTTGGGACATTTTTGAGTTGTTTTTCTATTTTGAAAAATTCAAAAACATGTATTTTTACTACTGTTTGGATTATAAAATCAATTAAAAATATAAAAAACCCTCCAAAAATTCAAAAGAAAATTAGCTGCTATTAATTTTCTTGTCTTCTTTCTTTAATCCAATTTTTGTTTGATTTGGATTTAAAAAACACCTAAAAATTAAAAAAACCCTAAAAACTTATAAAAATTATTAAAAATCCTAAAAAAGTAAAAAAAATGCAATTTCTTTTCATGTAGCTTAGTTTTCATTTGTAGTTTTCATAAGTATTTGTCTCTAGATTTTTAGAGACTATTTCGTATTTTTGAATAGTCTTTCAAATCTGGCTACACATTGATTTCAATTTTTTGTCTTCTTTTATTTTTATAAAATCAACAAAAAATATAAAAATCTGAGAAAATTACCAAAAACACTTAAAAAATATAACACCCAAAAATATTTTTATTATAATTTTCTGGGTTGATTTGTGTTGTTAAATAAATTGTTGATTAAGCTCTTTTTGTCTTTTTCCACATTTTCTTCACAATTAAAAATTGCAAAAAAATTTAAAAATCCATAAAATCCACCGAAAATATTTTCTTTATTTTGTTTGATTTTTTGACTACTTCATAGGCCTTTTTGGCCAATCCGTGCTCCTTGAGTTTGACCCTGGTCGATATACCAAGTTTAATAAATAGCGAGACCGCTATTCAGCTTTTTGACTGATTATTCTTATTTTGGTGGTCTATGTTTCTCGTTGACTGAGATTCGCTATTCGGATCGCAACGACCCTGATCTTTTTTACCTTAGCCTGATAGTGAGATAATTTTTCGGTCATCATGCCTCGACTTCGTCGGAGGGTGGAATGGGCTGGGAAAGTGTATGGTGATGATCGGCGATGGCCGGAAGAACCCAATATCTGGTCGTGCACGGTGGATGTGATTTCGTGATGATTTGGATGAGATCGATGATCGATTTTCGCTAAGTCTGACTACCGATGTCCTAAGGAACTCAAAGGATAAAAAAGGGAAGAGAGAAAACTCACCACGGTGGTGCCAGCAGCTAGCTTGGGCGGCGCATTCTTGCGAGGTGGATCGACTCAATTTGACACCTCCACGGCCTCCCAAAAGGCTCAACCGATTCCTGCTGTCATCAGGAAGGTCTTCGATGTCCTAGGTCTAGCTTGGGATGGTGGAAGAGTGATCAATGGTCAAAGGAAGGTCGGGTGTCGTTCTTATGTGGGCTAAAGTCTAAAGTAGACTTCATATACAAATGTTGTATATGGACCCTCGAGGATCCACCTATATGGGTAAGACCCATTAAGGCAAAAATGGATCTTCAAGAGAAAGAGGGAACCTGATAAGAAGGTAGAGACCTTCAAAGCACGGTTCGTAGCCATGAGCTACACAACGAAAAGAAGACATCGCTTGCGATGAGACTTGCCCTTCAGTGACCATGCTTAAAACCATTACGATATTGCTAACTATAGCTACACAACTCGACTTTGACATCTTTAAGATGGAGGTAAAGATTGCATTCCTCTATGAATACCTCTACGAGGATATTCATATGAAGTAGGCCCATGGCTTCATTATTGAGTAAAGCAAGGTGTGAAAGCTAAAGAAACTCTGTCTATGGACTCAAATAAGCTTCTTGTTGTTGGAGCATAAGATTTGATGAAATTATAAATGTTATGATTTCAGATAGAATCTTGATGAACCATGTGAAGCTTAGTGGAAGTGCCATTGTGTTCATCATGCTAAATGTAGATAATATCCTAATCATTTGGAATGATATAAGGGTAATAATAAGTGTTTCATAATATGGTTGTTCCATAACTTGAGATATGATCTCAAGAATACCTCTTAGATCTTAGTTCTGATGTTGTTCAGAAGTAAATAGAAGAGGGTATTGTGACCGTTACATTAGTGGTACACCTTGGACATTTCCATTTTTTGGAAAATTCCAATAAAGGTTTCTTTCCCTTAAGATATGGTATTGACCTATCTGAAGGAATAACACCTCAAAGAGTTGAGGAAGTGAATGCTACAACTGCTTGACCTTGTGCATCGGTTACGAGAAGCCGACTATATGCTAAATGTGTATGAAAGCCAGAAGTCTGCCATGCAATGGGAGTGGTAAGCGCAAATATCAAAAACTATTTTTCATTCATTAACACATCCAAACAATAGCCCATAAAATGCAATTTCACCAAGTAACCACGTGATGATGCACGTGTCTATCATTCACAGGGATGAAAAAGCAAATAAAATAAACGACCAGGTCTTCAGTGCAATTTTTACAAAATAAAATCAACTACCTAAATTAATTACAGGACTAATTAATAAAAGTAAAATAGGAGGGGGCCTAAGTGATATTTACCCCTTATTATCCGAGGGCTGGAGGCACGCCACGTGTGATATCCAACGGCTGCGGGGCGTTGCGCCTCAACGAAGAGAACCCGGCTCGGATCAGATGGCTGAGGGCTCGCCACGTGGAGTGTCTGACGGTGGCTGATCATGTCTGACCCTTCGCCTGGATGGACGGTGAAGATAGCGCCACGTGTAGATCAGACGATTGCGGGTATAGGGGCACCTCTTCGTATAATCGTGCGGTCCAGATCAAATCTGGGCCTCCGGGGACGAACGAACGGCAGGGGAGGATCCTTGAAGAACTCCTCGTCGGTGAGCTTTGCCGGAGCAATGCTGGTACGCTGGATCTCCTCAGGGGCTGCAAATGGGTGGAACAAGATTGCCAAAGCCTCCCGCGGATGAAGGACTCCTTCGATGATGCCAAGGAGCTCCAACGAGCCCGGGCAACGACGACGGAGCTGGTCTACTGTGCCTGGATGTGAGGTCCTCAGATGGACCTCTTCTGACCTAGAAAGCAACACAGAAAGACTCCTGGGTCGAGGGCAAACTGCCTCGACCCGGTTAGAGGGGAAATGGGCGGCTGGTGCGTCGCGATGGTGAATCTCCGATGAGGCGGCGGAGGTGGAGATAGAACTCCCTGCTCCGGGGCGAGTCAAGGGGGTGAATGGGTGAAGAAGGTGGAGAGAAGTGCGGCGAAGGTGAAGGTCGAGTCAGGTGGATAAATGGTTGGACGGAGACGGTGAATGGCGGCGGCGGAGCAAAAGGGGCTGGAATCGAAAAACCTAAAATTACGTTATCCTACAAGCTAAAGAAGCTACCTGGCAGATGGATTCGACAATGCTGGAGCTCCTGGAGCTCCGGGGGTTATGGCCTCAAGGGGTCGTCGCGTCCCGAGGCTTGGCGCGCTCGCGGCGGCACACGGCGGCGAGAAGCTGTCGGTTAGTGGCTCCCGGCATCCCAGGCCTCACTGCTACTCTCTCTCGCTCTGCTGTCACTCAGGAGAGGTGGAGGAGATCACTGGAGTCGAGGGGGAGGACAAAAGATGGAGTGAAAAGGCTGCCGGAGCTGAAGCTTTATACACCTGCAGGTCTGAGAAGAGAGGGTCGGGCAAGGTTCCATGAAGCGCGGATCCCAATGCGGATATGTCGGCATGGATCTCGGATGCAAGAGGAAGGATCAGAGCCCGGGGTTTAAGGATTTGATGGCCGGATCGTGTCTGGATAATTCGGCGAAAATCGAGTCGAACGCAAGATCCGCGGGGCAAAGGTCCAGGGGGGTAGTTGACCGGGGGTCAACATCCCCCGTGGACCAATCAGAGCGCCATTTATTAAATATTTGGAAATTAAAAAAAATAGTAAATGGCCGAATTTTGAAAAAGTTAAAACATGACAAATGTTTCATTATTTTTGAATTATTTTTTTATGATTTTTATTTATTTTTTTGAAATAAAAATTAGGTATTTACAAAATAGTATTATTATATATAGGTATATACAATATACATTTTTAATTTTTGATTTTTAATTATTTATTCTTGGACATTTTATTCCAATTTTATTTTTTTTGTTTATTTATATTATAAAATTTGGAATAATTTGGTATTTTTATTTTATTTTTATTATTTAGTTACAAGGGTGAAATAAATACTTACATATACGTATATACATGGTATATATACAATGTTTATTTTGATTTTTTTTATTTCTTTTTATTTTATTTTTGTTTTTATGATTTTTGTTTTATTTATTTACATTATGAAATATAGAATATGTACACATTTTTATTGGTTTTTTATTTATTTATTTATAAAGGAAAATAAATAGGTATGTTAGTTAGATGTACATGGCTTATATACAATGAGGGTTGAATTTTATTTCTTTTTATTTTTTTCTTTTTTTATTTTAATTTTATATTTACAAATATATACAAATAAATACAAACCCATTTTATTTGAATAAGAGGAAAATAATTTTTATTTTATTTACAAGTATATATACACATATATGAGCTTCCTTATCTCTCTCTACTTGGGTTTTTATGCGGTCAGGCCCATGCTGAGCCCTCCCTTGGGATTAGGTCGCTCAATATTTATTCTAAATATCTCCCTCTTTTTCTTCTATTTCTTTATTCTTTTATTTATGCACAAAAACATGCTAATAATGCATATTTACACAATGTATGCTATTTTACAATTATTGATATTTACAGGACTATACATGTGTTTTGCATAGGTTTTGTAGCTAAAATAAAAGAATAAAGAGTGATGAATGGGTATTCATCACCCCTCTATACTTAACTTTGCTAGTCCCTTAGCAAGCACTTATTTGAAAAAGAAGTGAAAAAGAGAAAGAAAAAGAAAAAGAGGAGAAAATGCATGGATTAATGTTGAATATTAAACTTGCCTTCATTAAATTGAAATATGGAGCTCGATCAGATCTTTGGATTATTAATGTGTCGGAACCTTATTTAGACTTAGGTTTAAAACTCAACAACCTCTAAGATCCACTAATCTATAGTCAGGACTCCTCAATAATATAGATCAGAACAAGTCTACATACACAAACCTTGAAGACTATGAATCTTTCCTTGTACTGTGTAAGTGAGGTATAGCTCTCCACCTCAGAAGTAGTAACTTGACAACCCTCCCCAACAAGGTAACTCTATGACCCTAGTCTGGCCACTCTTTCCTCGAGGAGCAGGGTATTCCCATCTAAGTTCAAGTTCAACCGGCTCAAGAAGAGGAGGAAGAAGAGAATGGACCATGGCCAGTGTAGCCATGTATCCTTGGGAGCTCAACCAGTGTAGCTAAGTCTCCCTACTGCAAGCTACATAAGATGGAATCATGAGTCTCAAGCTTTGCTTATTTGCACTGTATACATACTCCGGTGGGATTAGCATTTTCTATCAGACCCACCACTTTTTTGGAGTTATTTTCTTTTTGGATTTTTTTTCAAGTGCATCTATACAACATATTTACAAGGTGCAGCATATGTACATAAGGAGTTTTTCCTCTTGAGCCAGTAGAATATCCCTCTTTTGAAGCATTATTGCAACCCACAACTCCTGTCGTTAGACCTCATGGCAACCAGACCAAGTTGAGACGCACTTCCTTCACTAAAAGAAGAAGAGAGGTTCTGCCTAGAAGTACTACCCTCATATGCTACCCCAAGTCAAGGAAGACTGCCTCCTCACCACCTCATCCGTAGAGAGCTCAGTGTAAAGTGTGGGTCCAAGTCAAACCATTATCTATATGAGTCATGTGTGTGTTGTTAAGTGCTCTACTTAGGCTCATTGAGATGACATGTGATCATAGCCTAGTGGACTCAAAGAATTAAGTCACCATGGACCTGAAAAGCCTTAACCCTAAGCCCTATAAGGTTCCTCTTAGAATTAGGTGGAAAGATCTTAATCAAGCTCCATTTCCCAATTTAATTCCAGGCTATTTTGAATGTCAACTATAATCCAGGAAAAACTATATACATATATACAAGGATGCTATTTACACAAGACTTATACAAATGCAAAATTTTTGAAAAATGTTTTGAAATCATGAATGTATGCATGAATGCAAGTTTTGCAAAATATTTACACAAATTTATACAAGGTTTTTGCAAACTTTTGATTTTCAAAATATTTTGGAAAAATTTTGTACTATATACATAATTTTGATATGCACATATTTACACACAATTTACACAAAAAGTTTTGAAAACATTTTGACTAAAATTATTTTGTACAATAGCTATGTATGTGCAAATAAAAGAATGTTTATTTACAGGAAAATTTTTTTATTTTTATGGATTTTTGGTTTTTAGCCATTTTTATTTATTAACACACTCGTACAAAGTACGAGTTATGGCTAAAGTATATATGAAATATATACACACCCCCCTATACTTAGCTCGAACGATGTCCTCAGAGTCAAGAGCGATGAAGAAGACATAACTCGTGCTTAGTATAGGGCAGTGAAAAGGAAGGCTATATACAAAGACGAATCAAAGAATATAAATCAAGAGGATCTCGGCTTTTCCCCCTATACTTAGGATCAAACTCGTGTTTCCACCCCCCCATACTTGATTTCACAAATGGACCAAAATTCACGAATGGACTAAGGTGAATAAAATCTAGCGAAGGTCGTTGCGACCTTAGTCACTTGAAACTCAGCTCAACAAGAAAAAAAATGAAGGACAGACCACCAAAAAGAGATATAAAATCAATGAAAAACAAATAGTGGCCCGGCTATGAGATTAGCCTGGTGTAGCAACCAGGGTCGGACTCAGGGAGCACGAGTTGGCCTTGCGACCTACGAAGTAGTCTAAAAATGAAGAAAATAAAAACAAATATTTTTTGTGGATTTTTATTTTTTAAATATTTTTTTGGGATTTTTTAATAATAAGGAAAATAAGGAAAAGGCAAAAACAATCAACTTCAAGCAATTATTTAATTACTCACAAATAGTCCAAAAAATCAAACAAAAATATTTTTAGTTATTTTATATTTTTTATTGTTTTTGGTGAATTTTTAGGAATTTTATAATTTTTATAGATTTTTCTAAAAATAAAAGAAGGCTAAAATAAGGGAAAACTGTCCAATCAGGCTTCAAAGACCACTTAAAAATATCAAATGGTCTGATCAAGGCCTGGGGGTAATTTTCTTGGAAAATAGAAATAATAAACAAAATTTAAAAGAATAGTTTATTAATTTTTGAATTTTCTATGAATTTTTAGAATTTTTATGGTTTTTTAAGGTTTTTTTATTTTTATGGTTTTTATAACTCCAAAAATAATAAAAAAATGGCCAGAAAATCAAACAGGCAAAATCACACAAAACTTAATTTTTTGCATTTTTTATAATGATTTTAACATTTTTTTAGGGAATTTATAAACTGAACAGAGTCAAAAATGGAGGTTTTTGCATTTTAAAAATATTAAAAAGGCTCAGAAATGTACCCAAAATTGGTGAAAATTCTACACAGTGGAAGGAGCCATGTATCCAATTTTCACACGATTTGGGTAAGAATTGATATTTTATTTAAAACAAACAAGAGCTCACAGTACACAGGGACCTGTTCGTGATAAAAATATATTCCAGGGGCTAAAACGTAACAAACTCAGAAATTGGGGGGTCCTCGTGCAAAAATGCCAAATCCCCATGCACACGGCATGTGGTCTAGGCACAAAGGGACCAATATACAAGATAACTAAGTTCCGAGGATTGATTAGCAACATGTGCTAAAAGCTCAGGGGACAAGTTGCAAATAACCCAAAATATTCAGCACATGTCAAATACATTCACTCATAGGGGTATAAGTGCAAATATCAAAAAGTATTTTTCATTCATTAACACATCCAAACAACAACCCAGAACATGCAATTTCACCAAGTAACCACGTGATGATGCACGTCTCTATCATTTACAGGGATGAAAAAGCAAATAAAATAAACGACCAGGTCTTCAGTGCAATTTTTACAAAATAAAATCAACTACCTAAATTAATTATAGGACTAATTAATAAACGTAAAATAGGAGGGGGCCTAAGTGATATTTACCCTTATTATCCGAGGGCTGGAGGCGCGCCACGTGTGATATCCAACGGCTGCGGAGCGCTACGCCTCAACAAAGAGAACCCGGCTCGGATCAGATGGCTTAGGGCTCTCCACGTGGAGTGTCTGACGGTGGCTAATCAAGGCTAACCCTTCACCTGGATGGACGGTGAAGATAGCGCCACGTGTAGATCAGACGACTGCGGGTATAGGGGCGCCTCTTCGTATAATCATGCGGTCCAGATCAAATCTAGGCCTCCGGGGACGAACGAACGGCAGGGGAGGATCCTGGAAGAACTCCTCACCGGCGAGCTTCGCCGGAGCAATGCCGGTATGCTGGACCTCCTCGGGGGCTGCAAATGGGTGGAACAGGATCGCCAAAGCCTCCCGCGGATGAAGGACTCCTCCGATGACGCCAAGGAGATCCAAGGAGGCCGGGCGACCGACGGAGGAGCTGGGCTCCTATGCCTGGATGTTGAGGTCCTCAGATGGACCTCTTCTGACCTGGAAAGAAACACAGAAAGACTCCTGGGTCGAGGGCAAATTGCCTCGACCCGGTTAGAGGGGAAATGGGCGGCTGGTGCGTCGCGATGGTCAATCTCCGGTGAGGCGGCGGAGGTGGAGATCGAACTCCCTGCTCCGAGGCGAGTCAGGGGGAGTGAATGGGTGAAGAAGGTCGAGAGAAGTGCGGTGAAGGTGAAGGTCGAGTCAGGTGGATAAATGGTTGGACGGAGACGGTGAATGGCGACGGTGGAGCAAAAGGGGATGGAATCGAAAAACCTAAAATTACGCTATCCTACAAGCTAAAGAAGCTACCTGGCGGATGGATTCAACTATGCTGGAGCTCCGGGGGTTATGTCCTCAAGGGGTCATCGCGTCCCGAGGCTTGGCGCACTCGCCGCGGTGCACGACGACGAGAAGCTGCTGGATCAGTGGCTCACAGCGACCCGAGCCTCACTGCTACGATCACTCGCTCCGCTGTCACTCAGGCGAGGTGGAGGAGGTCACTGGCGTCGAGGGGGAGGACCAAAGATGGAGTGAAAAGGTTGCCGGAGCTGAAGCTTTATACACCTGCAGGTCCGGGAAGAGAGGGTCGGGTAGGGTTCCGTGAAGCGCGAATCCCAATGCAGATATGTCGGCGTGGATCTCGGATGCAAGAGGAAGGATCGGAGCCCGGGGTTTAAGGATTTCATGGTCGGATCGCGTCTGGATAACTCGGCAAATATCGGGTCGGACGCAAGATCCGCGGGGCAAAGGTCCAGGGGGGGTTGACAGGGGGTCAACATCCCCCGTTGACCAATCACAGCGCGCCATTTATTAAATATTTGGAAATCAAATAAAAAATAGTAAATGGCCGAATTTTGAAAAGTTAAAACATGAAAAATGTTTCTTTATTTTTAAATTATTTTTTGTGATATTTATTTATTTTTTTTGAAATAAAAATTTGGTATTTACAAAATAGTATTATTATATATAGGTATATACAATATACATTTTTAATTTTTGATTTTAATTATTTATTTTTGTACATTTTATTCCAATTTTATATTTTATTTATTTATATTATAAAATTTGGAATAATTTGGTATTTTTATTTATTTTTATTATTTAATTACAAGGGTGAAATAAATACTTACATATACATATATATACATGGTATATATACAATGTTTATTTTGATTTTTATTTTATTTCTTTTTATTTTATTTTTGTTTTTATGATTTTTGTTTTATTTATTTACATTATGAAATATAGAATATGCAACATTTTTATTGGATTTTTATTTATTTATAAAGGTAAATAACTAGGTATGTTAGTTCTATGTACATGGCTTATATACAATGAGGGTTGAATTTTATTTCTTTTTATTTTTCTATTTTTCTATTTTAATTTTATATTTACAAATATATACAAATAAATACAAACCCATTTTATTTGAATAAGAGGAAAATAATTTTTATTTTATTTACAGGTATATATACACATATGTGAGCTTCCTTATCTCTCTCTACTTGGGTTTTTATGCGGTCAGCCCCATGCTGAGCCCTCCCTTGGGATTAGATTGCTCAATATTTATTCGAAAAATCTCCATCTTTTTCTTTTATTTCTTTATTATTTTATTTATGCACAAAAATATGCTAATAATGCATATTCACACAATGTATGCTATTTGATAATTATTGATATTTACAGGACTATACATGTGTTTTGCATAGGTTTTGTAGATAAAATAAAAGAATAAAGAGTGATGAATGGGTATTCATTACTGGTCCACCCATTTCTTCATCAGCGGCAGCAGCAGTACATGTAGAATCTTCTGCTACTGACATGGTTATTATCAGTGAGAAGTTGGACAGCATAGAGATAATAGAGAAGAAGCAGTGTGACATGGCTACACTGGTCATGCATCCCGCTGCAAGCTCACAAATATATGACTTTGAAGCTCTTATTCTTTTTTTTCACGTGTATATACACTTCGGCAGGCATTTTACTTTTCTATTTGGCCTGTCCACTTTTGGATATTTTGCATTTTTTTTATTTTTTTTATTTTTGACAATATATACAAGGTGCATCATGTACATAAGGAGTTTTTCCTCTTGAGCCAGTAGACTATCCCTCTTTTGAAGCATTATTGCAACCCCACAGCATCTTGTCTTTAGACCTCAACATCACCAAAACAGGTTGAGACACACTGCCCTCCCTAGAGGAGGACGAGAGGTTTCGCCTAGATGTACTACCCTCGTATGCTACCCCAAGCCAAAAGATTCTGCCCCCTCACTACCTTCTCCATAAAGAGCTACGTATAGAGTGCATTGTCCAAGGTAAGCCACGATCTAAAAGAATCATGCGTGTGTTGTTAAATATTCTACTTAGACTTATCAAGATGACATGTAAACATAATCTTATGGACTCAAAGAATTAAGTCACTAGGACCTGAAAAGTCTTAACTCCAAATCTTATAAGGTTCCTCTGAAATTAAGTGGATTAAGGTCCAACTAAGCTCTATTCTTTAAATTTATTCTAGACTTAGTTTAAAT
Organism: Ottelia alismoides; assembly: GCA_037367405.1. NCBI lineage: Eukaryota > Viridiplantae > Streptophyta > Magnoliopsida > Alismatales > Hydrocharitaceae > Ottelia > Ottelia alismoides. The sequence continues at coordinate 190,194 of JAZKJV010005139.1, forward strand.
ATCATTATCATCCTGAAAAATGCTCATGCAAATGCAAGAAAATACGTACATGCAAAGAGAACAAAACAAAAATCTTTTTCTGAAATAATTTTCAAAATTTTGAAATTTTTATGGATTTTTGAAAAATGATGCACATGCAAAAAGTTTTTTTAATGCAAATAGTTAGTAATATATACAAGTATACGATGTGTGTGCAAAGAACGAGGAAGATCTACAGGATCGCTGCTCCAATCCTCGAAAAAATCCATTGGTGTGAATCATTGATATATGGGGATGTAAAGTGAAGAAGGAAGCATCATGAAAGTGTGAAAGTCTCGGCCTCCAAAAATCCAAGAAGAAGAGGCCAAACGCACTTCTGACAAGGAGCAGTCCACGGTCAGAGAGCTGACCGAGGTCAACCAACGGGGGGTTCTGGTTGGTCCACGTGGACCAACTAGAAAATCCCATGGAAAAAATTTGTAAAATAAATTTAAAATAATAAATGATTTTAATAATTTTAGGTTATTAAATAAAAAATGTTTATTATTTTCTGAATTATTTTATTTTGATTTTTATTTATTTTTTAGAGGTATAAAATTACAGGTTTCTTTTTATGGGTCATATATAGGTATATTCATTTATATATTTTTAATGTTTTATTTTTATTTTGTATATTTAATTTTATTATTTTGTTTATTATTTTATATATTTATAAATTAATTTTATACACTTAAATATCTTTTTATTTTATTTTTGTGGTGTATTTTATACAATTAAATAAATAGAAGTATATTCTTTATAGGTATAATTATTGGTATTATACCTATGTATTTTATACAAGTATTTTATTTTGTGTTTTCTTTATGTTTTTATTCCTATTTTAATATACACATATATTATAAATAATATTTGAAAAATTATAAAAATATAAAATTATAAAAATAATGAATAATAAATAAAATGAATATTTTAATCAGTACAAGTATACAATAGGGGTCCAAAACCGAACTTTCAAATCGTAACTCGGAAAAATGTAAAACCATCTTCATTAAATAGCTTATTAAAAATTATATACAATTAAAGTGATTTTGACAGATTTCGAGTTTTTATTTGAGAGATACAAGTCTGGGAAGTTGGTATTCTGAAAACTTCTTCATGTCATAACTTTTTATCTGTACATTATTTTTGCATGAAATCAATTTTGCATTTTTTCTTCATTTAATTATCTACAACTTTCATGTTCAAAGTTTCTTTATTTGAAGTGTAAAAAGTGGAACCAAAAATAGGTCCCATAATGAATAAAGAATGAATTAAATAAAAAGGGATTTTCATTGGATTTTGGCCCTTATCCCCCCCTACTTTATTCTTTGTCGACCTAGTCATCGAGATGCCTAGGTCTCGGGGTTTCGAGTCATAAAATATTTGCAATATTTTATTATTTTTCTTTTCTTTTCTTTATTCTATAATTTTGGCTTTACATTTTATACAATAATGCATGATTGATAAAATAAATGAATTAACAGTATTTACACGTATTTACTAGGGTTTTTAAGGCCAAAATGATAGAATAAAGATGATGAAATAGAAATTCATCAGGGAGTCAGGTATTTCCTTCTTAGTTCACTCGTATTATGTTCACAATCGAAGAGAGAAGAAATGTTTAGAAGAAGGGGGAAAGAATTGGATGGTGACTAGTGTAGTCACATCTCCTTGTGAAGCCGGTCAGTTTAGCCTAGTCTCCACCAAGATCTGCTAGTTGTCTTGAAGCTTGGACCTTTTGGTCAAATATTTATTTGGTAGTTGTCTTCTTTTGGTATGGATTTTTGGTTGCTCTGCATGGATCTTTTGTGCCCATATGGATATAGAATCTTTCTTTCTGCACGTGTTTTGAGGTCTTAGAAAATTATGCTAGCAGTCCATCCCCCATCCGAAGCTTTATTTCAACCCGTACTCTAGTCATTAGATGTCCACGCTACCAGAAAAGAGACTCACACAATCTTGCAACACCGCGTCTGAGTTGATCTAAGTACATAATGCAAGAGCACAGATTAATTACCTATTTAGAAGTCATACTTAAAATGAGGCGACCATGTTAGACACTAAGAGTCAAAGCCTGCACATTGTCATGCAGAACTCGAAGAATTAAGTCAAAGACCTGAAGCTTCTAAAATCCTATTTCTTATGAAGTTCTTCTGCAATTTTTTTGTTTTGTGAAAGAGTTTTTTATTTTTATGGATAAGGAGATGATTTTCATAATTTTTTTTAGAAGTTAGTTACCCACCCCGTAAATAAAATATAGACTTACACGAAAGTACAATCTATGGGGTAAAATATATACAAAGTATACACCCCCATATACTTAGCATTTGTTATGTCCTCAAACCAAAAAAAGCGCAAAGAAGCCTTAGCTCGGTCTAAGTGCAGGAGAGTGAAAAGGAAAATGAAAATAGAATAGTATGTACATATTAGAGAGGAGTAGAATGATGAGTAAATATAGATGGCATCGGTCCCCCTTAGGCCTTGGCCTAGGTATAAGAATAAGATGTACAAGGGAACTGATGGGGGCGGAAGGGAAGGTGTTGATTTTCAAGGAGGTTTTCAGCAGATTTTCTTTTGGGCATGTGGCAGGAGGGAATATGGAAAAGGACATAACAAAGATGAAGAAGAATCCTAGCCAGTGTCAGAGTCATCCTCAGAAGAATAATAGTCGTACACCGAGGATCTCCAACCATTATCAACTAAAGGTAAGTATCCCTTGATAGTTGTTGTATTGATTGTACTTAACTGATGTACCACCAGAGGACTAGATGAGGAACTTGACGAGTAATCTTTAGAAGTCTCCTGGTTTCTAAGGTCAAATGAGACTTTCTTAGTTGTTTTGGGTGGATGGTCATAATATTTTTTCCTACCATAGGTAACAGATTTGGAAGTTGTGGCATCTATGGGTTCCTCATCAGATGAATAATCATTGTAATACTCATCCCTGATCAACAGTCGTCTCGCATATGGTGTGTTTGTGGTGCTCCAAGTTAGCTTTGCTTGTGTGGAATCACAATAATGATCAAGGCAGTCTGAAGTAACTGTGTATGGGTGTGGCGATTCGGATGTATCTGGTTTTGTGGTCTCCTTTATGTCACGACTATCGGTTTCTTGTTTGGTTGTCTCAGGGTCAAGTGTGTCCTCGAGATTTTGATCATTTTGGTTCTGGTTTGGAAATCTGATGTCTTAAGTCTTGCAATCTATAGTCGCTCTAGCAGAGGCTAAGAACAGCTTTCCCATAATGATGGAGACTTAGAAAACTCTCACTAGTGCTCAATGTCCAGGATAATGAAGTCCACTCTTTATTTGACACCTTGGAAATTCATGGCGACAGAAAGAATTCCTCTCAGTCTTTTTGAGGATCCGTCGGGAAATTGAAGGATCACTTTGGTCTTTTTGAGCAGTCTGAGTTCAAGTCGGTCAAATACAGACTTTAGGAGGATGTTCAGGGTCGAGTCGTGGTCAATATGAACATGAGTAAACTCAGTGTTCTTAATTTCATAAGTAACCCATGTCAACTGTTTGACTCTACAACTTCTGCTTTTCTTCGTCATCACCTTTGAACTTGACATGGTAATTAAATGGAATTTGGTTCTAGATCTCTTTCTACCTGTCTTCTTGGGTGATAATCGACTCTTTACAAATCTTTCAAATTGGGCACATACTCTATGGCCTTGATTAATAGAAGCTCTAAGATCATACTTTTACAGAATGCTTCCTTATCAGTGTTGTCCAATTTTTTTACAATTTATTTTCTAATTTTTTTGATATTTTTAATGGAGTCAATAGAAGGGTCAGTGGATTGGTCAGATGCTTATGGTACCTGTGGTGTACGTGTTTGAAAATTTTGCACTGAGTGTGTCTCGAGTTTGCTCTATGTGGTTCGTGCTTCTCCTTGGATTCTTATTATGCCCTTTACCATTTGGATGGCATTATCAAGTTGTTCTGTCAAAGCATCGGCTCTATGATTGATTCGAGCTATGTCATCCACTATCATCTCATGACTCGGAGATGATTGACTATACTTGACATGTCGTAACTCTGGCATGTATTCTTGAGCCAAGTAACAATCATTCTCAGTGGTGTTGGCTGAGTCATGAGTCCCATTTCCTTGACTATGGCTCTCATAGGCTTGGTCAAAGGAAAATGGATTGTGTGCGGAGAGAGAGTCATCATGAGTAGGAGATGGTTCAAGCAGTTAATTCTCAATCATAATCGGGAATCATGTTTCTCTATCAAATTCAATTATTTTCATGTCCATCCTTGAATTTGATCTCTCCAATGTATCCACATAATATTCATTCGGTTCTACGAGTTGTTTATATCGTGATTATTCAACCGAAGAAGGAGTGGGGTGGAATGGTGGAGTGTAGGATGGTTGGGGGGAGGACCGACTTAAAGGGAGGATTCTCCTGATATGAGAATGAAAACGAAGATGGTTGATATTCGATCATGCAAGTGCGACCCATGGAGTATGGGTAAGGATACCAATATTCCGACATCTTCGAAAATGAAGGGTTAAGAGTGATTCACGAACCTCGATGTTTGTATGCAAGTGCAAATGATCTTTCAAATTCAATACACAATGCAAACCTCAAAATTCATCAACTCACATAGTAAAGGCCTTGAAAGTTCAACCATTTATATGTTCAATTTTAATTGGTGATAATTCTAATCTTACATTCGTGAGTTGTTACGTGCTGGAAATTCTCCTAAAGACTGGCCTGAATTCGTACATCTAGTTGCATCCACTTTCAGCCAGTATGGATGTAAGTACGGATCATAAAACGACTACAGTGTTACTTGACGACGGTGCCAATCGTGTTGTCCTTTAACCACCCACTCTTCTAAGGTAGATCGTAGTTCCCTTATTGAGAAGAGTTATTCATTTTCAAAATAAGTAGTCCAAATGAAGGTTCCAGACTTGGCTCTATCCTAAGTTTACGTCCCTCACTCACTCAGAACAATAAATGAATCCAAGTGCGGGGTTATTCTCTCGCAAAAATTATCAATTTTATGGGTTAATTTAATTCGACCTTGTTTAGTAGTCCCTATATTTTTTTAAGTGATCACTTAAATTAAGGGTGAGCACAAATACACGTCTACCATCTAGTCTTGATTTTCTTTAGATCTTAAGTAACAAAATGGGGGGAGGACGTCGTGAAAAGCCGATGCACTCGAAAAAAAACGATGATGAATTCTCAATGAGAAGACTTACCGTGAATCCTTGCAATCTCCATGTGGGATGCAATACAAGAATTTTAAATCTATTCTATATGAAATGCAATCTAACAAAACCGCACCTAGCAGAAAGTTCTATTAGCCAGGAACAATTGGTCTAAATTTTGACTAGGTTGAATTATCTAAAAGTGCATCTCAATTAAGTGCAAAGTGTGGTCTTAAGTTCTATGAGGATCAGGGTTGCGAAAGTCGGTAGTCGGTACTCGATCGGTCAGGTCACTGACTAAGGATAAATCGGCAGTCGGACGATTAATCGGATTTAGTCGGACTTTAATCAGCTTTGATTTTTTAAATATATAAGTCATTTTTATACATATATTATTATGAGGTTAATGGGGCTGCCCCCTGGGGGTAGCCAACATGGCTGCCCCCGCGCCATTTTCGACGCTTTTTTTATTTTTTTTCAAAAAATGTCACCATGTATATTCATCCCTATATCCCTCATACATGCCATTCGAATTTCATCGGAAACAGAGACTCCTATGGCCTCCATCCAGACAGTCATTTTTTAACGGTAACAGGATTTTTTAAATCGACACCATCTCGATGGAGGCTGTAGGAGTCTCTGTTTCTGACGAAATTCGAATGGCATGTAGGAGGGATATAGGGATGAATTTACATGGTTTTATTTTTCAAAAAAAATAAAAAAAACGTCGGAAATAGGGGGTGGGGCAGCCATGTTGGGGGCAGCCCCATTAAATCCTATTATTATATATTCACATAGATTTATATATATATATATATATATATACTATCATAATGAATCAGAAGAACTAATTATATTTAAATAACGTATTAAGTGTATTAGAATAAGTTTACTTTTAAAAAAGTAAAAAAATATGGTATCTCCAAGTAAAATTTGGTTGACTAGTGGAACTAGTCGGAATTAGTCGGTACTCGATCGACCACCCCACTGACTAGACTAGTCGAACCTACTAGTCGGGCTAGTCGGGTGACTTTTACAACATTGATGAGGATAATCAATGAAATCCTAGTATCTCTAATAGTTGTATGTGCAGGTCTAACCTACGAACCACTCTTGGGTCACACCCTCACCGGAGAGTGAAACAGGTCCGACACAGCACAGAAAAGGTCCAAGTCCTATTTACTCGTGTGGCATTCCAAACAGAAACCATTATAAATACGCAATTAATTGCACATTAATAAAAAACAAACACTCTCTCCAAAAATAAGAAAATAAACTCTTCGTGCATCTAATAGATTCGAGTTGCGTCAGCTTCCAAGAAAGTTGCCCCAAGTACATTGGGTACCTCGCATAAAAAATAAAAGATCAAATATTAGAGAGATGTTCACAGAAAAATATACAATAATAAAAAATTGCTGAAAAATGGAGAGATGAATAAAAAAACCGGGGGTCAAACTACTCGAGGATGGAAAACTTAAAATATAAATTACTAAAAAATTAATCCTAAGCAGTATACCTCCTGGACAACAGTGCCATCTGACGAATCTGCATTCACCCTTGTCAATTGTTGCATATTAATTATTTTATATGTACTATCGTGTTATAGTCAGACAATCAGAATCAGTCAAGAAACAACCACAACTAATTAACCAATTAATGCAACGGTGGTTTATTATTTATTTAACCTGGGCAAGCCTAGGGTCCAACTCAGGGAGGTAATGTGAGAGTGTAAGATTAATAATTAAATAATCTAAGAAATTAGGTTTTCATAAGAGAGAATGAAGAATTTTTAGGTATTTTCTCTTTTTCAATTTTTTATGGGTTTTTATTTAAAGTTGTAATTAATTGTGAAAAGAAAATATGATGCATGTGTTTTCAAAATAATTTTAATGTAAGAAAGAATGTTATGTTGTGATGTAAGCAATAAATAAAATAGATGTATTTTTTTATTTTTAAATGATGCAAAAGTATGATGCAAAATGAATATGCAAAGATTAAGGTAATGTGGATGCAAGTCAAGACAAGCAACAACAATCCATTCAATTAATCCAAACTCCCCTTATTTAATCGATTTCAGAAATTATTGTAGCAATTTGTATTCCCAATGAATCACCCCAATCGATGTACAAGTTATTGAGCAAGAGAATCAATGTATTTAAAGACAAGTGCTTAAAAAAGAACCAAATAGAACCTCAATTAATTACTGACAATAAATTTCTCAGAAATAAAATCCCAATGTTCAATATGATATGGGATCAAATAAGCTTTAAAACAACATCAAGAATGTCAAATTCCAATAAATAATGCTCAATATATGAATATATGAAGTTCATGGACTATATAGTAATTAAAAATAAATAAATAGTTTCAGATATACCCTTGAGGAGGGATTGATTTGTAATTATTAGAAAGCGCTAGGGCTTTTTGCAATTTTCCGCTAGCGGGGGCATGTGCGTAATTCCTAGAAAATGCTAGGGCCATTTCACAATCTACCTATATTCACGCACAGCAAGCGTGACCTGGGTTCTCTGGCGATTCTGAAAGTCGGGGGGCGAATGCAAATATCTCGATGACATGTTGTTGGTCACATGTGAGAAGGCTCTGTAGGAGACACGGATACCTCGATCTCCAAGTGGACACTTCTGGTAGCCTCGCTCTTCTGAGGCTGATGGTTCTAAGTTTTACTTCGGGGAGGATCTGGTGTGTTAGACCAAACTCAATCCTACGACTCTAGTTTGGGCGACATTACACAGCTGAGATACGCTCAAGTCTTGATCCAACGGGAAGTGTAGGTCGGTCTTAGGGATGCTTCCCTTGCTGCTCGGAGGTGATGAGGACGGAGAATGGTTGAAGTGGTCGATGGCAGTGGCTCCTGAGGCTCCCAGAAGGCATCGATGAAGATGGTTCATCGAGTCGAAGATGACTGACATTGTCGGAGAAGGTTAAACTCTATGCAACTGGGAGGCGGGGTGTCCCTGCTGCTTTGTGCCCCAATGCATGTTCGGGGAAGATAGAAGTCGATGTAGATGCTTGAGGGCACAGGGTGGAGCTCAAAGGAGCGATGGTTGTGTGAAGCGTGAATATGTTGTCGCTGATGAAGGTGGTGGAAGAAGGTGAAGGCGATGTTGTTGAAGTGGAGGAAGGTAAGGAGGGAAGAGACGAATGGGGTTGTCACCTGATATGGGAGGAGGAAGATCAACTTCGATGGTAATCTCCTCAACCGAGGCAGCGGAACCACATGAGACTAGGGCTACTTAAAGCAGCAACATGAGGTCATGGGATATCGTGGATTGTGCATGGGAAGAGGGTTATTGTCGACAAACGTAGGTTGTTGTCACCACCCTATGTTGAGATCTCTCTCTATCATTAGATTACGGTGGATATCAGACGATGCATGATCATGGGGATCGGTGTTGGTTTAAATAGGCAGTCGATAGGTAGAGGGTGATGGGGGATTTGGCGATGGCATGCATGGTCACACTATTAGGATAGAGGGGGAACGAGTTTGGGTGGTTGTTTTACGAGGGAGGTCAACGACGATGGGCAGAAGAGATAGGGTGTTTGATCTGAGTAAGGAAGAGATAAAGGTGGAGGTGGTTGGTTATTGATTGGGAGGATAGAGGAGTAATGGTCGGCCGGAGCGAAGTTGTTGGGTCGAGATTATCGGATGAGATGGAGGTGTAGCAAGGAGTCGAGCCAAGCAGACAAGGTGGCCTGGTGTGGGAAGAAGATCCTCATGTGTGTGACACGTGAGGTAATGGCACGTCCTCGGCATGTGATGGGAGAGATGGCATCAGCCACATGCCTAACACGTAGGGAGAAAAGGCGACGTAGAACCAAGAGCCATGTGGCTTCATTGAGAATATGCCACGTGGCTAACTTTGACCAGAGATGTTGACCAATGCTTAAAATGGAAATATAAATCTATTAAAAATAGAAAAGTGACTTGGATGTAAAAGTGCTCAACACCAAAAAATGTGCATCTAATTATGATATACAATGATCATGAAGGACTCAGGTGCAAACGGAATGTGGATTGCAAGCTAAGCAAATTTTTATGATATTTTATGTATATAAAATACTATTTTTTAGCTTTGTCATTTTTATTTCATTTTCTAATGATAAATAAATGCATGCAAAAATGAAACATACTAATAAATAATGCAATTGACTCAAATGTGTTTTTTTGGAATTTTTATAGGATTCAAATAGGTCAGAAAAATTAGAGAATTTAATTATGTACACGTGAATTAGGTTAGAAGGCTGAAGTCGGAATTGGGTCTTTTTAATTTTTTTAATTTTTTTGATTTTGATTTTTATGTGATTTATTAAAACAATGAATAAATTAAAGAATGGAATAAAAAATAATTAGAATGAATGAAATATTCACGTGAAATGATAGGTTAAAATTAGTAAAAATGAACAATGAGTAGAAGAGACCCAAAACCAAACTTTCACAAATGAGCTCTGATTCTTTTGAACTTGGTCTTGTTTTAAAGATAGTTGAATGTGTACTAGTTCAAAAGTGGATAGGATTTATTTGGAAAATGTATGAGAGAGATATCAACGTTTTAGTATATCCATCCGGAAATTAGGGTTTGAGATTATTTTGCATATGTACATGTTAGCATTTTTAGGATTTTTCATTGATTAAGTTAGTGATATGTACACAATGCAATGGATTGAGGTCAATTGTAGTTAGCATGAATTAATTAAATATGCATGAAGTTAGGTGAAAATGCATGGATGATTATGAATGCAATATGAAGTGTTAATTTATGCAAATTATGTACAAGTGTATGAAAGTTAATTTTATGGAGTTAACATTCAAATGAACCTAAAATTCCCGAGACGAAACTCTATTTTCAGCTAAATAGAGTGATGAATCACATATTCATCAACCACCACCCTCTTAAATCCATTCGACCTAAGAGAATTTTGTTGATCATGAGAGCCTCGATCCCCCTTGTCATCCCTGTATATCTCTAAGATAACCTTGATGAAGATAGTAGATCAACAAGCACCACCTGTAAATCCTCCACCTCGATCTAATAATTGAAGATGAAGAAGAGGAGAAGAAGAAGCCCCAAAGAGCAGAAATCATTAGATTGAGTACAACACTCTATTGTACAAGTCTAACATCTTAAAACCATCATCCATTGATCAAGTCATTATCAAGTGACACATACCATTCCACATGGCTACACGATGGCTACCCAATCGAGAACCCAAGGAGTGTCCCCACACCATTAGATAGAGCAAAAGATTATGTGTTGCGTGTAAATAAGCATATAAGTATAGAAGAGTCCCTCATGCATTCTCCATGTGCATTTTAAATTTTATAGAGGTGAAAAACTCAGAAATCACTGGTCTAATTTCTTCAGAATCCTGCAAAGAAGGAAACAGAGAAAAGTTGCGATCATTATATCGAGCAGGTGAGTTTTTACAGAAAAGATTAAGGATTAGTTAATCTTCTTATTTATTTATACTCCTAAACTTAAGTGTATAGCAGTTAAGCACGGGAGTGTCGAACTCAGGGAGACAAACTTTTGGGAACTAGCGTTAAACTATAGAAGCTAAGGTAAAGGGTTCCTAATTTTTTTATTTTTAGGAATTTTTCTGAATTTTTATTTCATTTTTATGAATTTTATATGGTTTTTATGAATTTTATGTATTTTTGTGATTTTTATTATTAAATGTGTTGTAATTTTTATTTGATTTTTATTTTGTTTTTTTTATCTGTATTATATTTACTGTTTTTATGGATTTTTAAGAGATTTTTAGGATTTTTATGGGCTATGGTTTATTTTTAAGGTGAAAAGTTCCTTTTTTTTTAAATTGTGACGTTCTTCTGATTTTCTAAGATTACAAATGATGCTAAAATATTTTTATTAGAAAGTAGATGAAATTACCTTTAAAATGATATATTGTGTTTTTTTAGGTGATTTGTATTTATTTAATTATGATTTTTGCAAGTCTTAATGAGTTTTCTATTTTTTATTGGTTTTAATATTTAATATTTATTTTATTTTAGGTTATTATGCAAAATACAGTAAAATATACTTTATATAATTTTTATAGGATTTTTAAAGGTGTTTTTTTGTTTTTATATTTTTAAAGTTTGTTATACATTGTTTTAGTGTTTTAATGATTTATTTAATGCTAAAAAGTATTTTTATTTTCCAAATATTATTTAATACTGTATATAGTATAGTATAGGGTATTTTTATGTATTTTTATGTGGTATATTCTTTTATTAAGTATATGGTATGTATTGGTAATTACATACAGTTTGGGGGTATGGATGTAATATTCTGGAAATTTTGGTTTTGCGTGTAATTTCTGGAAGTTGTAGGGTGTTAATGCAAGTCTTCAAAGATCATGTGTTCTGTCACGTGCTTGCTTCTAGAACCAGGACTTGTTAGGAAATATCAGAAGCCCAAGGGTAATAGACGCAAAACGCCCGAAAAGATCAGAGACCGCATGCGTTTAGCACGTGCTTTCGCTTCAACGATGGATAAGCAGTGCAGAATGTGAACCGTCAGATCAAACCAGATCTGAGGGTTCCTGAACGTTCTTATATAGCATTGACGTGTGGCGTTGCTTTGTGCATCCTCTGCTGGCGATGTATGGCGTGACGAGGAACGTAGATCAACGGGGCATTAGATCCGAAGGCTTATATGAAAAGCCCCAAATTTGGGTGTGAAATCTTCGTCGAAATTTCAATGTTGCTTGATCTCATGTTGTCGAGCGACGACCCGAAGAAATGATGCATGCTTTGTCTACTGAAGGTTTGATCTACAAACATTTTTATGTTCTTCAAATCTCCAGGTGTTCAATAGGTCTAAGATGTAGATGACCTTGTGTGTATCTCTAGGCGATTGCAACAAGTTTCAACGAAGCTTCGAGCAGTGTTTTGATTCAGTCAGAGGACATTGGTGTGGCATTCCTCGCGCGATCGATTCCGAGTGAAGGACTTATTCTATATTCACGGATGCTGCTCCAGGTCGGTCGTGAATCGGAAAGGATTCCCATATGCGAAATAGAAGGTTGTGATGGAGTGACTTCAGGCGACAATGGCTTGATATCAGCTCTTCTGCGGCGAATCACCTCGGCGATGCTTGTTTGAAGCTTCAGCACTGGTTACCTTCTAGTCAATCAGTTGACTCAAGGACAAAGCCTCGGTCTCATATGAAACAAGAGGAGTGAACAGAGAGGGGATATGTCAACGGTGAGGGATTTGCCTGAGATCTCCGACCACCGTGCTGGTTGGAGGGGATCCGTTATGGGGAATGGATCGAGAAATGAGAAGGAAACGAGGGTGATGTGACGATCGGGTGAAATTTTGTATCAAGTTTGTGTAAGTTGATGAAATTCGGGATTGAATCAGAGGTAGAATGGAAGGATTGAGAGGAGAAGAGAGGGATTGAGAAGAGAATAGAAGAATGGGAAGATGGAAGTCAGAATGCCAACCTGGAAAACTGTGAGAATGGATGTTGCCTGAGGAATCAGAGGTCGAGCTCCGATTGATGATGACCTCGACAAGGCGGGTGGTTCCTCGGAGGTTACTCACGGTGGAGCGAGGCTGCATCGGTAATGATCTCTCTCTTCTCCCAACACTCGACCTCGCTTCGACAGAGATGGAGGTCTGTCACTCCTCACCTCGCTCCGGAGCTCACTAGAAGGATTTGGAAAAAAATGGCGGAAACTCCGCTCGGAGGGGGTTAGGCGACTTTAAATAGGAGAGCAAAAGTTTGGATACCGCCGGCGGATGGAGTCACCGCGGGCAGTTGGGTTACCGACCAACGGCCATGCCGTTGGCACGGTTGAGGTTGTTGGCCGGTTGGAGAAGAAGAGGAGGAGGAGGCAAAGAAAGATTGAGGATATGGGTTTCCATTGGGGAAGAAAGTGGGAAAGAGGAAAGGTAGAGAGAGAAAAAGAAGAGGGAGGAGAGAGAGAGAGAGAGAGAAAATTAAAATAAATAAAATTAAATTAATTAATTAAAATAAATAATTAATAATAATAATTAGATAATTCAATAGTTTTTAATTAAGTATTAGTTTTGTCAATAAACAAATAAATAATAATTAAATATGATTAAGAAAGTAATTAAGTAATAATTAAGTATATAATTAACTAATTTACTTAAATTAATAAATTAGTTAAATAATGAAATAATTTAAATAAATAATGAAATATTATTATTTTAAAATAAAGAATTAATTAATTAAAGTATTAATGTATTAAATAGTAATATAAGTTATGGTTTATTGTATAATATACCAATAAAGAACACGAAAACCGTTTTTTGGTATTAACTCCGATTTAGCGAAACTACTGTCATTTTATAGATAATTGGAAAATATAATTTATGGGACTGAGTTTGCTCAATTCGGAGTTCATACGGCCGAGTTATGTGGCCCAGACGAAAAAAGTAGCAGCTTCAGGCCTCCGGATTTTATTGGTATTAGGTTACTTTTATTTTTATAATTTTATATACAATTTTAGAATATTTTAGGAAAAAGAATTAAGTTAATCAGATTTACGGTTATTTAATGTAAAACCCGAGAAGTTTCTACATATAGTACAAATAGACAACGAGTCTAAAAAGCTGAAACTCACTGATTTTATCTGATTATTTTTTTGATATTTTTATTAAATAATACTAAGTATAAAACGGATTTTAAAAGTGAGTTTGGTCTTTTTGGAGTTTTCTAGAAATAGATATGAACCTCGGAAGTTGGCTATTGCGGCTTTACGGTTCATTGTGGTTAATTTATTTTTACGTCGAAATATTTTTCTAATATTTTATAAAAATAATAAATATATTTTTATAAACAACTTTTATACAAGGAATGTTTTGTTTTGGAATTTTCTTAATGAATAATAAAATAGGCGAAGTATTTACAATGTGAAAATTGGGTAAATTATATTTTTGGTCCTGATTTTTCTGAATATTTTTATTTGTTTTGATCCTTATCTCCCCCTACTTATTTCTCTTGTCGACCCGGCCAATATTGACCTGGTCTCGAGGTTAGGATCAGTCTTTATATATTCTATATACATCCTTATTTTCTTTTGTTTTTCTTTTTCTCTTTATTCTTTTCTTTTGGTAAAAATAAGTGTTAAATATATAATATTAACATTGTGGTTAGAATGATAATTAATTGGAATTAGTGGATATTTACATGTATTTTGCCAAGGATTTTAGCCAAAATGAAAGAATAAAGGCGATGAATCACGGACTCATCAAGTGGTACCCCATATCTATTCAATATTGGCATTCCATCCCCTGCGCTTATTTTGTAGGGTATATTACAATTTGGGTCCTCATCTATGGTCAGATCCCAGAATGGGTCCCGATCTTTAAAATATAACGATTCGGGTCCCAGGATCATTAATGTAAGGAACTTTTTGAGGCTAGTGACGAGTATGCCCTTGTTTAAAAGTTGGAATTCAACCCCCATTCCCTTCCCAACAAGGGCATATTCGTCATAAACCCCAAAACTTCCAATCCTAAATGGTCCTGGCACCCGAATCGTTACAATTTAAAGATTGGGGACCCATTCTAGGATCTGACCCATAGATGGGGACCCAAATTGTAATTTACCCTATTATGTACTATAAATATTTTTGGTAAGTTGCAAATAGAATCCTAGAAAAATTACTATTATCTAAGGTTGCTCCATTGCATATTTTCAAAAACTAAAAGTTCCTTTGTGTTACTCCACTAATGCTCTACGTGTTGTTGGATTTGTAATTTTTGGAACTATATTGAATTATCTAGAACTTATTGAGTGAAACTTACCCTTCTCAATTGTTTTAATTCTACAAAATAATAGTAGTTAATTTTTGTTTGAAACTTAGCTTGTCTATACCCTGATTCATGTATTAAATTGTGGCCAATAGATTTTCATTAAAATTGCAAATTGCATCCTAAATAATTTACATGTTTGGGACATGTCTATTTATTTAGGATATATTTTGCATCTTTTGAAAAATATATATTGGGTAGAGTACACAGTGGCGTGTAGTGGTATTTCAAAAAAAAACAAATTCCTATTTCAACATATTTTCAAGAGAAAAATAATAGAATTCAGAATAACTCAAAATATTGCCAAAATAATAGTGCAATTGAAATTTTATATGTTGTATAAGATATGAAATAAATCATCAATAAATAATGAATTTAGAACCCAAAAATATAAAAACATCGCAAAACTACTAAAACTCCCTAAAATGTTATATAAATTCAAAAAATCCAAAAAAATAAATTTTCTTTTTTGCCATTTTTATATACCTAGTGAAAATAGTTGTCATTTTAGGATCCATATTGTTCCATAATTCCCATTTTTTAAAGTGTCCAATTTGCCTTTATTAATAACGTGGATAATGCTTCTTTTACTTATTTCTTGCATTTATTTTTACCAAAAATACTTGAATATATCCATAAAATTAAAAAATATATTTATTCATTTTTATTTCTATATATCCATGACTTGATTGTTTCTATTATCTATTTGTATTATTGTTTCTCTCTCATGTATTGTTTGTCTCTCTATTGTTTAATCTATGAAATAGTGTTCCTACACACACGTGTGTGCACATGTGTGTGCGTGTGTGTATGTGTGTGTGTGTGTATTGTGTGAGAAAAGTGAATACTTGAACTGAAAAATATCCAAAAAGAACTCTTCCTATAGAATATTCCTTGAGTTCAACCTGGGTACATGATGAATCCCTGATTCTCACTCTTTATTCTTTTATTTTAGCTGTTTATCTTAGCAAAGCATCATGTAAATAGATGTAAATACAATAAGTTAGCATTATGCATGCATTTGTTAATATTGCATAATTAGCATGTATTTTTGCAAAAATAAAAGAATAAAGGGAAAGAAAAAGGAAGGAGGTATTTAAATAAATACAGAGTGGCCCGAACCCAAGAGAAGGTCAAGCATTGACATGATCGCCAAATAAAACAAGTAGAGAGAGATAGGGCTGATGAACAGGAATCCGAAGAGGGTCTAGATTAATCCACACAAGGCGGGATCACAACGTCGCTGAGGCGACCGCTCACCAGATCCACTGATCGATCAACAATTAACCCACAATGAATTATATGCAATGAATATCCAAAAATGTGGAGTTAAAATTTATTATAACTCTACATGCAAATGTGTATAGGTGTAAGCACAAGTAGAGGTCGAACACTGGGAGGCGAAAGGTTGTATGGTGAAATTTGTTGTGCAATTATTCAATTCAATGATCATGTCCAATCCTTTATTGTTTTTGTGGGTTTTTAATTTTACATATTTTTTTATATTTTTTTTATAATTTTTATTTTGTTTCTATAATTTATATTTTGTATATTTTTAATTATATAATATAGTTATATATATAGAGGTATATATATAAGAGGAGAGAGAGAAGTAATATAATATATGGATATATATATAGATATAATTGCTTAAAATATATAGATGTAATATTTTTTGCTTTTGATATTTTTCTAATTTTTTTGTTATTTTTCTGGAATATTTCTAATTTTTATGTGTTTTTAATTCCAAAAATGTCCACAATATGGACCAATTAACTAGGCCGAACATAATTTGGGTTTTTTTTAAAATATAAAATAAGTTCAAAAATTACCCAAATTAATTTAATACAATAATAATAATATATAGATAATTATAAAAGAGAAAAATATATTTTTGGGATTTTTAAAGGGTTTTCAATTTTTTCGTTGGAGTTTGGAGCTTTCCGATTTTTTTATTTTTCTTTTTCTTGTTTTTAGGGTTTTTCAATTTCTGGACTCAATATATATAAATATACCACATATAATTTTTTTGGAATTTTTCAAAAAACATTTTGTATTTTTTTGGTATTTTATAAATTAGACAGTACAAAAAGGGCTCCTTTTTCATTTTTAATAATTAGGTTAAATGCAAAAAATGCAAAATAAAATGTGGGCGTGAAAGTACAGTACATGAATCATCTAACCTAATTTTTGTGGATTTTTAGGAGCTACATAGGAATTTTTAATAAATACATAAAAGACATAAAAATTAAACAGCCTGGTAGGGGCATTTTTGCAAATAAAATAACTATCAGGGGCATCAGTGCAAATATACCAAAAGAAATAACATTTATTTTATTTTTCATAACTATTTTGCAATAAACAAAATCTGCCAGGGTATACATGCAATTTTTCACGCGCCTCACATGGGACGGCACGTGAGGCACTGAAGGACCAAAATGTCAATGTTGGAAATACAGGGGCCTTCTTGCAAAATTTACAATTATTTTATAACGTGACATTTTATATACGGAGTTGAATATTAAATACAACAAAAAATGGGGTATGGTTTGCAATTTACCCCTTAAGTGGGCGTTATCCAACGGTTGAGCTTCGTGACTTATCCACGTGGCACCTCCACATTTGCCGATGCCGCTTCGTCGATGAGTGGCGGAGATTAGATCAGCCTTGCTAATCTGACGGTCGAAGCTTCACTCCATCGGACGATGCTGCTTCCAACTGGGACCTTGATCATTATCCAACGGCGGGGAAGACATCTGGAAGAACGGGGAAGAACGCTCGCTTGGGCGAGCTTCTTCCGGTGAGATCTCGCTTCTCTGCCGGCTTCTGCTGCTCCAAAGAGTCCCAGAAGGTTCCTGGCAGGTAGCCCTATCTGCTGGGGGTCTTGGATTGGGCGGAGACGCACTGGAGATCCCCCGTGAGGTCAGAGGAGCTCGTGGGTTCAAGGTGCCTCCGACGACTCTTGAATGCATCCCCTGGTGCTTGGTAGCGCGCCTAACCTGCTCAGGAAGAGAGCACGACTCGAGGCGACACTCCTCGGCCAAAAATAGAAGTTGTTAGCATAAAAACGAAGGGCCCGGCAATGCTCCGATGAAGTGGAGGAGGTGAGCATCGGTCCGCAGATCTAGGGAAGATCTGGTTGAACAAAGATGGCCAAGATGTGGAGAACGTGAGAGGGGGTGAAATGGAGGTGAAAAGACAGTCGGAAACAGTCGAGGGCACGATGGAGAAGTCGCCGGAGCTGAGCTCCGGCGAACTTCGATTTGGTTAACCTAGGCTATACTAAGGATCTAAATGCGAAATAAAATGCGGGAATGAAATGCAGAAATGAAAATCTACCTAAGAAATGTAAATGCGTAGCTTTTATACTTGGGGAACTCCAGGGAGCAGGGTGGCTGCCGGAGCGCCGCCGTGGGCGCATCTCCTTCTTCCGTGAGCTTCCACAACCATCAGGGGACCTTCAGCTGTCACCTGGATGCACGCTTGGCTGAAGGTTGGGGCTCTAGGGCTAGGGAAATGGCCAAAATGGCGAAGGAGGGAGATGGGGTTATTTATAAACATGGTTGGCGCCCTTATTTGATTGGCAAATATCGAAGAATCTGATTATTGTACAAGCAATCCAAATGGGTGGCGTGAATGTACAATGAACGGGGCATAAATCTCGTGAAGTGATTGTTGTCAATGGAGCAATAGATCGAGTGGAAAACATGGAGGAATAAGGGGGATTGGACAAGTCTGACAGAAGTCAGAGGCGCAGGGGGAGATGACCGGGGGTCAACATTCCCTGGCCTCTGATTGGTCCACGTCAACAATACCTTGACCCGTTAATTTAACCCCCTAAATGATTTTATTATATTTTGCTTATAAAATAAAAAATGTGTATTAATTAATGTAGTATTTATTTATGATTTTTATTTAATTTTTTGATGTATTTTATTATGGGTTTATTTTAATAATGTATTTATAAGTGTATTTGCATGTATTTATTTTTATTTTGTATATTTTTATTTTGTTATTTTATTTTCTTATTTTATATATTTATAAATTATTTTTATAAGCATGAGTATATTTTTATTTAATTTTTATAAGTTCATTCATATTTTTAAATAATTAGGTATATATATGTAGATATACTTATAGGTATTTTACCTATATTTTATATCTTTTATTTATTTAATAAATTTTATTTGTTTTTATTTTAGATTTGTATTTTTAATAAATTATATGTAATATGTACAATATTATAAAAATATAGATAAAATAATGAAATCCCCTTTTATTTTATATACCTATACAACATAGGTATTTTGCCTATGTATTGCATATGCTTATTTTATTTCAAAAATTCTTTTTGGGTTTTATTCTAATTTCAATATGTATATGTATTATGTATATTATTTACAAGATTCTAAAAACATCAATTTATAAAAATAATGAGTAATGAATAAATTCAATATTTTAATCAGGTATTATGTACAATAAAGGCCAAAAACCTAACTTTCACAGATGGACTCCAAAAATTATAAAACTAATTTTATTAAATAGCTCTTGAAAAGTTATATACAATTAAAGTGATTTTGAGTTTTTATTTACAAGATATGGGTCTGTGAAGTTGAGATTTTGGCTTTTTATTCTGGGTGTAAAATGTACACTGTGTATCATTTTTATACAAACTCAATTTTGTATTTTTATTTACATTATTATCTACAACTTTCATGTACAAAATATTTTTATTTAATGAATAAATAAGTATATACAAAATAGGTGTCACAAATGCATGAATGAATGAATAAATAAATGAGGTATTTATTGTATTATTGGCCCTTATCTCCCCCCTACTTTATTCCTTGTCGACCAATTCCATGATGGACTTGGTCTCGGGGTTCGGGTCATAAATGATTTGCAATATTTTATTCCTTTTTCTTTTCTTCTCTTTATTCTATAATTTTGGCATTAAAAACCTTATTTTATGTACAATAAATACAATAAATAGTAGATGCTATTATGGACAAATTGATGCTAAGTACATGCATTTACTGGGGTTTTTAAGGCCAAAATGATAGAATAAAGGTGATGAAATGGAGATTCATCACCCCCTATACTTGCCTTTGCTAGTCCCTAGCAAATACTTATGCAATAAGTACAAAAAGAACAAAGAATAAGAAGAAAAGAAAAGGCAAAAATAAATATTTAAAGAATAAATTGAATTGATCGTGATTATTAAACTTATCTGTACAAAATCAAAGCTTGGAGCTCTGGTTACACCTTGGTGTGAAAATGTGTGTGGAACCTAGTAGGGAACCAGATTTAAAACACAACAGCCTTCGAGAGTCACATAACTCGATTCAACCCACCTCAATAGCCTGGTCAGAACTGGTCTACACCATACGCAAACCCTTATGACTATGAAGCTGACTTGTACAGTGTAAGTGATGGTGGCTCTCCCCAGCTGAAATGACAAAGAGACTAGCTTCTCCAGAATGACAACCCAATGATTCCCTAATCCAACAGCTCTTTCCTCGAGGAGCGGGGCATTCCCTTCTAAGTTCAAGTGGCACCCGACTCAAGAGGAGGAGGTGAAGAGAAGAATGGACGGTAGCCAGTGTAGCTACCTATCCTGGGATGCAAGACCAGTGTAGTCAAGTCATCCAGCTGCAGGCTCACATGGTATAACTTTGATGCTCAAGCTTGCTTATTTTCTATACAACATATGTACATACTCCGGCAGGCACTTTTATTTTTATTTACAAGCTTGTCCACTTTTTTTGAGTTTTTTTTCAACATACTATTTGCAGCAGCATTTACATAAGGAGTTTTTTCCTCTTGAGCCAGAAGACTATCCCTCTTTTGAAGCATTATTGCAACCCACATTCTCCTGTCGTTAGACCTCATGGCTACTGGACCATGTTGGGGTGCACTTCCCTCCGTAGACGAGGACAAATGTTTCCACCCGTGTGCGTCTCAGACTGGCAAATCCAACCCCCTCACCACTCCAACTGAGTTGAGCCAAGTGAAAGGTGCAAGTGTCCAAGTTAGGTCACGGTCGACAAGAGTCATGCGTGTGTCTCGAAAAGTTCTAGTTAGTCAGTTGAGGTGACTTGAACCCATCCCTGATTTCTCAAAGAATTAAGTCTGCATAGACCTGAAGTACCTTAAACCTAGTTCCCATAAGGTTCCAGTGCAGTTAGGTGCGGTAAGGTCTAACCAAGCTCCACTTTTCGACTTTATTGACTAGTTCCATCATCAAGCTCAATCAAGGAATATGAATGCTATGCAAATGCTATTTACAAATAGGCAAAGAATAATGCAATTTTTCCAAGAATATGAAAACGAAGAGAAGAATTTTTCACAAAGAATTTTTGCAAATAAAATAATTTTGGCACTCAACGTACAAAATATGTACAACTATTTATACGGGCATACCGCTTTATTTTACAAGAATTAGGAATTCACAATTTAGTTTTTATTTATAGGTATATATGTACACTTATTAAAGAATTTTGTTTATTTTTATTTTTATTTATAATAATAATTTTTATTTTTATTTATTTTTTTATTTATTAGATGTATTTATTCCTCAAACTTATTTGACACAAATTTTTTAAACAATTTTTGAAAACTATAGTCCAAAATAATTTTTACAAACATTTTTACAAACATGTACACACATTTGAAAATCATTTTGCAAAGGTTTTTCAAAACAGTATATATAGATTTTCAAAATAATTTTGCAACCATTTTTCAAACCATTTGCAAATCAGTTTTCAAACATTTTATTTCACATAAAGAATATAAATTTTTACAAACAACACATTTTTACAAAGGTTGAAAACATGTAACAAAACGTTTTCAAAATAGTTTTCCATAAATGTTCACAAAGATTTTCAAACTATTTTTCAAAAATTTTGCAAAAAATATTTTCACCTGATTTATTAATTAGTAAATACAAAAAAAATTTGAGGAATAATCACATCTTTTTATTAAGGGTTTTTAACGAATTTAAAGAATTATTAGCCATATTGTTAATAGAATACAAAAGTACGAGTTATGGCTAAAGTATATACATAGTATATACGACCCCCTATACTTAGCTTGAGCTATGTCCTCATAGATCGAAAAAAAGAGAAGGAGAAGACATAACTCGTACTGAGTATAGACAAGTCTAAAGAATATACGAATAAGAAATGAACGAATGAGAAGTTGACCGTCCCCCCTATACCTAGGATCAAGTAATCCTCAGTGTAGCAGACTGTACATAAGGTAGGGAGGGTCAAGGGTGGGAATAAATAGATGAACAAATCAGGGGTGCACCCCCCATACTTAGGACAAAGTACGCCCTAAGTACAGGAAACTGACACAAAGGGGCAACACCTTTTATTTCGTTAAAGAAATATGAAAAGGAAAAGAAGAAAAGAAGAAAAGATAGATATATACAGATAGATGAAAAGATTGTGGAGAATATACGCATCACTCCCCCTATACTTAGGGTGAGATATCCCTAAGTATAGGCAACAATAGGAGTGACGAAATTGAACAAGGAAAGAACAACGCGGTGTGTACCCCCCTTCACTTAGGACAAGGTACGTCCTAAGTGTAGACACCAAGATATGGCGATAGATCTAGGGCACACATAACATGCAGGAGAAAGAAGGAATAGACACATATAGCAGAATACCGAACAACACAATACATGGCTCACTCCTACGAGGGTCCTCAAAGTGAGCAGAATCAGAGAATAATCAGAGTACTCGGCTCCGTGCTCCAAGAGACAGGAGACACAACAAGGGAGGAGACCGAGTACACAAGTCAGAAGACCCGACTTCATGCTCCAGCAAATTGGAGACACCGAAAATGAAGTCGAGTACCTAAAAAATGATGTACTCTCCCGTAGATAACCCTCGGGGAGTAGTACATTCTAGTCAATGAATAATCAGAACAAAAGCTCACCCTTGCGAGGGTTGTCAAGGTGAGCGGGCTCGAAGGAGCCTGATCCATCAGACGGATCATAGAGACGGTCTCGGTAGGCGACAGATCGGCTACCAGTATAAGATACCGACATATCAAGAAAGTGTGGTAGCGTCTGTAACTAGCCCTCGGGGAACGTACTACCAACTAGGCATGGAGATAGCAGATATCAGGAGCTCATCCTCGCGAGGACCGTCAAGGCAAGCAGACTCAAAGGAGTCAAAGATCTGACTAAACAGATGGGTCCCATGATCCGCAGATCGGATAGGCAACTCAGGATGGGACCAAAATCATATATATCAAACGACTCGGTTCCGTGCTTCGCAGAACGGAGACACAATTAGAATGGGGAACCGAGCGTAAATAGAGTGTCGCATGCTCCCGTAGATAGTCCTCGGAGAGCAATGCAAACTAAGCAGTGAATATTCAGAATGTGTCTCTGCCTTGTGAGGGTCGTCAAAGAGAAGAGGGCTCAAAGGAGCCGGATCCATCAGACGGATCCACATAAAATGTGGTCTCGATAGACGACGGATCATCTACCATCAGAAGATACCAATTAGATCAGAAATATGTCGTATTCTTCCGCAGATAACCCTCGGGAAGCTACGATCTAGTCAAGGAATAATCAGAAAAAGATCTCATCCTTGCGAGGACCGTCAAGGAGAGCAGGCTCAAAGGAGCCTGAGCAAGTCAGTATCATGCCCCAACAGATCGGGCGCACAATCAGAAAGAGAGACCGACTGCCCATATCAGACGAATCGGCCATGTGCCCCAACAGCTATGGGCACCAGAAGAAAGTGAAGCCGATCGTACAGAAAGTGTCACATTCTTCCTCAGATAGTCCTCGGGAAGCGATGTGAGCTACATAGTGAATAATCATAGTGTATCTCGCCCTTGCGAGGGTCGTCAAGGAGAGAAGGGGGCTCAAAGGAGCCGGATCCATCAGACGGATCGACGGAAATTGTGGCCTCGGTAGACGATAGATAATCTACCAACAGAAGAGACCACGAAAGCTATAATGTGTCATAGCCTCTCACAGATAACCCTCGGAGAGCGCTATGAACTAGGCAATAAATAATCATAATATCAAGGCTCGTCCTTGCGAGGACTGTCAAGGAGAGCAATCAGGCAGTTGGCCTCATGTACTGACAAGTTGGGTACACAATCATAAGGGGAGGCCAATCAAGCATATCATCTGACTCGGTTTTGGGTCCCATCAAGATGGCGACCCAAGTAGTGGATGAAACCGTAGTCCTAGAAATTGTCGCATTCTCCCGCAGATAGTCCTCAGGAAGCTATGCAAACTAGATCAATGTAGGTCATGGGAATGCTGGCATAAAATCTCAGGTCCTCGAAATAGTGTGGATCCATCAATCAATAGGAGGGCATAAGATCAAGTTAGGGAGAAAATAATCAGGTCAATCACAAAACATCCCTCGAGTCAATCAAATCTGGCTGAGATGGCACAATATATCATCAGGACTCCTCTAAGTGCCAGGGTCGATCAAAGAGCCAGGACATCAAGGATGGTTCAAACAGGAAGATGAGAGGTCATGCAGGGTCCGCACACCTTTATCAGGAAGTCCAAATCAGAATAATCAGTCAATCCTCAGAATCAAGATGGGTGGAACCTCAAGATAGATATATCAATCAATACTCATGAAATCATCACCAAGTCATCGCATCATATCACATCCTCAATCCGATGTGCGAGACCAAAAATTTCTAAATAAAGAATCACACCTAATGATCATGCATCATCAAAAATCCTCAATACGCTTGTATGCATGTATCCAAAGTCAAATCCACCAAATCAATCTCAGCAACCTCAACATCATGCCCGACTTAACAAATAATCTGTATAAATAATCCTCGATGCGGGCCTCATCAATTGCACAGCATTCCCGGGTAAAGGGAGAGGTGATACAGGGGACACAAGGAAGGTGGATAAGAAGGGCAACATAATGGGGTGGAGAAGCTGATTGAGCTTGCGTGCCAATATCACAGGTGGTAGAAGAGTGATACAGAGGGGACGAGGAGGGTGGGCGAGAAGATCGGGGCATAGACAAAATTGGGTGTTCCACACAAGGCGGGAACACCATCAAAATGGTGTTCCGAAGAGCATGCTCTCTTTGAACCTGAGAAGATGAGGATGGTACGGAGAATATAAGGAAAGTGATGAAGAAGAGGGAAACGAAGGACTAGGAGAACAATGATTGAGCTCAAGCGTCGATATCATGACTCGATGCACATGAAGAGGTATATGTATAAGAGAGGTAGAGAGACTCAAAGAGGAAAAATGCATGACTCACACGGACGGGACCGACTACTCACATGATGAATGGAAACCTAATGGACTCCAAGTCATAACCAATAAGCCAGGCAAACCCCCAATTCACCTACTCAACACAGTGAAGATCGTCAGGTGACGGTCATTTATCTTTTCGATTTTAGAGTTAGGTGAGAACCACAAAAATTGTACAAACACTTAGGAGGCTTAATGGGATTTGGGCTCTACTCCTTAGTGTGTACGTGAGCAGTTAAAACACATACAATGAGGGGTTTGCTCTCCCCAAGACAAGGAAGACCATTATGTTTTATTTTTAGGTCCAATAGAGTTAACAGTCCCGATTTTATTTAAGTTATCACTTTTTTTGGGTATTTTCAATGCACGTGCCTATCGAGGTTCCAATTTCCATTAAGCATCCTAGGTTGGAAAAAATAGAGGGAGAAGGTCGGAAAAGCCATGCAAGTCGGAAAACAATGATGTATGTCAAGTAAAAAGACTTACAGTGCCTCCCAGCTCTCTCCATGCAGGATGCAGAACAGAATTTGAAACCTATGCTATATGCAAATGCAAGCCGAAGAAATTGCCCTAGGATAGTAACTACTATTATCGTGAAGCACCACAAGTCGCTCGTCGATTTTCAAGCCAGGATTCCAGTCTAGGCTCACCCCTCCTCCTCTTGACACATCGAGTTCGGGAGAAGCGCTTGGCAGGGTGAGCTCGCGGCGCGTAGGCTTGAAAATGGTGAGGTGACTATTTAGAGTTTGATCTAGGTCCAAAGCGAACTATAGGTACATGCAAATATATATTAGGGTGTTTGGACCTAACTCTACGAGCAAGAAACTCCTATAGCTAAGGGCTCATTCACACAAAATAATAAAAATAAAATAAAGAAAAGAAAAAGCGTCAAAACCATCGAGGCCCCCAAGGGAACAATCCTCGGGCACTGGACCTCGGGAGTCGGAGTGTACCTGTAGAGTCATGTATTATTACAATTCAAGTGTCACTCTCTCACATAAATATACATAACAAAATAAAATGCATAAAATGAGACTGCCATCCAAAAATTCTCCTTCATTTGCTATTGATGCCCTCTCCTGTTGGCTAATGTAAAAGAGCCAACTCCGGCTTGCTTGGGTGTAGTGGTCCTCCTAGGAGGTCCCCTTCGCTTGGCGGTCCCTCGCATCAAAGACAAAGACAAAAGATGGGTCAGCACAATCAATCAAATAATGTCAATGAAAGTAAAAATCAAATAAATAAATATATAATGGATATGAGCAAAGAATTAAATAAATAAATGAAAACCACACAAAATCATACAAAATCTGTTGCCTCCCCAGCAACGACGCCATTTGATGAACAGGGATCCGACGAGGGTCTAGAGTAATCCACACAAGGCGGGATCACAACGTCGCTGAGGCGACCGCTCACCAGATCCACTGATCGATCAACAATTAACCCACAATGAAATATATGCAATGAATATCCAAAAATGTGTAGTTAAAATTTATTATAACTCTACATGCAAATGTGTATAGGTGTAAGCACAAATAGAGGTCGAACACTGGGAGGCGAAAGGTTGTATGGTGAAATTTGTTGTGCAATTATTCAATTCAATGATCATGTCCAATCCTTTATTGTTTTTGTGGGTTTTTAATTTTACATATTTTTTATATTTTTTTTATAATTTTTATTTTGTTTCTATAATTTCTATTTTTTTAAATTTTTAGTTATATAATATAGTTATATATATATAGGTATATATATAAGAGGAGAGAGAGAAGTAATATAATATATGGATATATATATATAGATATAAATGCTTAAAATATATAGATGTAATATTTTTTGCTTTTGATATTTTTCTAATTTTTTTGTTATTTTTCTGTAATATTTCTAATTTTTATGTGTTTTTAATTCCAAAAATGTCCACAATATGGACCAATTAACTAGGCCGAACATAATTTGGGTTTTTTTAAATATAAAATAAGTTCAAAAATTACCCAAATTATTTTTAATACATTAATAATAATAATATATAGATAATTATAAAAGAGAAAAATATTTTTTAGGATTTTTTAAGGGTTTTTTTACTTTTTTGTTGGATTTTGGAGCTTTCTGAATTTTTTTATTTTCCTTTTTCTTGTTTTTAGGGTTTTTCAATTTCTGGACTCAATATATATAATACCACATATAATTTTTTTGGAATTTTTCAAAAAACATTTTGTACTTTTTTGGTATTTTATAAATTAGACAGTACAAAAAGGGCTCCTTTTCATTTTTAATAATTAGGTTAAATGCAAAAAAATGCAAAATAAAATGTGGGCATGAAAGTACACTAAATGAAACATCTAACCTAATTTTTGTGGATTTTTAGGAGCTACATAGATAAAAGACATAAAAATTAAACAGCCTGGCAGGGGCATTTTTACAAATAAAATAACTATCAGGGGCATTAGTGCAAATATACCATAAGAAATAACATTTATTTTATTTTTCAGAACTATTCTGCAATAAACAAAATCCGCCAGGGTATACATGCAATTTTTCACATGCCTCACGTGGGACGGCACGTGAGGCGCTACAGGACCAAAATGTAAATGCTGGAAATATAAGGGCCTTCTTGCAAAATTTATAATTATTTTATAACGTGAAATTTTATTTACGGAGTTAAATATTAAATACAACAAAAAATGTGGTATGGTTTGCAATTTACCCCTTAAGTGGGTGTTATCCAACGGTTGAGCTTCGTGACTTATCCACGTGGCACCTCCACATTTGTCAATGTCGCGTCGTCGATAAGCGACAGAGATTAGATCAGCTGAGCTGATCTGACGGTCGAAGCTTCGCTCCATCGGACGGTGCTGCTTCCAACTGGGACCTTGATCATTATCCAACGGCAGGGAAGACATCTGGAAGAACGGGGAAGAACGCTCGCTTGGGCGAGCTTCTTCCGGTGAGATCTCGCTTCTCCGCCGGCTTCTGTTGCTCCAACGCATCCCAGAAGGTTCCTGGCAGGTATCCCTATCTGCTGGGCGTCTGGGATTGGGCGGAGACGCACTGGAGATCCCCCGCGAGGTCGGAGGAGCTCGTGGGTTCCAGGTGCCTCCGACGACTCTTGAATGCATCCCCTGGTGCTTGGTAGCGCACCTAACCTGCTCAGGAAGAAAGCACGGCTCGAGGCGACGCTCCTCGGCCAAAAGTAGAAGCTGTTAGCATAAAAATGAAGGGGGGCGGCGATGCTCCGACGAAGTGGAGGAGGTGAGCATCGGTTCGCAGATCTAGGGAAGATCTGGTTGAACAAAGATGGCCAAGATGTGGAGAACGTGAGAGGGGGTGAAATGGAGGTGAAAAGACGGTCGGAAACAGTCGAGGGCACGATGGAGAAGTCGCCGGAGCTGAGCTCCAGCGAACTTCGATTTGGTTAACCTAAGATATACTAAGGATCTAAATGCGAAATAAATACGGGAATGAAATGCAGAAATGAAAATCTACCTAAGAAATGTAAATGCGCAGCTCTTATACCTGGGGAACTCCAGGGAGCAGGACGGCTGCCGGAGCGCCGCCGTGGGCGCATCTCCTTCCTCCGTTAGCTTCCACAACCATTAGGGGACCTCCAGCTGTCACCTGGATGCACGCTTGGCTGAAGGTTGGGGCTCTAGGGCTAGGGAAATGGCCAAAATGGCAAAGGAGGGAGATGGGGTTATTTATAAACATGGTTGGCACCCTTATTTGATCGGCAAATATCAAAGAATCTGATGATTGTACAAGCAATCCAAATGGGTGGCGTGAATGTACAATGAACGGGGCATAAATCTCGTGAAGTGATTGTTGTCAATGGAGCAATAGATCGAGCGGAAAAAATGGAGGAATAAGGGGGATTGGACAAGTCTGACAGAAGTCAGAGGCGCAGGGGGAGTTGACCAGGGGTCAACATTCCTTGGCCTCTGATTGGTCCACGTCAACAATACCTTGACCCATTAATTTATCCCCCTAAATGATTTTATTATATTTTTCTTATAAAATAAAAAATGTGTATTAATTAATGTAGTATTTATTTATGATTTTTATTTAATTTTTTGATGTATTTTATTATGGGTTTATTTTAATAATGTATTTATAAGTGTATTTGCATGTATTTATTTTTATATTGTATATTTTTATTTTATTATTTTATTTTTTTATTTTATATATTTATAAATTATTTTTATAAGCATGAGTATATTTTTATTTAATTTTTATAAGTTCATTCCTATTTTTAAATAAATAGGTATATATATGTAGGTATACTTATAGATATTTTACCTATATTTTATATCTTTTATTTATTTAATGAATTTTATTTTATTTTATTTTGGATTTGTATTGTTAATAAATTATATGTAATATGTACAATATTATAAAAATATAGATAAAATAACGAAATCCCCTTTTATTTTATATACCTATACAACATATGTATTTTGCCTATGTATTGCATATGCTTATTTTATTTCACAAATTCTTTTGGGGTTTTATTCTAATTTCAATATGTATATGTATTATGTATATTATTTACAAGATTCTAAAAACATCAATTTACAAAAATAATGAATAATGAATAAATTCAATATTTTAATCAGGTATGATGTACAATAAAGGCCAAAAACCTAACTTTCACAGATGGACTCCAAAAATTATGAAACTAGTTTTATTTAAATAGCTCTTGAAAAATTATATGCAATTAAAGGTGATTTTGGGTGATTTTGAGTTTTCATTTGCAAGATATGGGTCTGTGAAGTTGAGATTTTGGCTTTTTATTCTGGGTGTAAAATGTACACTGTGTATCATTTTTATACAAACTCAATTTTGTATTTTTATTTACATTATTATCTACAACTTTCATGTACAAAATATTTTTATTTAATGAATAAATAAGTATATACAAATAGGTGTCACAAATGCATGAATGAATGAATAAATAAATGAGGTATTTATTGTATTATTGGCCCTTATCTCCCCCTACTTTATTCCTTGTCGGCCAATTCCATGCTGGACTTGGTCTCGGGGTTTTGGTCATAAAAGATTTGCAATATTTTATTCCTTTTTCTTTTCTTCTCTTTATTCTATAATTTTGGCATTAAAAACCTTATTTTATGTACAATAAATACAATAAATAGTAGATGCTATTATGGACAAATTGATGCTAATTACACGCATTTGTTGGGGTTTTTAAGGCCAAAATGATAGAATAAAGGTGATGAAATGGAGATTCATCAAGTGCCTACTCTATATTGTATATATCATTAAATAATTATTTGTGATATAAAATAAAAATGTTCTTTTTACCTCCATGTATATGTCCTAAACATAAAACAAAAATCAGAAAAATAAAATAAAAATTGAAATAAAATCATCTCTCACTTGTACAAAATACATGCATATATCCTTCACTCTCTATTTATTAGACACTTGTAAATAAATCATAAAAATTATTTTTAACTCCTAAAAATATGTTGTATATAAATAAAATATAAAATTTGGGGTATTTCATTAAAAATGACAAAATAAAAATAATTATACAAAATACATAGGTACATTATAATTGTATATAATACATTATACTGTATAAAGATTGACTTATTTTTCATAAAAATAAATAAAAATTATAGAAAAATAGTTTGAAAAATAACAAATATTTTTCATTTTATACACTTTTTGATTTAAAATCATTTATTATTTTTTATTAAATTTGTAAGTATTTTGTACATTCGAATTATCTGATTGGTCCAAGTCGTTTTGTTGACTCGGGTCAACGCCCTCTTCCAGCATTGACCCGACCCGACCCCCTTCGCCGTACCGATTTCTCCCAATTCGTCCAGTCGGATCACGTCTCCCTTCTTCCGATTCTTCGTCTGTGGTCTCTCCGTGGATCCAAGACCTACGCGGATCCCTAGGAAGGCGCAGATCTTCCTATGGTTGTATGCCTTCATCCGAATCTTCCAGCCTCCTGGGAATCTTATAAATCATCTCTTCCACCTCCCAGGAGCGGCAGCTTGTGCCTCGCTCTTCCTCCAAGCCCTAGCCACCTCCGGTTGAGTGACAACTTCCAGAGGGACTCTTCAGATCGGAGGTTGGTTAAGCATCCACGCAGCTCAGCTACGTGGCCGGCGACCGTCGCCGCGTTTCGCCTCCCGACCTTCCCAGCTTGGTTGAGGCCACTACCTCACCGACCACCTCCGCCTGGAGCTTAGGATCGCATTCCCTCCTCCAGGTACCATTTATTCCTCGTCTGTTTCCTTGTTTGATTCATCCATTTCATTCACCGCCTCCGCATGTTCATCTGCTCCGACCAGCTGGTCGGAGCCCCGATATCCACATTCATCCGCTCCGAACGAACCCCCGACGCATGCTCCACCTTGCACCACGGCCTGATCACCCTTAGGGCTCGTCCCTTAGGTCGAGATTAAGGACCAGATTCTCCTCCTTCATCACCGCTGGAGATCGAACCTCGCCTCACGTCGCTTCTTTCTATTTCTGCTAAAATAACCTCGACCGGAGCTTCACCCCGAGTCAAGCTTTCCTCTGTAGGCATTATCGTGCGCAGGGATTCCAAATTTCATCCTCTAGAGGGGTTCGCCGGAGATCTCAAGGTCCACCTTCACCGCCACTTACATCCGACCAACAGCTCCCCCATCTGACCCGTCCAGTCGATGCGGGGGACCTCCACGATTGTTCCTGACCCTTCGGATCGATCATCGGAGCCGAGGATACCATCCTAGGCTCTGGTGAAGTTCGCCTCAGCCCTGTTCTTCCAGACTTCCTCTGCACTGTCGGATCGGCCTTCGTCCACCAGATCAGATCTTAGCTGCCGACCGTCGCATCCTTTGAGTCGTTGGATCTGACGCCTTACGCATCTACGCCCCACATCCCCGACATTCTCTGAGGTGTCAGATCTGACACAACAGAGGATCTAAGCCGCACGTCCACGCGCCTCCAGTGAACGCTACGTGTCCCCCCGACGTGTACTGTATGCACCTACCGAGGGTATATTGCATTATTTCCCTTGCAGTATGCATGATTTATTTTCTGTTCTATTAAATAAAGTTGTAGTTTGAACTTTTTGCATATTAGACCATGATGTTTCCAGTATTTGCATTTTAGTCCTCCAAGTCTGAAAACACGTGCACGCCCACGTGCCTTTGTAGTTTTTTTGCATGTTTTATCCTGCACTTTCTGATGGTTACAGTTTGAATGAAATGTTTCTATATTTGCATTTATGCCCCTTGTGCATGAGTTAATTGGCATGTGCGTTAATTTCATGGGCTTTTTGCATTGATACCCCTGGACTTTTTGTATGTGTTATTGTTTAGTCTGAAAACTTTAGGATAATTGTAGATAGGTTCCTACAGCTTGTGTGTTTTGTTTTTGATCAAATAATTATCAAATCTACTCCAAAAATTCCACAATAATTACCATTAGCTCCTGCTAATATGCAATATTTTTGGTAATTTTTGTGTTTCGCTTTGATTTTATTTGATATTTTTCAAAATATCAAAAACCTTTAAAAATGTGTCTGTTTATTAATATAAAATATCAAAAAAATATAAAAATTCCCTCAAAAATTCTATAAAAATTCATGTGTGTTTGTTTTAGTGTGTTTTCACTCCAGTACCAATGTTGTTCCATTATCTTTTGTAAAACCCTTAAAAATCTCAAAAGATTAAAAACCTTATAAAAATCATTAAAAATTCGAAAAAAAATAAAAAAATGAGATTTCAGTTTCTGTAATTAGGCCTTTTGAGTTACTTTATCATAAAAATAGCAACCATGAGGCTTGGGCAATTTTAGCATTTTAATTTTGCCTTTTGGTCTGGGTTGCACATTGTGCTTCTGTTTTGTGTTTGTCTTATTTTTATAAAATCATATAAAAATCTGAAAAATACCATAGAATCGCCAAAAAACACTTCCATATTTAAAAATATAAAAATATTTTTATTTCTAATTTTGGAGCATTTTTAGTCTTAATAAAAATTATTGAAGTTTGATTCTCTTTATCTTTTTATTTCTTATTAGAAAATATAAAAAAAAATTGCAAATTAAAAACCACAAAAAGATGTCTATTCTTTTCTGATTCTCAACTACTTCATAGGCTTGGCTCGTGCTCCTTGTATTCGACCCTGGTCGCTATAACAGGTTAAATAAATAGCGGATACTGCTACATTAGATTTCTGAGCTTGATTGTTTATTTTGTGGTCTTATTTTTCTTGATTGGTCGTGCCTTGTGATTCGGGTCACAACGACCTTTGGATACTACTTAACCCGAGTTGCTCCGGAAGGTCATCAGTACACTTCTCTAATATCATCTTAAGTGTTGAAATATTTTTGTCTAATTATCATCTAAGTTAAGTAGTACAAATGACATATTAGCATATCAGTCTAGATGATTATCAATATGGCTTCATTGCCATGGAGCTGAGTCCGGTACAAGAGGGGGTGAATTGTGCAATAAACAATTATTTAATAATAATATCTAAGTAAAAAACAATTCACAATCCACCAAGATAGAAGAATAACAAACCATAATTTATGATGATGTTCACGTGGAAACCAAAGCGGGTAAAAACCACAACCCAAAACATTGTTCTAGGATTTCCCCTTCGCTCTCTCGACGAAGCTCATTTCCACTAATACAGCACTACTTTAACCCGAGGGTGTAAAGTAGATAGGATATGGATACCAAGGTCCAATCTTGGAGGACCTACAGTGTCCGACAAGTAGAATCCAACATTGTTGTATCACTCTCACGGTACGCGGTACCCAATCCAAGATAATTGACAACAATTAACCCACAATATAGATAAGCAAAGCAAATTTGCGTGGAGATAAAATTTATTTTATTTAACTCTGCAAAATATGCTTATAGGACAAGCATATAGTGTGTCAAACCACAGAGAGAAAACAATGGATAGCTTAATTATTAATAATTTTTGCTAATTAATAATGATTATTCTTTTATTTTTTAGCCTTTTTCTTTCTTATGTGGGTTTTAAATGGATTTTTAATTGTTTTATATTTATAATATTTATAAATTGTTTTATTTCCTTTTAATTTATAGATTTTTAGTTATATTTTTTATTTCTAAAATAAGATATATAATTATGTATAGGTATTGTTACTCGGTAGACCCTATAATCTTTGTCAATTACCTCTATGACCTTTGAAACAACATAATTCCTCCCTAGACCCCATAAACTTGCTAACCTTTACCCCACAAACCTCTGGTAAACCTCCATCCATTTACCCATTAAAACTGACCGGATTCCGTTACTCATGATTTATATTAGGGATTTTACAACCATACCACCCAGCCAGCAGCGCTGTCCCCGAGAAGTGCTCCTCCTCGAAGCCCCCCTCCCCCGAGCCCCACCGCTGACAAGCAATGTGCCCAGCTCCCCCCCACCCCCCGGTCGCTCAAAGCTCCTTGCCGCTCGAAGCCCTCCCATCGCTTGAAGCCCCCCCCCCCCCCCCCCCGCTTCTTTGCTCGAAAACCTCCCGCCGCTGGAAGCCCTCCTACCGCTCGAAGCCCCTCGCCGCTCGAAGCCCTTCCACTGCTCGAAGCCCTCCTACCGCTCAAAGCCCCCCGCTGCTCGAAGCCCTCCCACCGCTCGAAGCCCCCCCCCCCCCCCCCCCGTCGCTCGAAGCCCCTTGCCGCTCGAAGCCCTCCCACTCCCTCCTCCCCTGCGAAGCCCCCCCCCTCCAGCCCAAGCCGCCTCCCTCAACCCCCGCCAACCTCCTCCCCTCCACCCCTCGATGGAACCCGAACCCGCCAACCTCCTCCAGTCGAGCCCCCCACCCAACACCTCCTCTAGGTCGAGCGCTGCTCCTTAAGCCTCCTCCCCCTGGGAGCCGACCACCTCCAGCCCAGGTCCCACTCGGTGGAACCGGACACACCCGTCAGTCTCGCTGAGGCAGAGAAGCCCCCTCCACTCTGCCTGTGGAAGCCTGATCTCCCGCACCCACCTCCTCCAACCCAGGCCAGTGCCCTCGTCGAAGGAGGAGAGATGGAAGAGGCGGTGCACCTTCCCAGTTAATTCCAGTCGTTCGATCGTGGATTGGTTAGATTAACTCGTTTTTAACTCAAGGAAGTTAACTCAAGATGTGTCAATTTAACGGTAGGGTTCGTGGGGTAAGACGGAGCAAGTTTACAGGGTCAAGGGAGGAATTAGGTTGTTCCAAAGGTCGTGGAGGTAATTGACAAAGATTATAGGGTATGCCAGGTAAAAATCCCTTATATATAATAATAGTATTATATATTATATAAGAATTATACAAGATATATAATATATATGGCATTATATCTTGAAATATACATAAATATATCACAATATAGAAAATAACATGTTTTTTTATATTTTTCCGTATTTTTGATAATTTTTATAGAATTGTTGCTAATTTTTATGTATTTTTAAAGTATTGAGTATAAAAAAATATTATACAGTTTAATTACCAGAGATAGTTTTAGATTTAATAAATACAAACAAGCCAAAGATTTACATAAAATTTTTTTAATATATAGTATATAATATATAGAAAATTTGCAAACAGAAAGATATATTTTAAATTTTTCTTCAATTTTCGCCATTTTCTGTAAGGTTTTTAGGGTTTTGTTATTTTTACGGTTTTTGTTTTGTAATTTAGTGATTTTTTGGATATGTGATATAATATAATATAGATAATATTTTTTGGAATTTTTTAGAGGTATTTTTATATTTTTTATGGTTTTAGTTATTTGATAGAACAAAAATATGTGTTTCTATATTCTTAATAAATAGGAAAACTGCCTAAAATGCCATGCGAAAAATACATGTCATCAAGCAATATGGCAGGCACTTATAATTTTTCCTGCAATTTTTGCAGCAATAAAAATATTTATAAACACTAATATACACATAAATAAAATGCTACAGATTATAGGGACCTATTTGTGATATTTAGAAACCTTAAATGTTTTAATAACATGTCCATAAACTATAGGAGCATATATATAAATTCTCCACAAAGCATCTCACATGGGTGACCATGTGAGGTGATGTGGACTAGACCTAACTGCAAATGTCAAAAGCATAGAGTTCCAGTTGCAAATAACACATAAAATATTACACATACTTAATTATTTACAAGACTTAATTAAAATTACAAAAGGTGGAGGGCTCTTGCAATTTACATCTTAAAGCACTCTATCCAACTGCTTAGGTACATCCATGTGACGCCATTTAAATGCCATTGATGGCAGCGAGGGAGGTTTCATTTCGCTTTCAATCAATGGCCCAAATTAAATCTCGGTCGAGTTCTTCATCCAACGGCACTTTGGGGGTTCACAAAGAACTCCCAAGAATGTGCGCATGTTCCTCCTTCAATCAGCCTGACCTCCTCTCTCGAACGGTCTTGTACGATGATGGGTGGCTTTACACCTTCCTAAAAGCGATCCACACCTACAGGAGGTCGTCAATGGAGTCTAGGTCCCATCAATGGGGACCTGGGGGCTTCGTCATCAACACCCACCTGAGTTGTTGCTTTTCTTTCTATTCGAGCTCTAGGCGGTCCTTCAGGCCTCAGTTCATGTATAAAAATATCAAGGGGCTCAAGACGAACACCCTCCGCCCTATATTGAAGCTGCTATTAGGTAGAATGGAGAAGGCAGAGGAGCTCCGATGTATGGTAGAGATGGAGCTTCTATTGGACCTCATCCTTGCAAGATCAGGGTGATCAGAGTGATGGGGGTGCATAGAATATGAAGGGGGAGGTGATAATAGTGGAGATGGGTTGAAACAAGGTCAATTTCACATGGGAATGATGGTTGGAGCTGATACTCTAGTGTACTTTCAAATTAAGATTAAATCTAATCTATGAACTAAATATGTAAAATAAAATACATAATGAAATACTAGAATGGAAATCTACCTAGAAATGTGTGAAAAGCAGCTCAATATCGGGTTTACCAAGAGTATAAGAAACCTTGTTGAAGGTGGTCAGATAATCGTTGGATCATGCCCAACTCCTCCTTGTCCACACCACTAATCAGGGAGTTATCCTTCTTATCGCTAAGGAACTTTACCTGTGGGGATTCTTTGGGGTTAGGATGGAGTAGAGGGATCAAAAAGCAAAATGGGTGATTACGATTTTGATTATAGACAAGAGAAGAGGCTCGAGAGATCATGATATTTCCATCATTCGCCAAATATTTAAATCACCAAAAGGTGGGGCATGAGGGATCGAGATGCCATGAACAATTTTTGTGAAGGAACTAGGACACATTGAGCAATGGACCAAGTATAAAAATTTGGGGAAAGTTAGCTGGTACAAGGTCACAGGTCTGACAAGGGTGGCAGCTAAAGACCGAATACTTGACTAGAAGTCAATGAAAGGGGCGCTGCAGTTGGTTCACCTCAGACCGCTAGACGATGAAACGTACAAGAAAAGAGAAGAAAATAAAAATTAAAATAGGAAATGATTTATTTAAATAAAAATCAAACAATACAAATGTTTCTTATTTTATATGATATTTTATAGTGATTTTTACTATTTTACAAGCTTATTTATTAGGTGTTACTTTTTACAAGTATATACATAGGTATATTTACCTTTTTTAGGTATTTTATTTTGTATTGTTAATTTTATTATCATATGTACATATTTTATATATTAATAATACAATTAAATAAATATTTACATATTTTTATTTTATGTTCGAATTCTGTTTACGTACTTAAATAAATGTACGTATATACATTATAGATATAATATACTTATATATTTTATTGTACTATTTATTTTAATGTATTTTAAATTGTTTTATTTTATATTTATATTTTAATATATTTCAAATTATATATAAAATAATTTAAAAATATAATAAGGGTAAAAATATAAATAATGAATTATATGAATAAAATATATAGGTATACTGTACAATGGGGCCCAAAAAACTGACTTTTGTATCTTAACATCAATTTTAATTAAACAACCTTCATTAGATAGATAATTTAATTTAAAATACAATGGAGGTAAGTTTGGTGAATTTTGAATTCATATGGAACAAATATTGGTTTGTGAAGTTCAGTTTGCGGCTTTTTCATATGTGCATCCCAGTTGCATTGCATTATTTTTATGTGCAATTATTTTTATAATGTTCTATGTATTTTTATATAAATGTTTCCTATTGATCATTTGATTATTTAAGTGTATAAAATACAGAATAAATTGGAACAAAAATATGTATTTTGAAGATGAAAATTAGGGTTTCTAAATACAGTTATGACCCTTATCTCCCCCTACTTTATTATGTCAACCGAGTCAATATTGACCTGATCCGTGGATTAGGTCATTCAGTATCATTGATACTTCATTTATTTTCCAATTCTCATCTTTATTTTTTATTTTGGATTTAAATATAGGTATTCATACAGTATTTACATATGAATTACAGATAAATAATGAATGATAATTTGTAAAAGTTAGTTGTATTTACGTGTATTTTGATAAGGATTTAAATGAAAAATGGAAGAATGAAAGTAAATGAATGTCTATACTTATTTTTGTTAATCCCTAGCAAACATTTATTAGAAGAATAAGTGATGCAAAAGAGAAAAATAAAGAAAAGGAAAATAAAGAAAGTAGAATGATTATAACTTTTAAACTTGTCTTCACAAAATCAAAGTTTGGAGCTCAGTTAAGACCTTTGGATTATTATTTTGTCTAGAACCTTATTGGGAATAGGGTTTAAAACTTAACAGCCCCCAAGTTCCACAAGTACCTATTCAGGTCTCCTCAATAGGCAGGTCAAAATATTCTCTTCATATGCAAACCCTTATGACTATGAATCTTCCTTGCATAGTATAAGTATATGTATCTCTTCTCATCATAAATATCAAGAAATAATCTCCTTAGCAAGATAACCCCAATTCCCCAGTCTAGATACTCTTTCTTCGAGGATCGAGGTATTCCCTTCTAAGTTCTAGTACAAATTGTTCAAGAAGAGGGGTAGAAAGAAGAATGGATTGTGACTAGTGTAGTCACATATCCTATGGAGCTTGGCCAGTGTAGCCAGTTCTCCAGCTTCACGCAACCTTGAAATATGACTTTTAAGCATAATGCCTTGCTTATTTCATACATACCCCGACCGGATTTGAATTTTTCTTTGACTTTTGATTGTCTATTCTATTTGGAGTTTTTGAATTTTTTTCCATTTTTAGGTACTATATACAACAACCTTTACATAAGGAATATTTCCTCTTGAATCAGTAGACTATTCCTTTTTTGAAATTTTGTTCCAACCCACGATTAACGTCATGTCTTTAGACGTCCATACCATAGCTTGGGTTGGGGGGGGCACTGGCCACTTTTTGTGATTATGTATGTTTTCACACATGTGCTTCCTCAAGTTAAAGAAACTTGCCCCCACCACCTCCTCCGAGTTGAGCTAAGTGTAAACTGTAGTGCTCAAGTTATATGCTTCGAAATACTCTACTAGCCTAATCAAGATGACGTGAACATAGTTTTGTGGACCCTAAGAATTAAGTCAAGTCAACTTGAAAAGTCCTATTTCTAGTACCTATAAGGTTCCTGTGAAATTAAGTGAATTAAGGTCTCAACCAAGCTCTAATCTTCAGCTTCTACTTAGACTTGTTCAATTATTAAAATCATTCAGAAAAATGTTATGCAATGCAAGGAAAATATTTTTCTGAAATAATTTTTCTGATTTTGAACTTTTTATGGATTTTTTCAAAAAGTTTTACAGATTTTTATGGAGTTTTGAATATGTTTTGCAATTTTTTTGGTATTTTTGAGATTTTACATTTTTTCCAAGATTTTTGAAAAATAAAAAGAGTCAGTGAATTAGATGTACTCACAAAGAATTTTATACAAGTTGTATACATGTTTTATACAGGATTTTATACATATGTATACATGTTTTCTTTGAAGAATTTACGAGAATATTATTTACAGGGTTTTCAAAATAAATTGAAAACATTTTTGCAAACATTTGTCAAACATTTTGAAAACTTATTTTGTAAAAAAAAATTTACAAAGAAATTATCAGATACATTTTTACAAATAATTTTACAAAATTCTTACAAACATTTTATAAATTATTTTTCGAATAGTTTTAAAATATTTTACAAAGAATTTTAAAAGGATTTCCAAACGATTTTCAAGACATTTTACAACCATTTTGAAAATCATTTTGCAAAATAGTCTCAAACCAATTTTTTCAAAGATTTTTTCAAGAATTTTTATACATATTTATAGGAGTGTATTTCTAACAGCTGATTTATTGTAAACCCTTATCCACTATAGTATATTAGCCATATTTATTAAAAATATGAAAGTACGAGTTATGGTTAGTGTATATATACATATATACAACCCCCCTATATTTAGCTCGATCTATGTTCTCATAGTGATCAAAGATCGATAAAGGAAGATATAACTCGCGCTAAGTATAGAAAAGTATATACTACAACAACTGGATAAAAGAATAAGAAGTCGATTGCCTCCCCTATACTTAGGATCAACTAATCCTAAGTATAGCAGACTATACACAAAGCGAGTATGATCAAGGATTAGAATGTATGAAATAATCAACGATTCGGTTTGTATCCCCCTATACTTGGGGTAAAATAACCCTAAGTATATAAAAGAATTATCAACAAGTTAGAAGATTAGCGAGAGAACAAATAAAGAACACCCAAATACTCATACCCCTTATACTTAGGATGAAGTATATCCTACGTATAGCACAGATAATGGAGTAAGTAAAATAATCGAAAGAATGAAAGAATTGAAAATTGAAATGAAAAGAAGAAAATAAGAAAATAAGAAAAGAATTAATTAAAAATGTTTTTGGATGTGTTTTCTGAATCTTCTGATGTTTTTGGGAGATCTTAGTCAAAAATCACATTAATTGAATCAACAATAGATAGAAATGCATCATGCTCTAAATACAGCTTTGACAACTGGTCATTGACTACAAATGGTTGTTTGTGTGCTGACAATTCAGACATCAGTATGCTTCCATTATCATGCATGGTTCTCACAAGGAAGGGCCCTGTCCATTTACTTTTGAGTTTGTTCGGGAAAATCTTCAACTTTTCATAGAATAACTAGACCTTTTGTCCAAGCTCAAAAATCTTTCGTCTGATGTGTTTGTCGTGCCAATGTTTGACTTTCTCCTTATAGATAAGGTTGTTATCGTATGTAGAGTCTCTGAATTCCAAGAGTCTATTTAGATCTGTCTTCCTATTCCAACCACCTTTTTGTGAGTTCAAGTAGAGATGTTAACTACCCATAAAGATTTATGAATCAATTCAACTGGAAGATGGTATAGCTTTCCATAAACTAGGCGATAGGGAGACATACCAAATGGAGACATGTAGGTGGTTCGATAAGCCCATAAAATCGAGTCAAGCAACTGAGATCAGTTCTTCTTATTCAATCTAACAAGTTTCTACAATATTGTCTTGGTCTCTTTATTTGATAACTCAGTCAAGCCATTCGATTGTGGGTGGTAAGGAGACACAACATGATGATCGATGTCGTACTGCTTCACAAGCATTCTGACTTCTTTACTAACAAAACAGTTACTCCCGACTAAAATCAAAATCTCAGGAATCCCTAACCATGAAATAATATTGTCCTTGTGACAAACGATACAATTATTGGCGGATCAGGCAGAAATAGCCTCCACCCAGCAACTCACATAATCAACGGTAAGCATGATGTATTTGTATCCTTGACTATTAGGAATTGGACCCATAAAGTTAATACCCCAAGCATCAAAAACATTTGAGATCTGAATAAATTTAAGGGGCATCGAGTCTTTGGATATGAGGGTTCCTCCCATCTTCTGGCAGTCAATGCAGCCTTTCACATAAGCTGTAACATCCTTGAATAGTGTGGGCGACCAGATCCCACACTGCAATAACTTTGTTATCGTTCTGCTTCCAGAATGGTGTCCTCCATATTCGAGCTTATGATAGTACATGAGGACACTGGTGTATTCTTTCCGAGGAATGAACCGATGACAAATATAATCTGCACCTTCCCTGAAAAGGTATGGATCTTCCCAGGTAGAAATGAATATCGAACAAAAATTTATCCTTCTTTACTCTTGTCCAATCTTGTGGAACTTTATCAGAGATGAGATAGTTCAAAATATCGACATACTGATGACACAAAAACCCGAGAGACTAAGGTAAAGGTACTGAATCGATGGTCGTTGCGACCTCAATCACTCGGATGTGTCTATCAAGAAAAATCGAACCACTCGAAACAAATAAAATCAATCAAAGCAAGAAAGCGGTTCTGCTATGTTTAACCTGGTATAGCTCCCAGGGTCGAACTCCAGGAGCACGGATTGGCCGAAGGCCTACGAAGTAGTAAAAACAAAATAAAATAAAAGACAAAATATTTTTTAGTGGTTTTTTAATAATTTTTATATTTTTTTGGATTTTTAAATGATTAGGAAATTAAGAAAAGGAAATACAAGCACACTTTCAACAATTTATTTAAAGCAACAAAAATCAACCAAAAATTAAAACAAAAATATTTTTATGTGTTTTATAATTTTTTATGTTTTTGGTGAATTTTTGGGATTTTTCTGATATTTATTTTATATTCTAAAAATCAAACAGTAGAAAAACTAAGTGGTACTGTCCAGCCGAGCCAAGAAACCCTAGATAAAATATCTAAGGGCCTCAAAAAGGCCTGGAGCTAATTTTCCTATAAAGTAGGTAAAACAAGGAAACTTTGGGTACCAAATTTATTGTTTTTGGGTTTTTAATTAATTTATTAGAAGTTTTATGGGTTTTTGAGTGTTTTTAATTTTTTAGGGTTTTTAAGCAATGAAAAATAGCCAAAATTGGCTAGAAAATCAAGAAAACTAAACTAAACAGTAGCTAATTTTTAGGGAATTTTTTAGGGGGTTTTTATATTTTTTTGTGATTTTTCAATCTAGACAGTAGCAAAAACTAAGGTTTTTGAATTTTTAAAAATAGCAAACACAATCAAAAATGTCCTCAAAAATTCACAAAAATCCTACACCATGGCAGGAACCATGTATCAAATTTTCATCGAATTTGGAGGTGATTTGATATTTTATTCAAAAATAATAAAAGGGTACTGTGCATAGGGACTGGAATGCAAATACCCAAAGTTCTGGGGGTCCAGGTGCAAAATACCGAGCAAAACACGCGCCAAGCGCGTGCCTCGGGCACTCAGGGACCTATATGTAACGAAAATAAGTCCCAAGGACTTATTGGTAACACGTACCAAAAGTCCAGGGGGCTCTGTTGCAAATAACCCAAGATATCACGCACATGCGAAATTAAACCATTCACAGGGGCATAAATGCAAATACCAAAAAGATTTCATTCATTTCATAACAACCAGAACAACGAGGGCATAGATTGCAAATACACCAACAAAACACGTGACGAAGCACGTGGCTCACAACAAGCAGGGGTATAAGTGCAAATATCTAAAGCTCAGGGTCCTCTATGCAATTAAACCTAAAACTAAACAACGTATTTAAATATTTACAGGACTAATGCGAAATAAAAACAGAAGCGGGGCCTAAGGGTAATTTACCCTTTATTAAGCGGGGTCGTTGGATGCGCTCCACGTGGCTGATCTGACGGGTGCAGCTGGTGGGCGCTCCAGATGGCGTCTCCTTGGATCGAACGCTCAAGACAGCTCCGGAGATGGACGGCTCAGATCATAACTGGAGCGAGGAGGCACGATCAACGGCTCTGGAGGATGCTGGAAGAACTGATGGCTGGCGAACTTCGCCGGCCTCGTGAAGGCGCCTCCGGCCTCCTCTGCTGCGCCTGAGTATCGGAGGAGCTCCGGCGTGAAGGTGCGCAGCTGCTGCTGTCCTCCGATGCCCCAGCCGAGCTCGGGGGAGCTCCGACGAGGGTGGCGGAGGTGAAGCTCCTGGGCTGGATATCGAGAGGCCTCAGATGGCCTCCGCTGGACCTGCAAAACCCCTCAGGAGATTCGCAGGTCGAGGGCAAAGTGCCTCGACCCAGTTAGGCGACGTGAAGGTGGCTGGTGCGTCGGGGCGGCGGGCTCCGGCTAAGGTGGAAGACGGTGGAGCCCGGTTCCCAGCTCCTGTGCGAGCTGGGTTGTGTGAGTGGGTGGAGAACGTGCAGCGGAGAGAGGCGAATGTGGCGGTCGGGTCCGATGGTCGGATGGTGGTCGGAACCGGGGTGAATCGAAGAAAAACGACGGCGAAACGATTTGGGGGAAAATGGAAATTGAACGGAAAGGCGGAGCTAAGGGACTACCTGGATGATCGATGAGACTGTGCTGGAGCTGGGGAAGCTCCCGGTCTTGGCCTCAAGGGACGTCTCGGCCCGAGGCTCGGAGCTCGCTCAGGTGGCGGAGCTGCGGCGGGTGTATCGCCGGATCAGTGGGTTCCTCCTCCTCGCCTCGCTGCAACAGGCGGAGACGCTCGCTGTCACTCGTGCGGTCACTTTGGAGCTCACAGGGAAGAAGGGGAATGGCCAAAGATGGAGAATTAGGGTGGCGGAGCGAAGCTTAAGTATGCTGGCGGGTCCGGGAAGAAGGGCGCGGGTAGGGCGATGTAGCGTGCGGATCCCGAGGCGAAGGCTCCGGCGAGGTTCTCGGGTATGATGTGAGCAATCCGGACCCGGG
The DNA here is from genome assembly GCA_037367405.1 of Ottelia alismoides. NCBI lineage: Eukaryota > Viridiplantae > Streptophyta > Magnoliopsida > Alismatales > Hydrocharitaceae > Ottelia > Ottelia alismoides. Next base: position 235,143 of record JAZKJV010005139.1, read on the forward strand.
GTTTTGGCAAAAAGGAGTCGGGTCTGCATGGGAAAATCCGAGAAGATGGGTCGGGCGCAGCAGACCTGTGGGAAGTGGTCCTGGGGGGGGAGTTGACCGGGCGGTCAACATCCCCCAGGGCCAATGGGTGAAGGCCACGTGGCTAAAGTTTGGAATTGAAAAATAAGGTAGCAAATGGCCGAATTTGTAAAAAGTTAAAACGTGAAATATTTTTATTTTATTTTTTTCTATTTTTTGTGATTTTTAATAATTTTTTCAAAATAAAAATAGGCTATATACATAATATGTACTAGGTATAGGTATATACAATATATATAGGGTTTTGATTTTTGATTTTTATATATTTTTTTTATACAATTTTATTCCCATTTTATATTTTATTTATTTACATTATAAAATAAGGAATAAAAGGGTATTTTTATTTTATTTTTATTATTTATATACATAGGTAAAATAAGTAGATATGTACATCTATATACATGGTATATGTACAATGTATTTTTGTATTTTTAATTTTTCTATTTTTATTTTGTTTTGGTTTTGATTCTTTTTATTTTATTTATTTACAATATATAACATAGAATATTTACAAAAATTAAAAAGATTAATTTTATTAATTTTCAAGGTTAAATAAATACATAGATGTGGTATATGTGCATGATGAAAGGGATATTTTTGATTCTTTTTAATTTTTAATTTTTATTTTTTTTATATTAATAAATATATATATACAAGTATTTACAAGTGTATTTTTGGTGAGGAAAACATTTTTATTTTATTTACATAAATATTTACACAAGAGCCCCTATCTCCCTCTACTTTGGCTTTTATGCGGTCAGGCCCATGCTGAGCCCTCCCTTGGGTTAGGTTGCTCAATATTTATTCTAAATATTTCCATCTTTTTCTTTTTAATCTTTATTCTTTTATTTTTGCACAAAAACATGCTAATTATAGATTTTTACACAATGCATGCTTTTGGTAATTATTCCTATTTACACATATCTACATGCATTTGCAAAGGTTTTTGTAGCTAAAATATAAGAATAAAGAGTGATGAATGGGTATTCATCACCCCCCTATACTTAACTTTGCTAGTCCCTTAGCAAACACTTATTTGAAAAAGAAGTGAAAAAGAAAGAAAGAAAAAGAAAAAGAGGATGTACAAGGATCAAGGTTGATTATTAAACTTGCCTTCATTAAATTGGGGTATGGAGCTCGATCAGATCTTTGGATTATTAATGTGTCGGAACCTTATTTAGACTTAAGCTTAAAACCTAACAGCCTCCAAGTTCCACTAATCTATAACCAAGACTCCTCAATGCTCCAGATCAGAACAAGTCATCAATCACAAACCCTGAAGACCATAAATCTTTTCTTGTCCTGTGAATGTGAAGTCTAAGCTCTCCACCTCAGAAATGGCAACTTGACAACCCTCCCCAACAAGTTAACTCTATGACCTCAATCTGGCCACTCTTTCCTCGAGGAGCGGGGTATTCCCTTCTAAGTTCAAGTACAACCGGCTCAAGAAGAGGGGGAAGAAGAGAATGGGTCAAGGCCAGTGTAGCCAAGTACCCTTGGGAGCTTGACCAGTGTAGCCAAGTCTCCCTGCTGCAAGCTACAACAGGTGGATCATGAAACCAAGCTTTGCTTATTGCACTCTATATACATACTCCGGTGGGATTATCATTTTCTCTCAGACCCACCACTTTTTTGGAGTTCTTTTCTTTTTGCACATTTTTTTTTCAAGTGTATCTGTACAACATATACATGTGCAGCATATATACAAGGAGTTTTTCCTCTTGAGCCAGTAGACTATCCCTCTTTTGAAGCTTTATTGCAACCCACGACTCCCGTCGTTAGACCTCATGGCAACCAGACCAAGTTGAGACGCACTTCCTTCACTATAAGAAGAAGAGAGGTTCCGCCTAGAAGTACTACCCTCATATGCTACCCCAAGTCAAGGAAGACTGCCTCCTCACCACCTCATCCGTAGAGAGCTCGGTGCATAGTGCTGGTGTCCAAGTAAAGCCATAATCTATATGAGTCATGTGTTGTTGTTAAGTGCTCTACTTAGGCTCATTGAGATGACATGTGATCATAGCCTAGTGGACTCAAAGAATTAAGTCACCGTGGACCTGAAAAGCCTTAAACCTAAGTCCTATAAGGTTCCTCTTAGAAATTAGGTGGATTAAGATCTTAATCAAGCTCCATTTCTCAATTTGATTCCAGGCTAGTTTAAATGTCAACTATCATCCAGAAAAACTATATACATATGTACAAAAAGATGCTTATTTACACAATATTTTACAATCATGCAAAATTTTTGAAAAATGTTTTGAAATCATGTATGAATGATGCATGAAGTGCAAGTTTTGCAAAAAGATATTTACACACATTTACACAAGATTTTTGCAAACTTTTTGATTTTCAAGACATTTTGGAAAAATTTTGTACTATATACATAATTTTGATACAAAAATATTTACACGAGCTTTACACAAAAGATTTTTGAAATCATTTTTACAAAAATAATTTGTACATTAGCTATGTATGTGCAAATAAAAGAAGATTATGTACATGAAAATTTTTAATTTTTGTGGTTTTTAGCCATTTTATTTATTAACACACTCACACAAAGTACGAGTTATGGCTAAAGTATATATGAAATATATACACACCCCCCTATACTTAGCTCGAACGATGTCCTCAGAGTCAAGAGCGATGAAGAAGACATAACTCGTGCTATGTATAGGAAAGTGAAAAGAAAGGCTATACAAAAAGAAATGAAAAGTCAAGAGGGACTCAGGTCTCCCCCATATACTTAGGATCAAATAATCCTAAGTATAGCAGGCTATATACTAAGGGAAAACCTGAGTGCAGAATGTACAGGGTCTACCCCCCCTATACTTAGGGTGAAATATCCCTAAGTATAGGCAACAAAAACAGGGGTAGACAGAAACAAAAGAAAAACCCGAAAGGCCTCACATCCCCCCTATACTTAGGGTAAAGTGCACCCTAAGTATAGCATAATCACAAGATGAAGGAAGGGATGTGGGACTAAAGAATGTGGTGATATGGACATCTGGATCTATACAAGGCGGAAGATCAGTGAAACTCAGGCGTGAGATGCATTAGATGTGAGTCAAAGACCACATCTCACGCAAAATGAATAGGGGCAAGATCAACGACCCGCGGCTCATGATCTAGAAATGGCTTGAGCCGCTGGCCGTTCACTCGAAAGGTACTCTCAGAAGACAACTCAGATATATCTATGCTACCGTTGTCGTGTACCTTCCTAACCAGATAAGGTCCCTTCCATTTGCTCTGTAGCTTCCCTGGAAATAATCTAAGCCTCGCATCAAACAGCCATACTCTCTGTCCAATCTCAAAATGCTTGTGGCTGATATGAGAATCATGCCACTCCTTCACTTTCTCCTTATAATGTAGGCTGCTTGAGAAAGCTGCATCTCTAAGCTCCTCCAGGGCAGCTAGCTCTGCCCTCCTCTGGTCTCCCATACCATCTGGATCCATCAAAATATATGTAACTGCCCAAAGTGACTTGTGCCTCAGCTCAACAGGTAAATGGCATGGCTTGCCATATACGAGGCGAAAGGGAGATGTGCCCAAAGGTGTCTTGAAAGACGTCCTATATGCCCACAAGACCGAGTCCAAAAGCTGTGACCAATCCTTTCGGTCAGGGCGGACGACTTTCTGCATAATAGTCTTGATCTCCCTATTCGACACTTCAGCTAGACCATTCGTCCGTGGATGGTAAGGTGTGGCAACACGATGATCTATGCCAAACTCGCTAGCAAGTGCCTTCACCTGGTCGTTGATGAAGTGAGATCCCCCATCAGAAATCAGAACTCGTGGAACCCCGAACCGCGTGATGATGTGCTTCCTCAAAAATCTGCAAACGGTCCTCGCATCAGTGGCTCGGGCGGGGATAGCCTCCACCCAACGACTCACATAATCAACGGCCAACAGAATATACTCAAATCCCTGACTCTTAGGGAATGGACCCATGAAATCGATGCCCCATGCGTCAAAAACCTCACAGAAGTGAATGGGCTGCATTGGCATCATATCACGCTGTCCACAAGTGCCCATCCTCTGACAGTCAGTACACCTCTTCACGAACTCATCTGAGTCCTTGAAGAGGGTAGGCCACCACAAGCCGGATTGGAGCACTTTCTGTGCCGTTCTCCTCCCAGAATGATGTCCTCCTGCCTCAAGCTTGTGGCAGTAAGTGAGGACGCTATGGTGTTCCTCCTGAGGAATACACCGACGCCAGACGCTGTCCCCTCCTTCGTGGTAAAGGATGGGATCCTCCCAATGGTAGGACTTGGCCTTCACGAGGAAGGTCTCAAGTCTCTGCCTGGGCCAATCTTGTGGGACTTTCCCAGCAACGAGAAAGTTCACAATATCGGCGTACCATGGGAGTGAGGCGATAGTAAGGATCGCCTCATCTGGGAAGGTATCTCTAATAGGGTCAATCTGCTCAGAATCCTCAGGCTGCTCTAGTCGGGAGAGATGATCCGCCACCACATTCTTGACTCCAGGCTTATTCTTGATCTCAATATCGAACTCCTGGAGTAGAAGGATCCATCTAGTCAGTCTGGCCTTGGCATCCTTCTTTGCCATGAGGTACCTGATGGCGGTGTGATCTGTAAACAAAGTCACTCTAGATCCAATGATATACGATCTGAACTTATCCAGGGCAAACACTATGGCTAGCATCTCCTTCTCTGTGACCGTGTAATTCCGCTGGGCGGAATCCAATGTGCGGCTAGCATAGTGTATGGCAAATGGAACTCCATCCCTCCTCTGTCCCAACACTGCCCCTACGGCAAAATCGGAGGCGTCCGTCATGATCTCGAATGGGAGAGACCAATCAGGCGGCTGGAGGATAGGAGCCTCAATAACACACTGCTGGAGAGTCGCGAACGACGAAAGACACTTGTCATCGACAAGGAACTCGGTGTCTTTCGTCAAGAGGTCAGTCAACGATCGGGCAATCCTGCTGAAATCCTGAATAAATCTCCTATAAAATCCAACGTGCCCCAGGAATGACCGTAGCTGCCTCAGATTGGACGGCGGTGCGAGTTTCCTAATGACATCAACCTTGGTCGGATCAACCTCCATGCCCCTGTTGGAGATGATATGGCCAAGCACCGTCCCTTGAGTCACCATGAAGTGACTCTTCTCCCAAGATAAAACCAAATGATACTCAATACATCGCTGGAGTACCCGGTCTAGGCAGTCAAGACAGGAGTCGAATCCGTCACCGTAGACCGAGAAATCGTCCATGAAGACCTCCAAACACTCCCCTACCATGTCCGAGAAGATCGACAGCATGCACCTCTGAAAAGTCGCAGGGGCATTGCATAGCCCAAATGGCATGCGTCGAAAAGCATATGTGCCGAAGGGACAGGTAAAGGTGGTCTTCTCCTGATCCTCAGGAGCGATGGCCACTTGGTTGTAACCCGAGTACCCGACCAGGAAGCAATAATGGCTCTTCCCTGCCAGTCTCTCAATGATCTGGTCAATAAAAGGCAGGGGGAAATGGTCCTTCTTGGTGGCTTGGTTGAGTCTCCTGTAGTCAACACAAACCCTCCAAGAGGTGGGTACTCGTGTAGCGATCTCCTCTCCCGACTCACTGATCATAGTCGTGATGCCCATCTTCTTGGGCACCACATGCAAGGGGCTAACCCACTTGGAGTCGGAAATGGGATAAATAAAATCTGCACTCCACCATTTCGATATTTCCTTCATCACGACCTCTCTCAGGTTGGGGTTCAGTCGCCGCTGGAACTCACGCGACGGCTTCGCCCCCTCCTTGAGATAGATATGGTGGGAACACACTGATGGACGAATCCCATGGAGATCTGCTACGCTCCATCCGATCGCCTTGCGGTTCTTTTCAAGAACCCCCATCAAATGGGATTCTTGCTCTCCAGTCAACTCGGCGGAGATGATGACTGGGTACATCTCTGGCTCGCCCGCAAGGAATCGATACTTCAGCGAAGTAGGGAGCGGCTTCAGCTCTGGAATGCTGGGTGCTGGCAAATCTGGCTGTGTAAGAAACTGAGTGAAAGCTGCTAAGTCTGCCAAATCTGCCTGGGAAAGTGAAAGCGTACTCTCGCAAACTGGATTGGAAGAAGGCTGCTCAACTGCACTGTCTCTGGTCTGCTCTGCATCTGCCTCCTCCTCATCTGTAAGCTCAGGTGGAATCAGGTCTGGCATCTGATCATCACAATCGGCCCAGTCAGACTCTGAATCCGAGGGATCTGTATCAACTGCGGTGGCATCAGTACCACCGTGAAGCATGGTGGCCTCAGCACCACCATCACTAAACATCATGTCACGATCAAGGACCGGCTCTACTGCCTCTGTGGTATCCTGAACCAGGGCTATGCTCTCCAGACTCTCCTCTGCTATCATCTCGGCATCAGCTGTATCTGAATATGAGAGGATGGTCTGTGCTGCCGGATCTGCCCAAGCTGCCTCATCGTCTGTGATCACAAAATCACAGTCCTGGTGGATGTCTGGCTCTGCATCTGTCAGCTGCTCCGAATCTGTACTCGCATCTGAGCGGGCTCTGAATCTAGCTCTGTAGTCCTCGACCGTCTCTATTTGTATACTCTCGCCCTCGACGCGAAAGTACACCTTCCCGCTATCATGATCAGTCACCGCCTTGGCTGTGTCCAAGAACGGACGACCAAGGATGATGGGGGTATCGGCCACTGACTCAGGGATCTCCATGTCCAACACTACGAAGTCCACGGGGAATTTCAGGCCCTGAATTGTGACGATAACGTCTCGTAATAACCCCTTCGGCCTCTTGACAGATCGATCAGCGAACTGAAGGACTGTCCTGCTCTGTCGAAGAGTGCCCAACTCGAAGCGGTCAAGAAGGGCTGCCGGAAGAAGGTTAATCGACGATCCGCTATCTAGTAGAGTACGGTCGAACCTCTGCTCACTAATCTGGCATCTGACATACGGGGCCCCTGAATCTGGCCTCTTGGCTGGCAGTCGGTTCTGGATCGCAAAACACGTGGCTTTCGTCAGCACATGTATCTCTGAAGTGTGGTTCCTCCTCCTAACTGTGGTCCTGTCTCTCAAAGAACGCTGGAGAAGGGGGATGTGCTGCAAAGCCTCCTGGAGGGTCAGCTGGATGTGGAATCGGTCGATCATGCTCTAGCTGAACTCCTCAAGCTCTCTTTTTTTTTGGATTTTCTTTTTTCTTCCCCTTCCCCATCTGAAGTGCTCTAGGGAAGGGGATCACCGGGTCCTTCGCAGATAAAGGACTAGGAAAAGGCCTAGACGGTTCGATGACCGGATCCACACATACATCATGCACCACAGTGGGACCAGAAGAAACTAAACCTTTTCCTTTATTCAAACCAAAGTTCTGAGATATATCAAGGCAGGGAAAGACAACATCTCTCTCTATAAAAACACCAGTGGCCTCAGTACCACCATGGGCTGGCTCTGCTGCTGCTGCTGGTAGACGTCTCGCAGCATCAGTACCGCGGGTTGGCTCGGCTAAACTGGTGGCATCAGTACCACCTCCTCGAACTGGTGAAGCGGCGGCCTCAGTACCACCGGTGGGATCAGCATCCTTGGTGGCCTCAGTGCCACCGTCATCATCTGGAGCGGCCTCAGTACCGCTCTCCTCCTCCTCATGTGGCGCCTCTGAAGTATCCTCGTGGTGAAGCTCAGATGAGGCGCCGCCGCCTGCTGGGGTCCTACCGCTCCTAAGTGTGACAAAATCAGCATCAAATAGATCCGAAGATGTATAAACAAATGGGTCACTAGGAGTGGCAAACTCAGTGTGTACTACCTGCTCAGATTTCCTCTTGAGGTTATTCGGATTTGGCTCAATCTGGGCTGGAATGGCGGCCTTCCCTCTCACCAAGTCCCGCATCTCCTGGCGGAACTCGTCCATCTCCCGTCTGAATGTGGCCTGCTGGTCCGTGAGGAGGCGGGCGATGTCATCCAAAGCAGGGCTCTCGTGGGAACCCGACGGGTAGCCTCTCTAGGGGTGAGGCTGCTGAACTGCTGCTGGTGGTAAGAGGGGTATGAGGAAGGGTGCTGCTGCTGAACTGGGTGAGCCTTCTGCTCACGTCTCCACGACTGTCCCTGCTGCTGATAGGGACGAGGACCGAAGGATGATGGCTGGTGCTGCTGGTATGCTGGGGGCTGCTGCTGCGGCTGCTGGTGATCTCTCTGCTGGGAGTACTGCCCTCCCTGTCCTGACGGCTGCTGCTGGGGCTGGGCACCACCATTCCCCCACCTGAATCCGGGATGGTCTCGTCGGATCCCAGGCTGGGGGCGGTCATACCAAATCCCGTTGACATCCATCAACGGCTCGGCATCGTAGGGGGTTGGCGGGAGTACTGCTAGAGGCTAGTCCGGCTGGTATACCACCATCTGCATGTCTGGAGATGGTGGGGACTGGTAGGTGGGTTGCGGCTGCTGGTACGGCTCCGCCTGTACAAGATGGACCTGTCTAGGCTGCACAGGGGTGTTGGAGCGCTGGGACGAGCTGCTGGTGCTGCCGGAGTCGCCTCGCGACTGAAGACGGGGCTGAGAAGCCGTCTGTGCCTCCTGGAGACACATGAGCTGTGTCTTCATGTCGCTCAGAACCTGTGCCATCTGTTCCATCTGAGTGATGCTCTGGCACTGCTTCTTCTCAATCAGCTCCATGCAGTCCAACTTCTCGCTGATGATACCCATGTCCGCAGCTGTCGACTCTGCCTGTGCTGCTACGGCTGTGGACGAACTGGATGGACCAGCATCGACCCGTGCTATCCGCTGGTACTGCACGGGTCCTGGCTGCTGCGGCTGGGTCTTCTGAGTATACAACCTGGTCTGGGACATCACCATGTAGTTTTCGGCCATCTCCTCGTAGATGGCCCAGACCTGGTCGTGGTCCTTGGCAAAGTAGGACCCGCCGCAAGAAGCGTTCACCAGACCCTGAAGCTCTGGCGTCAACCCGCTGAAAAAGCTCTGAACTAGGTTCAGCTTGGAGATGTCGTGGTGCGAGCATCGGTCTAGGAGCTCTCGAAACCTCTCCCATGCCTCGTGAAACTGCTCGTTGGGGAACATGGAGAAGTTGCTGATCAGGGCCCTCGCTGCATTCGTCTGCCCGAGTGGATAGTACTTGTTCAAGTACTCGGTGCGGAGCTGCTTCCAGGTGTATACAAACCTCCCAAGATGCTTCAGCCAGGTGGCTGCTCTATCTGCCAGTGAAAACGGGAAGGCTATCATCCGGATCGTGTCCTGGTCCACATGGCGATCGTGGACAGTGCTGCAGATCATCAGGAACTCCTGGAGGTGGAGGTGGGGCTCCTCAGTGGCAAGTCCGTGGAAGCGGGGTAGCATCTGCAAGGTGTTCGGGGGGAACTTGAAGTCCCCCACGATCGCCGGCACCACTACCCAGTGATGCATCAGAGTAGATCCGGGATTGTGTAAATCCCGCATCGGTCGTGGTGGTCCTCCTGCCGCAGCGCCTCCCGCTGCGGCGGCTGCGGCTGCTGCTGCGGCTGCGGCTGCTGCTGCGGCTGCGGCTGCTGCGCTCGTACCTCTGCATCAGGTATCTCCTCAGGCTCGCTCTGCTGGTCTCGCTCTGCTCTGAGCCTCTCCCACTCTCGCCTCATCTCTATCATGAATGCCCCCTGATCGCGTAACTGCTGCTGGACTGTCTCAAGTGATGCGATCAGGGTGGAGTTGATCGCTCCCTAGTCAAGTACAAAATGCTCGGGCTGATGGGAGTGATCATCTGAACTGCCGGCTCCGGCCATAGCGACGTCTGCAAAATCAAACGAGCCCAACTCAGGTGCTGTCAAATCAATCAGTCTCTCCTCGGGCTCGTGTCTCTCAGGTAGAACAGAAAGGGGGTCGAGGGGGAACAGGGTGGAATCATACTCGGGCTCGGAGAGCGGGTCTGCGCTCTCGCGAGCCAACCTAGATGATGAGGTAGACGTGCCCGAAAGCGGTGCAGCCAGAGGCTGCCTAAGAGACCGTCTACCCATCATTTTGATCTGGCGAGTAAGGCGGATGAGATCTGGAGCAACTATGATCACAAACAAACCCCCGGTTCACCAACGCAACGCGAGCTGTAGACCGTGAAAGTTCGGTCAATTTTCTTGTCAATTTTATTAGGTGAACACACAAAATATCAGAGCGCTTACGTGACCTGTTAGGATATCCGATGCTACCCCAAACCGACTGGCCCGCACGGAAGAGTCGGTAATCAGTCGGGACTAGCACCGGGGGGCTCTACCTAGGGTGCGGGTCACTCTCTCACGCATCCAAACCATACAATGAGGGGGTTGCTCTCCCCAACACAAAGTTTTTAGGGTGAGCAGATTTTAAGATCAATAGAATTAGCCAGTCCCAATTTTATGGTTTCACTTTTTAGTATTTTTTCAAAGCAAACAAATGGCCTAACGAATTTTTCGGTTCTCCTGATTATTAAGTCCAAAATAGGGGGGAGAAGACGAAAAAGCTGATGCACAATAAATCAATGATGCATGCTGAGTAAGAAATGCGTACCTATCTCGAGCACTCTACATGCAATATGATCCGCGCATAAAAGTAAAGACAGAAAGAAAACTACCTATATGATGCAACGGGAAAGCCGAGTCCTAAACGAGCAAGTTCTAGCGAAGAACCGTCTAACCGGTCACCGACCTCCAAGCCAAAGAGTCCGGTCTTGGCCCGTCCCTCCTCTGTCCGACAAATCGGGGGTAGGAGTAAGCACTTTACAGGACGGGCTGCGGCACGTAGGCTACGAAGGCAAATGAATCGGTTATTTTTATTAGTGATTTTTAAGTAGGTCCAATTAACGATCTATGGGAACAGATAAGCAATTAGGTGTGTGGATCCTACTAATTACGGCACAATCACTAGAAAATCCTAAGTCTAGGGGCTCGAGCAAAAACCGCGTAAGCACCGGAAAAGGCAGAAAGAAAAGGAAAAGAAAGCCGCGTAAAAAACCGCGAAAAGCTGCTAAGGTCCTAAGGGTCCCCCGAGCACACCGGTGCTCGGCGAAACAGACCCGCTAAGCAATCCACAAGTGTCCAAGAGTGTCCTGTATTATTACAATAATAATGAAATGAAAATAAAAATCTATTCTAATCCTCACCCACTCAACTCTCTCTCTCTCACTCTCTCCTGCGGCTCCGCGAAGAAAAGAGCCGCCTCCGAATCCCGCGGTTGCTTCGGCTTCTCAAGAGTAGCCGCCACGGTCCTCGGGCCCTCGCAAGAGAAAACAGAGTGGTCAGAACCAATAATCAAATAATAATAAAAGAAAAATAAAAGGAAGTGAAAAATAAGGGTATATATGTAAAAATGCAAAATAGAATAAACACACAAAAGAAAACAAAAATAAAGATAAAAGAAAAAGAAAATAAAACAAAATAAAGTGAAAATAAATATAGACAAAAAGCCGCGAAGAGCCGCGAGCTCTAGAAGAGCCGCGAAAAACCGTGAAAATAATAAAAAAAAACAAAAAGAAAATAAGAAAGACTAACTAGCCGTGCTCCCCGGCAACGGGCGCCATTCTGATGACACAAAAACCCGAGAGACTAAGGTAAAGGTACTGAATCGATGGTCGTTGCGACCTCAATCACTCGGATGTGTCTATCAAGAAAAATCGAACCACTCGAAACAAATAAAATCAATCAAAGCAAGAAAGCGGTCCTACTATGTGTTTAACCTGGTATAGCTCCCAGGGTCGAACTCGAGGAGCACGATTGGCCGAAGGCCTACGAAGTAGTAAAAACAAAATAAAATAAAAGACAAAATATTTTTTAGTGGTTTTTAATTATTTTTATATTTTTTTGGATTTTTAAATGATTAGGAAATTAAGAAAAGGAAATACAAGCACACTTTCAACAATTTATTTAAAGCAACAAAAATCAACCAAAAATTAAAACAAAAAATATTTTTATGTGTTTTATAATTTTTTATATTTTTGATGAATTTTTTGGGGATTTTCTGATATTTATTTTATTTCTAAAA